>SSNP01000047.1:971275-1016371 GCA_006937955.1 Pachypanchax playfairii
TGCAGTGACTGACATCCATTGGAAAGCCAATATTCTCTGACACTGGCTCATAGGGCCAACGTGGCATGCCTGGACTGGACCAGGACTTCATGGTATTTTTTTCTAGTACATCCTCTGGGGTTGATGCCTGCAGTTATCAGAGGACAATACCTTAACCTCTGAACTGTCACAGCTGTCATTGTGCTCTGCAGTAAGCTCCAGTTGGCATGTTTTTATTCAGGATACAATGAACTTTGGCTGTTTCTATGTCGGTGTAGACTCCCAGTCATCCAGTTAACAAACTCAACTCCTTTAAAATGTCTTTCTCTGGACTGTTTTCCTCTGAAAGATTTCCTTTACGTGGCAGATCACATACATTTTACATAGATTTGAAACTGAAGGATAAAACACAAAGAAAAAAGAATTAAAATGTATAAAAATGAAAAACAATATAAAATGTTACAAAGTTAAAGAACAAAAACAAAACACATTTATTAACATACACATAGACGTCCAAACATACAAGCATTTAAACTCAGATAAATAAATACATTATTTCAGTTTTATAATTGCTAGTATCCATCAAGTCAAATAATCTGAATATTTTTCTTCTTTTGGGTTTTTGAAAAAACATAAAAAACAAATAAACAGTAAAACATTCCAGCTGTTCTCAGTGTCTCATGTTCAGTTAGTGTTTTTTATATTTCACAGTGTAAAAGATACAGTTTAGTAACAAACTCCAGTGTTCTCATTAGAATACAGTCTAAATGACTCTAACATGTAATGACGGAGGTTCATAATGGAATCTAGTCCTTTCTGTTTACTTGCAAAGGAAGGTCAATGTATTGACCGATGTGTTTATGGGAGCGAGCAAAACAAAACGCTGTGTGGCCTTGATGTTTCATTAAATGATCGATTGTGCAGACTCGGGGGTCGGACTTGTTCAGGGACTATGAAAAGGTCAGTAACTGTTGGTTAATTGGTGGAGTGATTATTAAATCAATAAAATAAGACAGAGGCCCAATGACTCGAACAGTTCAAGAGAAAGTCCTCAAAATGTAACGCAACATCAAAACATAAACAAAATGATACTAAACATGACATAAAGTCGAAAAAATTAAATTAAATGAGCAAAACAGAAACTGAACCAAACTGATTCAAACATAATGTAAACTAAAGGTAACTAAATGTATTATATAAAAATATAATGCAATATATCATAATGTAAGAGAACTGAATCAAATCTAAAACCACATCACACAAACTAAATCAAATAAACAGAACTGAAACCAAACTGAACTGCTTCAAACACAGTGGAATTAAATGAATTAAAATAAAATAAAATAAAATAAAATAAAATAAAATAAAATAAAATAAAATAAAATTTGTTGTTGTCACGTATTCAGATCTGAACTCTGTAAACAGTTCACACATTGATCTTGTTTTCATAACTGGACTAATCAGAGACGCTTAGAGGAAAATGTCTTCAGGTTTAAAGTGTCTCTGACTCGTTCAGTCTCAGGAAAACATTTAGAATCATTATAACTTTGTTTAATGAATCATGGTGTTTGACTCTTAATGAATGTTTTTATGATCTTCAGTGTGAAACAGGAAGTGATGAAACAGGAAGCAGCTCTTTGTTTCCATCTTACATGGACATTGGCTGTGTCCAAATTCAGGGTCTGCATCCTTCCAAGGACGTATTTTAAGGATGTTACGTCACACCGCCGCAACGAGAACTGTCCAAATTCCAAGGATTCTTCAAATACTTCCTATAAATGAGTACTATTTTTCCCCGAATTTAAAGGATGGGTCTGATGTATCCTTTCATGTTCTACATATCCCATAATTCTATTCGCAATTCGGCAGAGAGTTTAAACCAATGACAGACTGAGTGAGAGGTAGTGCAGAGGAAGAGGAGTTTGGATTCAGATGTAATTTTAGAAAAAGATTAGAGGTAAAAAAGTAAATTCTTCCAGCGGTGGTCTAATTATGTCTTTGGTTTTAGCATTAATCATGTTATTATTGTATGTTTACATCACTAAAAACATTCCCGTTCGTACCTCCCGTGTAAGTATTTACACACACAGGTAATTTCTTGTTAGTGATTTAAACTTTTTCAAATATGTTTTAGGGATGAAAAAGAAGAAAAATACCTTTATTAAGCTCCAGAGAAACCTGTGGGGTGGAGGTACTAGAATAAATCTATTCATAAATCCTATATATTCTAAGTCAGCAGTGAGGAACAGGGAGGACACGGATGAAGAGCTCTCATTAAGTTTTTGGTTTTGTTATAAACTTCTTCAGAATAAACTGAAAGAAGTTCTTCTCATAACTTATTGTGTTTACTTTTTATTTCCTTTGTTTTTATAGTAAATTGATCGTTTATGAATAAGAAAATGAACTTTATATAATTAGAGTTGTTTAATGACATATTGAAAATATTTAATATGTAAAACTCTTTAAAGACTCCATTTCATTAAAAACTGTTTTTCTGAGGTTTCTGTTGAATATTTTAGCTCCACAGGTGTTCTTACCTTCATAGTGGGTGAAAACAGGTCAACAACTTCTCTTTCAGTTTTTATCTCTCAAACTACGCAGGTGGTGATAAAACCCGAGTTCTCCCGAGTTCTAACGGCCTGTGTCTGTTTCATCACAACTCTTTTGTTTGTCAGTATTCATCAGCTCCTGCAGTTGAAACCACGCCTAGCATGCTGCTGGCTAAAAGCTGTTAGCATAAGACGTAGCAAACAGGAAGAGAGAACGTCTGATGTTAGGAAACAGTATACCTTGCTCTCATAGGCTAGTTTGTTAGCCAATCAGAGTCCAGCAAATTCGAATAATGAATATTAATGAGTTGCTGCCCGAATCCTGACGCAACGTGCCAGATTTTGACGCAGAAAGGTCTGTTAATCAGTGTTTCCTAACATTTTTTAGATATAAAATGTTTCATTTTACAGGTAAGTAATTGCAGAATAAATGTGAGACGAAGGACACCGCCTCGTTCACATTCCATTTTAACTGCTTTTGCTTAGCAACCTCACGGTTGCAAGGCGACTGGACGTGCGCAGAGTGTTAGGGAGGGAATAGAAGGAAGGGTAGAAACGTCCAAATTCACAAGACACCAACTTCTGGTTTCTGTGCTCTTGAAGGAATCGTCCTCTTTAGACCAGGTAGGAGGGACTCTCAGCAGTATGCAGACCCTGAATTTGGACACAGCCATTGAAAAGTATTAGTGAGCTGGTGTTTTCATTGATAAAAAAGGGACTGGAGTTTGAAATGAGCTGCAGCTGCTGGTCAACAGGATCTTTCTGTCAAACCAGCTGCTGAGGACGAGTCATAAACATTAGTTTTATCACTTATCAATGTAAGTCGCTTTGGATAAAAGCATCTGCTAAATGACAGTAGTAGTAGTAGTAGTAGTAGTAGTATCACAGCTGTAACCACACACACGTAGACACACATGCATGCACACGCATGCACGTACACACACACACCCATGCATGCACACACACGCACACACGTACACATATGCAGACACACACCCACGCATGCACACACACAGACACACACACACGTACACACACAAACGTACACACACACACAAATGCATGTACACACGCACATCCACGCATGCACACACACAGACACACACACACACACGTACACACACACACACACAAACGTACACACACACACACACACACACACAAGTGTGTTTTGGTATCCTTATGGGGACCGTCCATTGACTTCCATTGATTTTAGTAACTAGATTTATACCTAACCCAAACCCTTTTACTAACCTTAACCATTACTGATCTATAACTAACCCTAAGACTAACTAAAACTCTATTCACACCATACCTATAAACCTAACCCCTAACCCTAAAAAGGGGAGTCCCCCTCATGGGGACCAGGCTTCGGTCCCCACAAGAACCCTCGGACCCCAGAAAGATAGTAAAAGTCAGGAAACGGGTCCTCAGGAGGTCAGAAATACACACACACACACACACACACACACACACACACACACACACACACACACACACACACACACACACACACACACACACACACACACACGTACACACACACACACACACACACACAAGTGTGTTTTGGTATCCTTATGGGGACCGTCCATTGACTTCCATTGATTTTAGTAACTAGATTTATACCTAACCCAAACCCTTTTACTAACCTTAACCATTACTGATCTATAACTAACCCTAAGACTAACTAAAACTCTATTCACACCATACCTATAAACCTAACCCCTAACCCTAAAAAGGGGAGTCCCCCTCATGGGGACCAGGCTTCGGTCCCCACAAGAACCCTCGGACCCCAGAAAGATAGTAAAAGTCAGGAAACGGGTCCTCAGGAGGTCAGAAATACACACACACACACACACACACACACACACACACACACACACACACACACACACACACACACACACACACACACACACACACACACACACACACACACACACACACACACATGCACTCAGTCCTTGATCCAGATCAGTCTTTGGTATCATGTAGAACCTGTAGAACTCACACTGTATTTTGTTACTGAGCATCCGGATTATTTATTATAGAGTTACAGGCAGATGTTAAAAACACCTTCAATCTCACAATGATGAAGAATCTTTAAAAACATTCCTGGATCCAGACAGTGATCCAGATCCCCCCCAAAACCTACACACTTCTTCTTTGGACCATTTGGACAGACGGACAGATGCTGGTGAAATGAACTTCCTGACGAAGGTAATAATCTTTGTTTACATACAGAATGACGTCATACAACACAGTAAAATGCTGTTTTTGTTTTAACATCTCAGTCGTTTTGTTTCAGCTGACTGAACTTATTATCCAGACAAATGAAAGATGATTTATTTGTGTTTTATAAGCAGGTCTGGATGCTTCAGTGGTTTGTGTTTTAATCAGGAACATGTTTAGTGATTAGACTTTACTTCCCTCAACACGTCCTGCTGTGGATCAGGCTTTCAGATGAGATGAAGCAAAAAATCAATAATAAAATAATAATGACGACTAATTAGGAAAACCCCATGTGACATTTATTTATTGAAGCTGCAGTTTGGGATAAAACTGTTTGATCTTCAGCACGTTTCTCACATGTACAGATAGTAACTGCACTTCTATGTTTGACCAAAGGGGGGCAGTACCACCCCACGCTTCCAGCAGGTCTGCGTACCTGGATGATGAAACACATCTTGCTTATTGTCTGATGTGTCTGAGTACATTTCCAACATTTCCCTCAGAAGCATCAGAAGGTTCTTCTCCAGGTACAGATTAGAATTATAAATCTGTTATAATCTGGACTAAATCCAGTTCAAACCAGAAGCTGCTGGGACGATGGAGCAACCAGCTTAGATCCTTAAATGATGAGATACAAACAAACAAACAAACAAACAAACAAACAAACAAACAAACAAACAAAAGTACTTCAGGACAAACCATATTTTGGTATAACTTCATGTTTTTCCTTGTTTTGTTTACTTCTTGAATATTTCACTGGATTGAACTTTATTTGAAGTTATTGATCGATATCACTTCAGAAGAGGAAAGTCTGACAGCTGGGAAGGATACATGAAAACAACAAGGGTGTGTGTGGGGGATGTGGGGAGGGGAGGGGGGTGAGGGGTGAGGGACCTGGGAGGGGGGTTTAAATGTATTCAGTATCATATCTGTGCAGGAATCTGCTCTCATGATGTTTGAATGAAGTGACTGATTGATGGTAGATTATTAATACAGCTGCTCAGGTGTTCTACTCACCTGGGAAAAACCCTCCAGGTAGAAAGTTTAGAAATAATTTTGGTTATGAATTGGCAGCTTGTTTTATTTCCTGAAGTATTTAAATTATTTATTTTTTCTATGGGATGAACACAGTCAGTCAGATGTTATAGATTCATATTAATCTGTTCTTTTATAATAATCTGTACATAATGTTGGTATTTAGTTAGTCTGGAACTTGGACCCAGCTGGACTCTTCTGTCTTCTGGAGTCTTCTGTCTCACAGCCATCATCATGAAAAAGAAGCTTTCAGTGAGAGAGAAGTCACCTGGTTTTAGAAACTACCGGAGTCCCCGTGAGAGAAGAAAGAACCATAAATAAAAACAGAAAGAATCAGGATCAGATTTATTTGACCCAGTGTGTTACACACACAAGGAATCTGATTCTGGATCACAGTGTGGAGGCTATAAGCAAACACCTGTAACAGGATAGAAATGACCAGCCAGGTGAGACGGTGTAAAACCATTCTTAATCTGACAGGAGTGAATTTTCCTCCTGGATGAATCAGATTATTGATCTCACCAGCAGACTCTTCCAGAGCTGTGGTTCACCTCACTGTCTGAATAATAATAAAAAAAGATGAGGAACATATTTTTTAGATCTCTTTAGCTGCTCTGGTTCTTTGTTTACTACAACCACCAGTTCAGCTGCTGCTGGTTTTCACATTAACGTGTCTTTGACATGCGATTGTTATCATTGAGTGAGACATTCAGAAGAGGATTTCTACGTGGTTCTTTCTGCATATTGCTGCTTTGTTTCTGTGCAGTATCAGATTACAGGTGATATTGTTGATAGAAATGATATTTGATGTTTAACTCGTGTCTCTGCTGAGTGAAAATGACTCGATCAAACCCACTGAGTCAGAATATCATCAAGTCTTTTATTATGAGTGATGTCATCATTCTCTGGGTCTGATTTAGGGAAATACATTAATGAAGCAGTGTTGTTACAACCAGCTCATATACAGCGTTTCACCATTTTATCAATGAAAACACAAACTCACTAATGCTTTTAATGTCCATGTAAGATGGAAACTAAGAGCTGCTTCCTGTTTCATCACATCCTGTTTCACACTGAAGATCATAAAAACATTCATACCTCAAACACACAAATTTGTACCATTTATGTTAAACAAAGTTATAATGACACGAAATGTTTTATTAAGACCTGAACACGTCAGAGACACTTTTAAGGAGCATTTGCAGGTTAGGAGACTATAATAACAATCAAGTTCAAAACACATAAATCCTCTTTCTTCAAATCTGTAATCCATAATGAAAATTCAAAATTCAAGGTAATGTGAATACGTCTGTGAGCCGTGGAGCAAGTCAACTAATGAAAATCCACCATGGGAGCAGACAGAGCTGTGGTCCAAACAGAAGGAGATCCAGAATCCAGGTGAGCACTGTAAGAGTAATTCGTTAAAGAGGCCCTTCCATTAAAAACAGTGTTTCTGAGGTTTCAATTTTTTTTTTTGCTCCACAGGTGTTCTTACCTTCATAGTGGGTGAAAACAGGTCAACAACTTCTCTTTCAGTTTTAATCTCTCAAACTACGCAGGTGGTGATAAAACCCGAGTTCTCCCGAGTTCTAACGGCCTGTATCTGTTTCATCACAACTCCTTTGTTTGTTAGTATTCATCAGCTCCTGCAGTTGAAACCACACCTAGCATGCTGCTGGCTAAAAGCTGTTAGCATAAGACGTAGCATGCTGCTGGCTAAAAGCTGTTAGCATAAGACGTAGCATGCTGCTGGCTAAAAGCTGTTAGCATAAGACATAGCAAACAGGAAGACACCACGTCTGACGTTGCCATGTGCAGCGGGGCAGGAAACAGTATTCTTTGCTTTCATTGGCTAATTTGTTAGCCAATCAGAGTCCAGCAAATTCGAATAATGAATATGAACGAGCTGCTGCTCGAGGCCTGATGGAACGAGCTGAATTATAACGCAGACAGATTGAAAGGTCTGTTAATCAGTGTTTCCTGATGTTTTTTAGATATAAAATGTTTCATATTACAGGTTAATACTTAAGAGATAACCACAAAGTCATGAAATGTGTATGAAATGGCCTCTTTAAGTGGCAGGTAACAAGAAGAGTTAGTAAAAAGTTGGTATAATCTGTGATAACAGACAAAAGAAAGGTGCTGGAATGTAATATAGAAACTATCTGAGCTGGAATCTGACTGCAGTCAGACTGCTATAATGAACAGCAGAGTCAGAGCCACTAATACACACAAGTGAGTGAAATCACACTAATTACAAGCGTCAGACCGGGTTACCATGACAAGAAATGAAAACAAGCTTCTGACCTGTAATGTCAATATGCAGGACATCAGAGAGGACATTTTAAAACCACAGCTCACGTCTGAAGATTTGTATTTTAACACTACAAATTCTCTGTAAATCTAAACCTTTCTTCATTATTGATTGATTCAATTGAGTTTGATCTATTTTGACACTGGCTCTAGAATAGAACTGTTTTCTGTTCCAGCCGCCATGTTGTCACCTCATGGTCAGAAGAGTAATTCAGCTGAATCACAGTGACACATAATATAACACATGGATCCTGAAATGCTGGATCAGAGTAGGAATCTCAAATATTTAGTTTGGAAAATAAATATTTTGGTCAGACCTAAATATTGAATTTGCAAACTAAATATTTAGTTTTAAAATAAATATTTAACTTCATAATAAATATTTAGCTTGCTAACTAAATATTTATTTATTAAATGTAACATTTATAAATACATGAAGAACAAGGTGAAAATATGTTTGAAAAATGAACCTCACTCACCCCATAGGAATCTGGACCCAAATCAAATACTAGCTTGACTCAAAATAACTGTTAAACTTTAATAAAATCCATATTTATGTAGATGCATTTTAAATTGAGAGGAGCAGAAAAAGACAAACTGAGAGTCAGAACAAGTCTGAGAAAAACAAACTCTGAGGCTAAAGAGAAGAGTTGGAAGGTTTTCTTTCAAATCTGTCAGACTCTTATCCTGTGGAGAACCTGATGTCTGATGTGTTCAGACACAGATTAGGATTATTAAAATCTAGAATCCATTCATACTGTTTTTATACCTGCTGGCTCTGAGTGCAAATCTGGAGCAGTTATTGAGATCTTAGACATGTCTGCAGTCCATCACAGGGAACAGAACAAAATACTACAACAGAAATTCAACACAATATATTTCAGCAAAGTGACCTCTGAACTGAATGTAAAAAAAGTGAAGAGATTTAGTTAAAAAGATCTGTCAGAATCCTGACCAGGTGGAGCCGCCTAATCCACCTGGATTTAGAGTCAGTAGGTGTTAAAATCCTCAGAATCACCACAGATTAGAAAGGTGAAGAGATTATTTACATGAGAAATAAAAGCAAAAACAAGGAAAAACAACATTTTTAATGTGTGTGTGTGTATGTTTAAGTGGACATTGTTGCATTTTAATTGATAAAATCACACAAAAGCTTGTGTAACTGTAGTTTCATATGTTGTAACTCAAATGTGTTCAAATAAAAGAAAGTAAATAAAAGTGTGTTAATGTGACCGTGCTGCCTTCACTGTCCTGTTCCTGTAGAGTTAAACACCTGCTGAACTGTTTCTCTTATGAACCCTTATAAACAACAAACAAACAATAACGTTGACTTTATTCTCACAAAGTAAAAACAATAGTTGTAACTGACTAGAATAATAAATAAAACAAATAAAAGTAGTACTTATTGTTATCTAATCCAGTTTCATTCTGATTTGTGCTGCCTTCCTAAAACCAACAGGGCTTTTATTTTTTAAATTCTCTACTGCAAACGGACAAAAACTGAACAAACACTTTTAGACAAAAACACAAACAGCATGACTCTAATCCTTTCACTGGTGGCCCTCTGAAAGAAGATCACTCAGCGCTCACTGTGACCCTGAATCAGATTTTGTTATCTGGCCTCTTGCCATATGGGTATTGTGTATGTGTGTGTGTGTGTGTGTGTGTGTGTGTGTGTGTGTGTGTGTGTGTGTGTGTGTGTGTGTGTGTGTGTGTGTGTGTGTGTGTGTGTGTGTGTGTGTGGGGGGGGGGGGGCTGCTTGTTTGGACCCACAGTATATGTGTGTGGAGTCTTGTTCCATAAGCAGCTGTTCAACTATTAGCCCTCCCCCATCAACACACACACACACACACACACACACACACACACACACACACACACACACACACACACACACACTGCTGCTCTTCAGGTTGAGAGGTTTTGTGCTGCTTCTAAATGGTAGAGTTGTATCTGGATTAGCAAACTGCGATGAAGAGTGAAAGTGTGTTTGTGTGTGTGTGTGTGTGTAATTATCTCCGGCTCATAGCAAGCTGAATAAAAGCTTCTTAAAACTATCCCTAGTATTTGAGATGCCTGAGTTGGAGTTTAGGAGACAGATTCTGCTGCTATTAAAGAGAAACTTTAATACTTTTCCACTAAACATGGCGACACATTTCCTGTTAACAGCTGAGCACCAACATTATCAATATCCATGTTTTGAAATTGTTTGCAGAACTATCACTCACATCCGATACACGAGTTTCATTTTCTCAGAATCTAGAATTCAAACTTCTACATTGTGTGTATTTATTACAAGATGTCCACCAGGTGTTTGTGACACTGTGATTTATTTACCAGCACAGATTGGATGGTTTTCCTCCGGTCCTGGATCCAGCTGGTTTAGGATCTGGTGCTGCTCTGAGCCTGAACCAGGAGAAGCAGGAGCAGCCAGTGAGTGACAGGTTATTACCTGTTGAGAATCAGCATGTTAGTTTCTGTGTCTGCTTTGTGTTTCTCCTGGTGTTTCTGTTTACTTCAGTTATTGTGTCTTTATCTAAGTTAGTTTTGAGCTTAACGGTTTGCCTCAACTTACTGTATATTAAAATGAAGGGCTGTCAAACAATCCAGTTTACTCACTATTAATCCCAGATTTTTAATATGTTCTTAACTGACCTTAAAATATTCTTCATATTTCTGCTAAACTTTAAGTAAATGGATATAATTGATGAAAATATGTTTATTATAACTGTAACAGTGTCCCTGAGTAAACTGGAACGAGTGTCTCTGCTGAAAACTAGCGTGGTTTGCTTTTAGCGAGGGGGAGGAGCTCTGTGCATCAGCTGCTTTGCTAACAGGTGATGTACTACGGCGATAGCTCGGTACACATCAACAGGAAACACAAATACCTTTTGTATTATCACTTTTACCATCTGGTAAAGTTTTAAAGTTAAACTTCTTGTTCAAAGGATCTTTTTTATTATAATTTTGTTTCAAGCATTTCCACCATCAACAACATATTTACATGAAGCTGTTTACATCCCGTGACTTGCTTGAGGCAGAAGTATAAACTTATAAGCACCTACCTCTAACCAAAACATCAGTATCACCACCAAACTAACTCAAAAGACAGATGAAAATTTTTTAACTGAATTTTTTTTCAATCTTCTTCTCCAACAAGCATCACTGAGTTACTGCCTCGTCATTTACCTCACACACTACGGATAGCCAGGAGGGCCAACAGACCTGTGCATGTGTATGTGGGCAAAGCAAAGCTACGGAAGCCTGTGCGTTGATCATGCATTTAAAAAAAGTAACACTGTTAAAGGAAGCTGTACGTTAACACATATTTTTACGCATTAATTTTGACAAACCAAATTAAAATGTAAACATAGTTCATTCTCCTAGCTTATCATTGCTCATCTTTAATCTTGGTTATTTTTTACTCAGGATGTTCTTTAGTTTGTCATTATCTTTTTCTTCATGTTAATTTCATTCAAAGTGTTTCTCATTTGTATTATAAATATATTTGTATTATGGTGCGTTCACACCAGCCCAACCGTCAACGTCAGAAGCGTCAAATTTATATGTAAAGTCTATGGTGGACGGGCGTCAGACAGACGTCAACGGCTCTGCGGCGCTTTGTGAGCGTTATGAGCGTCAACTTTTCGAGCGTTTCAGGCGTTGACGCTTGAAACGCTGGAAAAGCTCGAAACGCAGAAAGTTCAAGTAGCTGAACTTTTGACGCTCTTAATGCTCTTGAAGCGGCATGTCAACCAATCAGAGCGTCTCATCGTAGTGACGTACCTGAATGAAGCAGGAAGTCTTCAAACAGGGCGCGGGACAGATGGAAGTAGCGCTGGAAGCTAACCTCATCCATATGTAGCTCCTGGAGCAAATGGTTTAACTCCTCAAACTCAGACGCATCTGAAGAATGAGGTGTATCCACAAACTGAGTAAATAAAGCCAAGCTACTCTCTCTATATGATCCGCCATAGCTCAGAACATCCGATAACAAAGGAAGCCCCGCCTTCGCGCTCTTTTTAACGGTCCAGCGTTACGAGCTTTAACGCCTACGCGCTCTGACTGGCAGGCGTTACAAGCTTCAACTTTCAAGCGTCAAACTTGGAGCGTTATGAACGTTATTTGACGCTGACAAAGCGGCCGGTGTGAACGCACCATTAGAGTTTCCTTCTATTTCCTGGTCTGTGCTTTTCTCTTCCTGTCATGTCTTTCAGGAGCCTGGGTTGGGGTCTGGCTTTTCACCATCCTAGTCTAGTTCATTGTTTCATTTTCTTGTGGTCATTTACTTTTTGGTTCTTTTAGATGTTTTCAGTTACATAATGCATGTATGCATTATGTTTTCAGCATTTCTTTATCAGAGTCAAGTTAATTTGGCCAATTATGTTACACACACTAGGAAATTGGCTTTGATTCACTTTTGCTCTTTCATTGATCCAATAAAACATAATTGCCGGGAAGAAGGTGAATAATATAGACATGGATGGAGGGATCCAGGTCCTGGATGGAGGGATCCAGGTCCTGGATGGAGAGCAGGTCCTGGATGGAGGAGTCCAGGTCCTGGATGGAGAGCAGGTCCTGGATGGAGGAGTCCAGGTCCTGGATGGAGGAGTCCAGGTCCTGGATGGAGAGCAGGTCCTGGATGGAAGGATCCAGGTCCTGGATGGAAGGATCCAGGTCCTGGATGGAGAGCAGGTCCTGGATGGAAGGATCCAGGTCCTGGATGGAGAGCAGGTCCTGGATGGAGGAGTCCAGGTCCTGGATGGAGAGCAGGTCCTGGATGGAGGAGTCCAGGTCCTGGGTGGAGGAGTCCATGTCCAGGTCCAGGTCCTGGAGGAGTCCAGGTCCAGGTCCAGGTCCTGGAGGAGTCCATGTCCTAACCCAAATGTTTTTGACTTGGAACTAGTTCTTTTGTTTATGTTTATTATTCTTTGATTTTTTTTTCTGCAGCTTCACACAAAACTAATTCCTTGTATTGTGTGAATAAAACTTGGTAATAAACTGATTGTTTTTTGTCACTTATTGGTGAATTTCTGCTTGTAATTGTCCCAAATACCTTCCAAGGCTTTTGTTGTTTGTTCTAATTTAATGGTTTATGACTCGTTGATGTAGCTTTCTTTAGTTTTATTTTATTTTTTCACAGTTTTCTAACTTTCTTTGGAATTGGGGTTGTAAATAAATAGGTGTGACTCCATAAACTATGATGTAATATATAAAGATCAGTGAGTTGCACATAAAAAGGCTTTTACTACAGATTTATATTTTGGTTTTTAAGTCGTTAACATTCATGTTTGAAACTGTTAAAATCTATATCATTTAAGGTATAAATTCAATCTTTTTTTAATGAATACAGCAATCAGTGTAGAAGAACATCAGTAGACACAATTCTGAATAAAATCTGAGTGAAACAATAAGCAGGAGAGTTCAATTTAAAATCTGGATGTTATATAATGTAAAATGTGATTTGATAATTCCTGGTTGAAGTTACTGTAAACTGGATCTGAGAAGACGATGTAATTCTTTATGAGATGCTTCTATTTTACATTTCATACTAACCCATCCCAAAGGAACTGATCAAACATTGTGCTTCACTGAACTTTAAGCTCTTCCTTCGTCAACATGGAGCTTATCTGAGTGGAAAAACTGTGGAGTCTAAATGATGTTTACACTGAGCAGTGATGTACCTACTTAGTGATACAGCTGATCCACACACCATATTCCCTCAGTCAAGATGGACAAAAGAATGAAGATCCTGTTCTACTAGAACCCTGTAATGTTGTGTGACATTTAGAGAAGCCTAAAACACCAGGCCTTAAATGCATCCATTTTTAAAGGTCAGCCATTTGTCTGTTTACAAGGAATCTGGCAGTAAAAGAAAAAAATGACATCATTTTAAAAGGCTGACTGTTGTCTTCTGTCTAATAGTTAGAGTATGATGGAGAGACAACGTTAGAAGCTATTTAATTCTGTCATGTCGGCTCATTGTTTCACATACTGGTTAATAAATCAGTTTGTTTCTGGGAGATGACTCGGTGGTTTCGTGTCATGTGACTAAGCAAAATATAAAAACTATGTTTATTTCTTGATAAGTTGTCTCAGATAAACTTATAAAGAGTAAGAGTGGTTTTATATAACTTCATACAGGAAGAACATGCTAACTTCATGGTTTTAACTGAGAGAACCTGCACTGCTTAAACAAAACTGATAAAAGATCTTTACTCACAGATGATCAACACAGCCAGAGTACTAGTACTAGTATTTCTTCTTGTCCCCGTCCAGTTTTAGTGTATATGACTTGACATTGTTTACACAGTCCTGTCCTATTTGAACAAGTAATGGCTGAGTTTAGGGACCATGTGCAGATCACAAACTGATGCATTTAGCTGCTATGCAACCTGCTTCCTTAATGTCATCCTGACAAACAGGTGTTTGTCCTTCTACACATATTTACCCACTCTCACTCTCCTGCCATCACGTCCTCATATCATTATTCAAACAGCTTGTATAAACACCTCAAGCTTTATCCATCGACTGACGAGACCTTTGGTATTGATGCCTAATGGACCAGAGTCTTTCAGATAAAGATCCAGTGAGCAGCAGTTGATGAAGATGCCTTGTTAAGGTCAAAGGTCAAAGGACAATGGACAGACTGGTTTAAGATGTTAGAAAGACAAGAGACGCTCAAAGAACACTTCATTAGAACCAAGAACATCATCTCTGAACACGTTGATGCAGATGGTCTACAGCAGCAGAAGATCCCACCAGGTGCTGCTCCAGTCAGATAAGAACCAGAAGCTGATGCTACAGGTCAAACAGAACAACACCTGAAACCCACTTCCTGGTCTGATGAGTCTCTATTCCAGCTGCATCATTCAGATAGACGTGTCTGATGTAAACAACATGAAGCCTGGATTCATCCTGCCTTCTTCCAGAACCAAAAACATCTCACCCACTGGCCCCTAAAGACTACAGGCCTGTTGCCCTAACATCCCACATCATGAAAGTCTTGGAGAGACTCATGTTGGTCCACCTACATAGGCAAATAAGCATGTTTCAAGACCCACCGCAGTTTGCTTATCGCCGTGGAGTTGGAGTGGAAGACGCCATCATACACCTGCTTCAGCAAACCCACTGTCATCTGGACAAAGTAGGCAGCGCTGTGAGGATCATGTTCTTTGATTTCTCCAGTGTATTTAACACAATTCAGCCTGCGATATTGTGTCAAAACCTCCAGAAGACACAGGTGGAGGCCTCCACAATCACCTGGATTAAGGACTACCTCACAAACAGACCACAGTATGTAAAACTGAAGAGTTGTATGTCTGACCAGGTGATCAGCAGCATAGGAGCACCACAGGGGACTGTACTCTCACCATTTCTTTTCACTCTGTACACTTCAGACGTGGACCACTTTGTGTCCTGGTGTGGAAACAATCATCTCATCTTGAATATGAACAAGACAAAGGAGATGATTGTGGATTTTAGGAAGAGCAGCAACGTGCCAAAACCCATTTCCATCATGAGAGAAGAAGTGGAGGTGGTGGAGGATTATAAATACCTGGTGTTCACCTGGACAACAGACTGGACTGGAGACACAACTGTGATGTTGTTTTTAGGAAGGGACAGAGCAGACTGGACTTCCTCAGGAAGGTTAGATCCTTCAATGTTTGCAGCAAGATGTTGAAGATCTTTTATAAGTCTGTCATGGAGAGTGTGATCACACCTGTAGTCACATCAGAATAACATATTGTACCAGTAATCAGTCTAAAACATCAATCACGTGAATGATATTTCATCCTGTATCATATATTACATTGATTATTACTGTCTGATTTTGAAGCTTGTAAACATTAGACCCATCATGACCCTCTGGTTCTCTGCCACTTTAAGCTGCATATCTTCCAGCCATCAGCAACAGATGCTCCTTCACTGTCAAATGGCCTACAAAGCAAACTGCACTACTTTAATCCTGTGTGTAGCCAGCATTAAAAATTGGATTGAGACGGATAAGATTAGATTATGCCTGCAGGATTTGAAAAAAATGTAAAAGCCTGGTTTAAGCTTTAACATAATCTCCTTTCAGTCTCTGGGAGCATGAAGCCTACCAACAGATGCCAGATACACTTTGTGTAGATGTGTTCTGATTTCACCTCCTCTTTGGATTTACTCCATTTTTACCACAAGTATTGCAGCTCTTCTTTTATGAAAATTGTGCACATTGTGCAGGAAAAAAACTAAACTGTCTGCACATTAAATGCATCTTATCTGTATGTGTATTTTTAGCTAAAGGCTTTTACACGTATTCCTCTTACATCAGATCTGCATATAAAACACTCACATGTAAGATAAATTCCCTTTATCTGAACACATTAATACATACGGTATTAGGTGTCATCAAAATATTGTAATTTAATAATGTAAATAAAACAAAAACTAATTAGCTAATTAAATATGTAAACATCATGAAATATGAAAGCAAATCTTAATAATGATTAATAATAATAATTTGGAATATGTTGTACATCTTATAAGGAACAAAGACATTAAACATGATTACATTTAATGGTGAATGTTGAGTCAGTCATTTATTTTAGGGAGGTGAAGTTTTATTGGCGTGAAGAACTGATTATGGATCTGATTCCAGTTCTGAGACAGATCCACATCTTGACTAAATGTCTCTGTGGTTCTTAGTAGGACACGGTTTCTGTTTGTAATTCCATCATTAAAGCATAAACATATCCTTCCTGTCCCTCAGTGTCTCATGTATCACACACCAGGAAGACGGTTGTTGTTTAGGCTTTCCTCGATGCTCTTGAGCAACATCTTTATCCATCCAATCTGGGATGCATCTGCCAGGAGGAATTATACTGATGCACTGTTACCCAGTTCCTCACTGACCACACAATCACAGTGTACAGAAGAAACAACACACATCAAAATACTGAAACATTTCTGTTTTATCCACATGTTCAATAGTTTGGAATTTCATGAGGAGAAAATGACAAAACTAGAAGACAGTGCCAGAAAAACAACAACAATGGAATAATTATAAATCTATAAATAATAACGTTTCATCATGAGCTTGAATCTCAGATATATCAGAGTTTTTAATGACTGATTTGAACTGTTTGTTCTGGAGGGTTGAATGTTTACACAACATAAGTCTACAATAATCTTTCAAAACATGTAAATGTGAATTGATAGTAGATCGTACTCACAGTTTAAAGTATGTACACACTGGCAGTAGGTAATACAGTGGATGACGGTTATGTACACGACCTCGGTGTCCAGCAGTTTTGTGCATATTTAGCGTTGTGTGTATTTATCCGTCGGTGGTCATTTGGACTGTAAACACGAGTAGCAGTGTTCAGTATTGATAACAGATAATCAGAAATGATGTAATAACACAATTACAATATATTAGGAGAATAAAACTCTCAAACAGAGGGAGTTATATACTCGTAGAGAGGATCCACTATGACACTATAAGTAAACAGATGTACCAGATACACGCGCGCATGGACACGACGGTAACGACACAGATTAAGTTCTAGTTAGTAACAGAACAGAACTGTTTTCTATATCAGATATTAATAACTCATGATCGGGTAATAAAAACTAGAACAAATGTTACATGTGACACTATTTCACACTGAAGAAGTTGGTGATTATTGTTTGGCGAGAGTGTGTGTGTAAACACCAGATCAGTCTAGTTCCACTAACCTAACAGTGAGAGTGTGTGTGAGAACACCAGATCAGTCTAGTTCCACTAACCTAACAGAGAGTGTGTGAGAACACCAGACCAGTCTAGTTCCACTAACCTAACAGTGAGAGTGTGTGTGAGAACACCAGATCAGTCTAGTTCCACTAACCTAACAGAGAGAGTGTGTGTGACAACACCAGATCAGTCTAGTTCCACTAACCTAACAGAGAGTGTGTGAGAACACCAGATCAGTCTAGTTCCACTAACCTAACAGAGAGAGTGTGTGTGAGAACACCAGATCAGTCTAGTTCCACTAACCTAACAGTGAGAGTGTGTGTGTGAACACCAGATCAGTCTAGTTCCACTAACCTAACAGTGAGAGTGTGTGTGTGAGAGAACACCAGATCAGTCTAGTTCCACTAACCTAACAGTGAGAGTGTGTGTGTGAACACCAGATCAGTCTAGTTCCACTAACCTAACAGTGAGAGTGTGTGTGAGAACACCAGATCAGTCTAGTTCCACTAACCTAACAGTGAGAGTGTGTGTGAGAACACCAGATCAGTCTAGTTCCACTAACCTAACAGAGAGTGTGTGAGAACACCAGACCAGTCTAGTTCCACTAACCTAACAGTGAGTGTGTGGGTGAGAACACCAGACCAGTCTAGTTCCACTAACCTAACAGAGAGAGTGTGTGTGAGAACACCAGATCAGTCTAGTTCCACTAACCTAACAGTGAGAGTGTGTGTGAGAACACCAGATCAGTCTAGTTCCACTAACCTAACAGTGAGAGTGTGAGAGAACACCAGATCAGTCTAGTTCCACTAACCTAACAGAGAGAGTGTGTGAGAGAACACCAGATCAGTCTGGTTCCACTAACCTAACAGAGAGTGTGTGAGAACACCAGATCAGTCTAGTTCCACTAACCTAACAGAGAGAGTGTGTGTGAGAACACCAGATCAGTCTAGTTCCACTAACCTAACAGTGAGAGTGTGTGTGAGAACACCAGATCAGTCTAGTTCCACTAACCTAACAGAGAGAGTGTGTGTGAGAACACCAGATCAGTCTAGTTCCACTAACCTAACAGTGAGAGTGTGTGAGAGAACACCAGATCAGTCTAGTTCCACTAACCTAACAGAGAGTGTGAGAGAACACCAGATCAGTCTAGTTCCACTAACCTAACAGTGAGAGTGTGTGTGTGAACACCAGATCAGTCTAGTTCCACTAACCTAACAGTGAGAGTGTGTGTGTGAACACCAGATCAGTCTCGTTCCACTAACCTAACAGGGAGAGGGTGTGTGAGAACACCAGATCAGTCTAGTTCCACTAACCTAACAGAGAGAGTGTGTGAGAGAACACCAGATCAGTCTAGTTCCACTAACCTAACAGAGAGTGTGTGAGAACACCAGACCAGTCTAGTTCCACTAACCTAACAGAGAGAGTGTGTGTGAGAACACCAGATCAGTCTAGTTCCACTAACCTAACAGAGAGAGTGTGAGAACACCAAAACAGTCTAGTTCCACTAACCTAACAGAGAGAGTGTGTGAGAACACCAGATCAGTCTAGTTCCACTAACCTAACAGTGAGAGTGTGTGTGAGAACACCAGATCAGTCTAGTTCCACTAACCTAACAGTGAGAGTGTGTGAGAGAACACCAGATCAGTCTAGTTCCACTAACCTAACAGAGAGAGTGTGTGAGAGAACACCAGATCAGTCTAGTTCCACTAACCTAACAGAGAGTGTGTGAGAACACCAGATCAGTCTAGTTCCACTAACCTAACAGTGAGAGTGTGTGTGTGAACACCAGATCAGTCTAGTTCCACTAACCTAACAGAGAGAGTGTGTGTGTGAGAGAACACCAGATCAGTCTAGTTCCACTAACCTAACAGAGAGAGTGTGTGAGAGAACACCAGATCAGTCTAGTTCCACTAACCTAACAGTGAGAGTGTGTGAGAACACCAGATCAGTCTAGTTCCACTAACCTAACAGTGAGAGTGTGTGTGTGAACACCAGATAAGTCTATTTCCACTAACATAACAGTGAGAGTGTGTGTGTGAGAGAACACCAGATCAGTCTAGTTCCACTAACCTAACAGTGAGAGTGCGTGTGTGAACACCAGATCAGTCTAGTTCCACTAACCTAACAGAGAGAGTGTGTGAGAGAACACCAGATCAGTCTAGTTCCACTAACCTAACAGTGAGAGTGTGTGAGAGAACACCAGATCAGTCTAGTTCCACTAACCTAACAGTGAGAGTGTGAGAGAACACCAGATCAGTCTAGTTCCACTAACCTAACAGTGAGAGTGTGTGTGAGAACACCAGATCAGTCTAGTTCCACTAACCTAACAGTGAGAGTGTGTGTGTGAACACCAGATCAGTCTAGTTCCACTAACCTAACAGAGAGAGTGTGTGAGAGAACACCAGATCAGTCTAGTTCCACTAACCTAACAGTGAGAGTGTGTGTGTGAACACCAGATCAGTCTAGTTCCACTAACCTAACAGTGAGAGTGTGTGTGTGAACACCAGATCAGTCTAGTTCCACTAACCTAACAGTGAGAGTGTGTGAGAGAACACCAGATCAGTCTAGTTCCACTAACCTAACAGTGAGAGTGTGTGTGAGAACACCAGATCAGTCTAGTTCCACTAACCTAACAGTGAGAGTGTGTGTGAGAACACCAGATCAGTCTAGTTCCACTAACCTAACAGTGAGAGTGTGTGAGAGAACACCAGATCAGTCTAGTTCCACTAACCTAACAGAGAGTGTGTGAGAACACCAGACCAGTCTAGTTCCACTAACCTAACAGATAGTGTGTGTGAGAGAACACCAGATCAGTCTAGTTCCACTAACCTAACAGAGAGTGTGTGAGAACACCAGATCAGTCTAGTTCCACTAACCTAACAGAGAGAGTGTGTGTGAGAACACCAGATCAGTCTAGTTCCACTAACCTAACAGTGAGAGTGTGTGTGTGAACACCAGATCAGTCTAGTTCCACTAACCTAACAGTGAGAGTGTGTGTGTGAGAGAACACCAGATCAGTCTAGTTCCACTAACCTAACAGTGAGAGTGTGTGTGTGAACACCAGATCAGTCTAGTTCCACTAACCTAACAGAGAGAGTGTGTGAGAGAACACCAGATCAGTCTAGTTCCACTAACCTAACAGTGAGAGTGTGTGAGAACACCAGATCAGTCTAGTTCCACTAACCTAACAGTGAGAGTGTGTGTGAGAACACCAGATCAGTCTAGTTCCACTCAACCTAACAGAGAGAGTGTGTGAGAGAACACCAGATCAGTCTGGTTCCACTAACCTAACAGTGAGAGTGTGTGTGAGAGAGCACACCAGATCAGTCTAGATCCACTAACCTAACAGCGAGAGTGTGTGTGTGAACACCAGATCAGTCTAGTTCCACTAACCTAACAGTGAGAGAGTGTGAGAGAACACCAGATCAGTCTAGTTCCACTAACCTAACAGTGAGAGTGTGTGTGAGAACACCAGATCAGTCTAGTTCCACTAACCTAACAGTGAGAGTGTGTGTGAGAACACCAGATCAGTCTAGTTCCACTAACCTAACAGAGAGAGTGTGTGAGAGAACACCAGATCAGTCTAGTTCCACTAACCTAACAGTGAGAGTGTGTGTGAGAACACCAGATCAGTCTAGTTCCACTAACCTAACAGTGAGAGTGTGTGTGAGAACACCAGATCAGTCTAGTTCCACTAACCTAACAGTGAGAGTGTGTGTGAGAACACCAGATCAGTCTAGTTCCACTAACCTAACAGAGAGAGTGTGTGAGAGAACACCAGATCAGTCTAGTTCCACTAACCTAACAGTGAGAGTGTGTGTGTGAACACCAGATCAGTCTAGTTCCACTAACCTAACAGTGAGAGTGTGTGAGAGAACACCAGATCAGTCTAGTTCCACTAACCTAACAGAGAGAGTGTGTGAGAGAACACCAGATCAGTCTAGTTCCACTAACCTAACAGTGAGAGTGTGTGTGAGAACACCAGATCAGTCTAGTTCCACTAACCTAACAGTGAGAGTGTGTGTGAGAACACCAGTGGAGGTTTACAGTCATGTAACTAGTGAGAAACAGAGAGATTTAGTCAGATGCATGTATGATACCTCCACATGTTTTACGTATATATCTGTATATAAGCTTAGATGGGATACACTCTAAACTTACTCAGTTAAAGCTGGAGTTGGTAATGTTCGAGAGCTAGCAAGATTTAAAACTAGCAGCTCCTCTAAACCCCTCCCCCTTCCCACCATGGACTTGCTTCAAGCCTCCAAACTCTGACTTCTGGTTTTATATCTGGAAGATTTTAACACTAGAAATTATTCAACTGATTTGTTTGCATATATGTAATTTCAGTCAGGAATTAGTTCATTTTTTATAACTCCTTTAGACTTTTCATTCAATTTTAGTTTTTAGTAAAAACAGCCAAGATTCCCAGTGCAGGTACCAGATATGTGTACTGTTACACAACAGATTGTAAACATCACAAAATAGGAAAAAATTAGACTTGTGTCTACGACATGGTCCTTTGTCTATTTGTTTTTTGTTTGTCTAATAATTTCTAAGTGAAGTGACTATATTTAACCTGTGATTGTAAACAAACCCCTCACTGGACTAACATATACACTCATGTTCCAACATATACTGATAATGTTGAATGTATATGTTGTTTGACACTTGAATGGTTGTGGCAGGTCCTTTTACAGAATAGTGACAAACTATAGTTTTCTGCTTCACAACACCAACATCACAGAGTACTTTCAGGCTCCATTCAAGTGGCACACGGGCAATCACACATCATCCACAGAAACAAGAATGCATGCTGCCATTCATGTGCACATGGCTGTTCACATTGACATGCACACACACTTTGCACTAATTTGCAACCCCCAACTATTCACTGCTCTAATGCACAGACACAGAGCTCTTCAAGCATATCAAAATGACATCATAGCTTTATGGAGTCACCATTATAAAATTTGAAAATGTGTTCATTTTTATTTAATCATATTCACTGTCATTTCCAAATCATTAATCCTACAGAACCTCTGAGGGGGCCTCTTACCTCCACAGAGTGATGTTGTCCAATTATTTGGGACAATAGTGCAGTCATATGAAACAAACTGGACTCAGAAGGGACTGAATAATTTCACAAGAGCCTCTACTATTAATAATAGAGCCATACTGTTAGAGCCTCCAGTAGAACGCTGTTTCCCAATACTGTGCAGTTTTTTCACCATGTTTTTTTCATAATCCATGTTAATGTGTATTAAAGGTGGTATATGGAACATTTTCATTAAAAGCAATATTTTTAATAAAATAATACCTCCACGGGGTGTTTAGAGGGTTGTAGAATCAAAATAAAAATACAGCATTTCCTTTAAAAATTATATTTGAAGTAAAATATTATAAAATATTAATTTTGACGGGCAAGACGTTGGCATTTTGTTTACATCTACCAGCCAATAACTGGCAGAACAGCGGGCACCATTTTGGGTTCCCTAATATCGTAAATAATCCAACACAGTGAGGCTGGTACTGTGGAGTCTGCAGGTCAAGCAGCTGGAAGCACCGGGGGACATGTGGTAATTATATACATTATTTACTTGCTATAGGGGGGTTTCTCATGTGACGAGCAGGTTCTGTGTAGAAACGTTTTTCATTAGCAGCTAGCTAACATGGAGCTACATGTTGGTGAAGTGGAGGAGCTTCGGGCCACTGGTTCGACTAGAAGACACATCACAGAGGATTTTATTGCTATTTTTAAATTTTATTGTACTGTATAAGTGGGGTGTGCAGGATGGTGTGTGAGGAGGACAGAGGATCTTAAGAGGGACTGCAGGAAGTTTTGGAGCTGCGGTGCAACTATGAACTCTTTGCCACGGACTGAATCGATGACTGAGCTTCAAACAGGTAGAAGCTGCTTTTATCAGAGTCCGTGTGTGATCAGCTGGACTGGAGAACATGATTAGTGAACTGAACTCATGATATTTTATTGTCCTGCTCAGATCCGGGATCAGGGTGGGTTTGGTGAGGAATATTGATCGACCTCAGCATCGGAGCACGGGGGGGGCGGTAAACGAGCCTGGCACCCAGATTGTGCCGTGTTATTCTGTTCCAAGTTCCATATCCCACCTTTAATGTATGCATAGTGGCAGTGACATTTGTCTATCCATCCTGTTTGCAGGGTTGCAGGAACTTGGTACTTATCCCCTGATGTGACTGAGCAAGAGGAGTTACATCCTCATGCATCAATCCAAACACACTTTGAGATAAACAAACATTCATGTAATTAAGAGTTACCAATTAATCTGACATGCATGTTTTTGATCTGCCATGCTTAAAAAAGCAACTCAGACACAATATGTTTTTTATTCTTGTGTTCCTGGTTTTAAAACTTTCCAAATCTTCCTTTCTAATACTGAACAGCTTATTCTGCTATCGAGTCTTGTTTAGTGTCTATTGGATTGAATCTGATGAAACAAGACATAGGGCTTTGGTGACACATCTACTATCTGTCTTACATGAGAGAAACCCTTAAACATAAGAGACTTCCCTGGACAAACTGGACCACCTCCATATGTGGAGTTTTACAAGCGTCTGACTGGAGGAGCAACAGCTCTATCTGGTATGTACCAGAGACACAGAGACGGTGGTCTCGTCTGTTAACCTCGCGCTGCAAGATGGATTCTCACGAGATTTGGAGTTTTCTAAACCCACGAAGATCCATCTTGTACCGCTCCATTGAAAACCATTTGACTCCAAGCCACTGGTGGTTTGGACCAATCATGTGTTAGCATTGTGCTTTGGGGCGGGTGTTCAGGTATGATTGGCAGGTAAAGTAAAACAAACATGGCTGCTGGAGAATGTACAAATAAAAGCAGATATTGAATCTGTTTTAGGACTAGAGACGATTAACCCTAACTCTTCATCAGAAAACGATCAAAGGTAAGAACTTTGTGTATTTCTTGATGGTAACGATGTGTTTTGCTTTTCTTAGTGGAAACGATGTGTGTGTTTTACTACCGAATGGATTCACAAGAGTTTGATTTACTGTGATTGGCTAAAAACAAATCATCAAAGACAGAAACTTGCTGGCTCGTCCTCCAATCAGGTTAAAATATCATATCAGATGTCCCTCCCTGTTATAGACGGTTTCAGACGGAGCGGTTCTAGATCATTGTGTAGCACCGACTAGACTCGGTACTACACATAGATCTGGCAGGGCCACGTTACCCGTCTATCCCACTTATCCATATCACCCAGATTCTCTGTTTATTGTTCTGGAAGACTTCAACAAAACAAATCTCAGCATGTTACCTGTCCAACCAGAGACTTTGCATTGTTCATGTTGTTCCTTCCTACAGACAGAAGCTTCCCAAAGCTTATATATAAATTCATTTCAAGTCCAGAGAAATTAACCAGCATCAGTGGAAGTATTGAATAACTTTATTATTGTAAAATTGTACCAAAGTTTATTTGCTTCCATAAAAAAGACACACGCTGTACTGTAAAAATAATCTAAATAATATCATATATATGTGATGGTCATTACCATATATTGGACAATACAGTACATCTCAACACAATTATATATAGATTCATATACCTTCAGGTGGTTGTAGTTCATCAGTGTATTGGGTTTCTTCTCTTTGTTGTCCACAATCTCCACCGCTTGGTGCACAGAACTCAGTATACGGATATTTTTCTGCTCTTTAGCTGCTTATATCATCAGCAGGACACTTTGGAACACTGCCGTGGACAATGGTTCCCATGTTTCTGTGTTCTTTGCTAAGGGGGTTGGCTCTCGCTGAACTTTGTTGATGGTGTCAGAGGGGTGTTATATTGAAATAGTTGTCCATTGTCGCAGTCCGACCTTCATCCAGGAATGGCTTCATAACAATCCTCACAACATTCTCTTTTAATCTTTTGTCCATGAGACCAGTGGGGTCCTATTTTGTCCATGAGACCAGTGGGGTCCTATCCTAAGTAAAGGATCATGCTGCAGACATCAGGCCTGATTTATCAATAGTCCAAGTAAAGAGCACATAATTGTGTGCGCCGCAAAAATTTTGTACCAAGGGTGTGTTCTTGATTAGCAGCTGATCTACTAAGAGTGATTGTGCAATTGTTAACCGGCACAAACAGCAATATTTAAATGAGGAGTTTGACGGTGATGTTCTCTTTCAGGTTGAAGAAAGGTGCAAACGGAAAATAAAATTCGAGCCGTTGGAGGTTCAGATATGAGGGAAGAGACAAAAATATGTGATTGATCTGCAGTAAAGACGTCTTCAGGTTCCACTATGTGATGTTGTGTAACATACAGCAACAACAGTGTTCAGAGGAACCTGGTGTGTAAAGTTCTCCTCCAGTACGGTCCAAAACACCAACACCTGCTGTTCAGGATGCTGAAGGTTCTCCACTATGTTTCTAGTGTGTATGTGGGTCAGATTATATCCATGTTCCACCTCAGTAGTCTGGTTGAGTACAGGTGTTAGGAGGGATGGGTAAAGGGGGTCCGCTCCGTCGCCTGAGTCCAGGTGTTAGGAGGGAGGGGTAAAGGGGGTCCGCTCCGTCGCCTGAGTCCAGGTGTTAAGAGGGAGGGGTAAAGGGGGTCCGCTCCATCGCCTGAGTCCAGGTGTTAAGAGGGAGGGGTAGAGGGGGTCCGCTCCATCGCCTGAGTACAGGCGTTAGGAGGGAGGGGTAAAGGGGGTCCGCTCCGTCACTAGGAGGGAGGGGTAGAGGGGGTCCGCTCCATCGCCTGAGTCCAGGTGTTAGGAGGGAGGGGTAGAGGGGGTCCGCTCCATCGCCTGAGTCCAGGTGTTAGGAGGGAGGGGTAGAGGGGGTCCGCTCCACCGCTTGAGTACAGGTGTTAGGCGGGAGGGGTAAAGGGGGTCTGCTCCGTTGGGTAAAGGGGGTCCGCTCCATCGCCTGAATACAGGTGTTAGGAGGGAGGGGTAAAGGGGGTCCGGTCCGTCGCCTGAGTCCAGGTGTTAGGAGGGAGGGGGAAAGGGGGTCCGCTCCGTCACTAGGAGGGAGGGGTAAAGGGGGTCCGCTCCATCGCCTGAGTCCAGGTGTTAGGAGGGAGGGGTAAAGGGGGTCCGCTCCATCGCCTGAGTCCAGGTGTTAGGAGGGAGGGGTAGAGGGGGTCCGCTCCATCGCCTGAGTACAGGTGTTAGGAGGGAGGGGTAAAGGGGGTCTGCTCCGTCGGGTAAAGGGGGTCCGATCCATCGCCTGAGTCCAGGTGTTAGGCGAGAGGGGTAAAGGGGGTCCACTCCGTCGCCTGAGTACAGGTGTTAGGAGGGAGGGGTAAAGGGGGTCCGCTCCGTCACCTGAGTCCATGTGTTAGGAGGGAGGGGTAAAGGGGGTCCGCTCCGTCACTAGGAGGGAGGGGTAAAGGGGGTCCGCTCCGTCGCCTGAGTACAGGTGTTAGGAGGGAGGGGTAAAGGGGGTCCGCTCCGTCGCCTGAGTACAGGTGTTAGGAGGGAGGGGTAAAGGGGGTCTGCTCCGTCGGGTAAAGGGGGTCCGCTCCATCGCCTGAGTACAGGTGTTAGGAGGGAGGGGTAAGGGGGGTCCGCTCCATCGCCTGAGTCCGGGTGTTAGGAGGGAGGGGTAAAGGGGGTCCGCTCCGTCACCTGAGTCCATGTGTTAGGAGGGAGGGGTAAAGGGGGTCCGCTCCGTCACTAGGAGGGAGGGGTAAAGGGGGTCCGCTCCGTCGCCTGAGTCCAGGTGTTAGGAGGGAGGGGTAAAGGGGGTCTGCTCCGTCGGGTAAAGGGGGTCCGATCCATCGCCTGAGTCCAGGTGTTAGGAGGGAGGGGTAGAGGGGGTCCGCTCCATCGCCTGAGTCCAGGTGTTAGGAGGGAGGGGTAGAGGGGGTCCGCTCCATCGCCTGAGTACAGGTGTTAGGAGGGAGGGGTAAAGGGGGTCTGCTCCGTCGGGTAAAGGGGGTCCGCTCCATCGCCTGAGTCCAGGTGTTAGGAGAGAGGGGTAAAGGGGGTCCACTCCGTCGCCTGAGTCCAGGTGTTAGGAGGGAGGGGTAAAGGGGGTCCGCTCCGTCGCCTGAGTACAGGTGTTAGGAGGGATGGGTAAAGGGGGTCCGCTCCGTCGCCTGAGTACAGGTGTTAGGAGGGAGGGGTAAAGGGGGCCGCTCCATCGCCTGAGTCCAGGTGTTAGGAGGGGGGGGTAAAGGGGGTCCGCTCCATCGCCTGATTACAGGTGTTAGGAGGGAGGGGTAGAGGGGGTCCGCTCCATCGCCTGAGTCCAGGTGTTAGGAGGGAGGGGTAAAGGGGGTCTGCTCCGTCGGGTAAAGGGGGTCCGATCCATCGCCTGAGTCCAGGTGTTAGGAGGGAGGGGTAAAGGGGGCCGCTCCGTCGCCTGAGTACAGGTGTTAGGAGGGAGGGGTAAAGGGGGTCCGCTCCGTCGCCTGAGTCCAGGTGTTAGGAGGGAGGGGTAAAGGGGGTCCGCTCCATCGCCTGAGTACAGGTGTTAGGAGGGAGGGGTAAAGGGGGTCCGCTCCATCGCCTGAGTACAGGTGTTAGGAGGGAGGGGGAAAGGGGGTCCGCTCCGTCACTAGGAGGGAGGGGTAAAGGGGGTCCGCTCCGTCGCCTGAGTCCAGGTGTTAGGAGGGAGGGGTAAAGGGGGTCCGCTCCGTGACCTGAGTCCAGGTGTTAGGAGGGAGGGGTAAAGGGGGCCGCTCCATCGCCTGAGTCCAGGTGTTAGGAGGGAGGGGTAGAGGGGGTCCGCTCCATCGCCTGAGTACAGGTGTTAGGAGGGAGGGGTAAAGGGGGTCTGCTCCGTTGGGTAAAGGGGGTCCGCTCCATCGCCTGAATACAGGTGTTAGGAGGGAGGGGTTAAGGGGGTCCGGTCCGTCGCCTGAGTCCAGGTGTTAGGAGGGAGGGGTAAAGGGGGTCCGCTCCGTCACTAGGAGGGAGGGGTAAAGGGGGTCCGCTCCGTCGCCTGAGTACAGGTGTTAGGAGGGAGGGGAAAAGGGGGTCCGCTCCGTCACCTGAGTCCAGGTGTTAGGAGGGATGGGTAAAGGGGGTCCGCTCCGTCGCCTAAGTACAGGTGTTAGGAGGGATGGGTAAAGGGGGTCCGCTCCGTCGCCTGAATACAGGTGTTAGGAGGGAGGGGTAAAGGGGGTCCGCTCCGTCACCTGAGTCCAGGTGTTAGGAGGGAGGGGTAAAGGGGGTCCGCTCCGTCGCCTGAGTACAGGTGTTAGGAGGGAGGGGTAGAGGGGGTCCGCTCCGTCGCCTGAGTACAGGTGTTAGGAGGGAGGGGTAAAGGGGGTCCGCTCCGTCGCCTGAGTACAGGTGTTAGGAGGGAGGGGTAAAGGGGGTCCGCTCCGTCACCTGAGTCCATGTGTTAGGAGGGAGGGGTAAAGGGGGTCCGCTCCGTCACTAGGAGGGAGGGGTAAAGGGGGTCCGCTCCGTCGCCTGAGTCCAGGTGTTAGGAGGGAGGGGTAAAGGGGGTCCGCTCCGTCGCCTGAGTCCAGGTGTTAGGAGGGAGGGGGAAAGGGGGTCCGCTCCGTCACTAGGAGGGAGGGGTAAAGGGGGTCTGCTCCGTCGCCTGAGTACAGGTGTTAGGAGGGAGGGGTAAAGGGGGTCTGCTCCGTCGGGTAAAGGGGGTCCGATCCATCGCCTGAGTCCAGGTGTTAGGAGGGAGGGGTAAAGGGGGCCGGTCCATCGCCTGAGTCCAGGGGTTAGGAGGGACGGGTAGAAGAGGTCCGCTCCGTCGCCTCAGTACAGGTGTTTGGGGNAAGGGGGTCCGCTCCGTCGCCTGAGTACAGGTGGTAGGAGGGAGGGGTAAAGGGGGTCCGCTCCGTCACCTGAGTCCAGGTGTTAGGAGGGAGGGGTAAAGGGGGTCCGCTCCGTCGCCTGGGTCCAGGGGTTAGGAGGGAGGGGGAAAGGGGGTCCGCTCCGTCACTAGGAGGGAGGGGTAAAGGGGGTCCGCTCCATCGCCTGGGTCCAGGTGTTAGGAGGGAGGGGTAAAGGGGGTCCGCTCCGTCGCCTGAGTACAGGTGTTAGGAGGGAGGGGTAGAGGGGGTCCGCTCCATCGCCTGAGTCCAGGTGTTAGGAGGGAGGGGTAAAGGGGGTCCGCTCCATCGCCTGAGTCCAGGTGTTAGGAGGGAGGGGGAAAGGGGGTCCGCTCCGTCACTAGGAGGGAGGGGTAAAGGGGGTCTGCTCCGTCGCCTGAGTACAGGGGTTAGGAGGGAGGGGGAAAGGGGGTCCGCTCCGTGGGCTGAGTACGGGTGTTAGGGGGGAGGGGTAAAGGGGGTCTGCTCCGTCGGGTAAAGGGGGTCCGCTCCGTCGCCTGAGTACAGGTGTTAGGGGGGAGGGGTAAAGGGGGTCTGCTCCGTTGGGTAAAGGGGGTCCGCTCCATCGCCTGAATACAGGTGTTAGGAGGGAGGGGTAAAGGGGGTCCGGTCCGTCGCCTGAGTCCAGGTGTTAGGAGGGAGGGGTAAAGGGGGTCCGGTCCGTCGCCTGAGTCCAGGTGTTAGGAGGGATGGGTAAAGGGGGTCCGCTCCGTCGGGTAAAGGGGGTCCGCTCCATCGCCTGAGTACAGGTGTTAGGAGGGAGGGGTAAAGGGGGTCCGCTCCGTCACCTGAGTCCATGTGTTAGGAGGGAGGGGTAAAGGGGGTCCGCTCCGTCACTAGGAGGGAGGGGTAAAGGGGGTCCGCTCCGTCGCCTGAGTCCAGGTGTTAGGAGGGAGGGGGAAAGGGGGTCCGCTCCGTCACTAGGAGGGAGGGGAAAGGGGGTCCGCTCCATCGCCTTAGTACAGGTGTTAGGAGGGGGGGTAAAGGGGGTCCGCTCCATCGCCTGAGTCCAGGTGTTAGGAGGGAGGGGTAAAGGGGGCCGCTCCGTCGCCTGAGTCCAGGTGTTAGGAGGGAGGGGTAGAGGGGGTCCGCTCCATCGCCTGAGTCCAGGTGTTAGGAGGGAGGGGTAGAGGGGGTCCGCTCCATCGCCTGGGTACGGGTGTTGGGGGGGAGGGGTAAAGGGGGTCTGCTCCGTCGGGTAAAGGGGGTCCGCTCCATCGCCTGGGTCCAGGTGTTAGGGGGGAGGGGTAAAGGGGGTCCGCTCCATCGCCTGAGTCCAGGTGTTAGGAGGGAGGGGTAAAGGGGGTCCGCTCCGTCGCCTGAGTACAGGTGTTAGGCGGGAGGGGTAAAGGGGGTCTGCTCCGTCGGGTAAAGGGGGTCCGATCCATCGCCTGAGTACAGGTGTTAGGAGGGAGGGGTAAAGGGGGTCTGCTCCGTCGGGTAAAGGGGGTCCGATCCATCGCCTGAGTCCAGGTGTTAGGAGGGAGGGGTAAAGGGGGCCGCTCCGTCGCCTGAGTACAGGTGTTAGGAGGGAGGGGTAGAGGGGGTCCGCTCCATCGCCTGAGTCCAGGTGTAGGAGGGAGGGGTAAAGGGGGTCCGCTCCATCGCCTGAGTCCAGGGGTTAGGGGGGAGGGGTAAAGGGGGTCCGCTCCGTCACCTGAGTCCAGGTGTTAGGAGGGAGGGGTAAAGGGGGTCCGCTCCGTCGCCTGAGTACAGGAGTTAGGAGGGAGGGGTAAAGGGGGTCCGCTCCGTCACCTGAGTCCAGGTGTTAGGAGGGATGGGTAAAGGGGGTCCGCTCCGTCGCCTGAGTACAGGTGTTAGGAGGGAGGGGTAAAGGGGGTCCGCTCCATCGCCTGAGTCCAGGTGTTAGGGGGGAGGGGTAAAGGGGGTCCGCTCCCTCGCCTGAGTCCAGGTGTTAGGGGGGGGGTAAAGGGGGTCCGCTCCATCGCCTGAGTACAGGTGTTAGGAGGGAGGGGTAAAGGGGGCCGCTCCGTCGCCTGAGTACAGGTGTTAGGAGGGAGGGGTAAAGGGGGTCCACTCCATCGCTGGAGTACAGGTGTTAGGAGGGAGGGGTAAAGGGGGTCCGCGCCATCGCCTGGGTACAGGTGTTAGGAGGGAGGGGTAAAGGGGGTCCGCTCCGTCACCTGAGTCCATGTGTTAGGAGGGAGGGGTAAAGGGGGTCCGCTCCGTCACTAGGAGGGAGGGGTAAAGGGGGTCCGCTCCGTCGCCTGAGTACAGGTGTTAGGAGGGAGGGGTAAAGGGGTCCGCTCCGTCGCCTGAGTCCAGGTGTTAGGAGGGAGGGGTAAAGGGGGTCCGCTCCATCGCCTGAGTACAGGTGTTAGGAGGGAGGGGTAAAGGGGGTCCACTCCATCGCTTGAGTACAGGTGTTAGGAGGGAGGGGTAAAGGGGGCCGCTCCATCGCCTGAGTCCAGGTGTTAGGAGAGAGGGGTAAAGGGGGTCCGCTCCGTCACCTGAGTCCAGGTGTTAGGAGGGAGGGGTAAAGGGGGTCCGCTCCATCACCTGAGTACAGGTGGTAGGAGGGAGGGGTAAAGGGGGTCCGCTCCATCGCCTGAGTACAGGGTTAGGAGGGAGGGGTAAAGGGGGTCCGCTCCATCGCTTGAGTACAGGTGTTAGGAGGGAGGGGTAAAGGGGGTCCGCTCCATCGCCTGAGTACAGGTGTTAGGAGGGAGGGGTAAAGGGGGTCCGCTCCGTCACCTGAGTCCAGGTGTTAGGAGGGAGGGGTAAAGGGGGTCCGCTCCGTCGCCTGAGTACAGGAGTTAGGAGGGAGGGGTAAAGGGGGTCCGCTCCGTCACCTGAGTCCAGGTGTTAGGAGGGAGGGGTAAAGGGGGTCCGCTCCGTCGCCTGAGTACAGGTGTTAGGCGGGAGGGGTAAAGGGGGTCTGCTCCGTTGGGTAAAGGGGGTCCGCTCCATCGCCTGAGTGCAGGTGTTAGGAGGGAGGGGTAAAGGGGGTCCGCTCCATCGCCTGAGTCCAGGTGTTAGGAGAGAGGGGTAAAGGGGGTCCACTCCGTCACCTGAGTCCAGGTGTTAGGAGGGAGGGGTAAAGGGGGTCCGCTCCGTCGCCTGAGTACAGGTGTTAGGAGGGATGGGTAAAGGGGGTCCGCTCCGTCGCCTGAGTACAGGGGTTAGGAGGGAGGGGTAAAGGGGTCCGCTCCGTCGCCTGAGAACAGGTGTTAGGAGGGAGGGGTAAAGGGGGTCCGCTCCATCGCCTGAGTCCAGGTGTTAGGAGGGAGGGGTAAAGGGGGTCCGCTCCGTCGCCTGAGTCCAGGTGTTAGGAGGGAGGGGTAAAGGGGGTCCGCTCCGTCACTAGGAGGGAGGGGTAAAGGGGGTCCGCTCCGTCGCCTGAGTCCAGGTGTTAGGAGGGAGGGGTAAAGGGGGTCCGCTCCGTCACCTGAGTCCAGGTGTTAGGAGGGAGGGGTAAAGGGGGGCCGCTCCGTCGCCTGAGTACAGGTGTTAGGAGGGAGGGGTAGAGGGGGTCCGCTCCATCGCCTGAGTCCAGGTGTTAGGAGGGAGGGGTAGAGGGGGTCCGCTCCATCGCCTGAGTACAGGTGTTAGGAGGGAGGGGTAAAGGGGGTCCACTCCATCGCTTGGTACAGGTGTTAGGAGGGAGGGGTAAAGGGGGTCCGCTCCATCGCCTGAGTACAGGTGTTAGGAGGGAGGGGTAAAGGGGGTCCGCTCCATCGCCTGAGTACAGGTGTTAGGAGAGAGGGGTAAAGGGGTCCACTCCGTCGCCTGAGTCCAGGTGTTAGGAGGGAGGGGGAAAGGGGGTCCGCTCCGTCACTAGGAGGGAGGGGTAAAGGGGGTCCGCTCCGTCGCCTGAGTACAGGTGTTAGGAGGGAGGGGTAAAGGGGGTCTGCTCCGTCGGGTAAAGGGGGTCCGATCCATCGCCTGAGTCCAGGTGTTAGGAGGGAGGGGTTAAGGGGGTCCGCTCCATCGCCTGAGTCCGGGTGTTAGGAGGGAGGGGTAAAGGGGGTCCGCTCCGTCACCTGAGTCCAGGTGTTAGGAGGGAGGGGTAGAGGGGGTCCGCTCCGTCGCCTGAGTCCAGGTGTTAGGAGGGGGGGGTACAGGGGGTCCGCTCCATCGCCTGAGTACAGGGGTTAGGAGGGAGGGGTAAAGGGGGTCCGGTCCGTCGCCTGAGTCAAGGTGTTAGGAGGGAGGGGTAAAGGGGGTCCGCCCCGTCGCCTGAGTACAGGTGTTAGGAGGGAGGGGTAAAGGGGGTCCGCTCCGTCACCTGAGTCCAGGTGTTAGGAGGGAGGGGTAAAGGGGGTCCGCTCCGTCGGGTAAAGGGGGTCCGATCCATCGCCTGAGTCCAGGTGTTAGGAGGGAGGGGTAAAGGGGGGCCGCTCCATCGCCTGAGTCCAGGTGTTAGGAGGGAGGGGTAGAGGGGGTCCGCTCCATCGCCTGAGTACAGGTGTTAGGAGGGAGGGGTAAAGGGGGTCCACTCCATCGCTTGAGTACAGGTGTTAGGAGGGAGGGGTAAAGGGGGCCGCTCCATCACCTGAGTCCAGGTGTTAGGAGGGAGGGGTAAAGGGGGTCCGCTCCGTCACCTGAGTCCATGTGTTAGGAGGGAGGGGTAAAGGGGGTCCGCTCCGTCACTAGGAGGGAGGGGTAAAGGGGGTCCGCTCCATCGCCTGAATACAGGTGTTAGGAGGGAGGGGTAAAGGGGGTCCGCTCCATCGCCTGAGTACAGGTGTTAGGAGTGTTAGGAGTGAGGGGTAGAGGGGGTCCGCTCCATCGCCGGAGTCCAGGTGTTAGGAGGGAGGGGTAAAGGGGGTCCGCTCCATCGCCTGAGTACAGGTGTTAGGAGGGAGGGGTAAAGGGGGCCGCTCCATCGCCTGAGTCCAGGTGTTAGGAGGGAGGGGTAGAGGGGGGCCGATCCATCGCCTGAGTACAGGTGTTAGGAGGGAGGGGTAAAGGGGGTCCGCTCCGTCGCCTGAGTCCAGGTGTTAGGAGGGAGGGGTAAAGGGGGTCCGCTCCGTCACCTGAGTCCAGGTGTTAGGCGGGAGGGGTAAAGGGGGTCTGCTGCGTCGGGTAAAGGGGGTCCGCTCCGTCGCCTGAGTACGGGTGTTAGGAGGGAGGGGTAAAGGGGGTCCGCTCCGTCGCCTGAGTACAGGGGTTAGGAGGGAGGGGTAAAGGGGGTCCGCTCCGTCACCTGAGTCCATGTGTTAGGAGGGAGGGGTAAAGGGGGTCCGCTCCGTCACTAGGAGGGAGGGGTAAAGGGGGTCCGCTCCATCGCCTGAGTCCAGGTGTTAGGAGGGAGGGGTAAAGGGGGTCCGCTCCATCGCCTGAGTACAGGTGTTAGGAGGGAGGGGTAAAGGGGGTCTGCTCCGTCGGGTAAAGGGGGTCCGCTCCATCGCCTGAGTACAGGTGTTAGGAGGGAGGGGTAAAGGGGGTCTGCTCCATCGGCTGAGTACAGGTGTTAGGAGGGAGGGGTAAAGGGGGTCCGCTCCATCACTAGGAGGGAGGGGTAAAGGGGGTCCGCTCCGTCGCCTGAGTCCAGGTGTTAGGAGGGAGGGGTAAAGGGGGTCCGCTCCGCCACCTGAGTCCAGGTGTTAGGAGAGAGGGGTAAAGGGGGTCCGCTCCATCGCCTGAGTCCAGGTGTTAGGAGGGAGGGGTAAAGGGGGTCCGCTCCATCGCCTGAGTCCAGGTGTTAGGAGGGAGGGGTAAAGGGGGTCCGCTCCATCGCCTGAGAAATAGATCAGGAGGTGCTATTAGATCTATAAATGTGTAGAATTTGATTGTGACATTGCTTCACTTCATGTGCTAACCCATTCCATAACTTGACCCCCCGTACTGAAACATTAAATCCCCTCAGTGTTGTTCGCACCCTGTTAGTTCTTAAGTTACATTTTTTTCTCCCAAAAGAGTGATTGAATGTTTAATGGTAATAGGTGATTTTTGGATTTGTAAACTATTTGTGCTGTTAGGAACTCTATGATGTTTGGGATTTTCAGTAATTTAACTCGGGCCTCCACTGATCCGGAATGGAAATCAGATTTGTGACTTGCATTATTGTTTATTTACAGAAGGTTTTACATCAGATGCTCTTTTTAATGTATCAACTTTTCTGGACATAAGGAAGACATTGGCTTAGGCTGCATATCTGGTCCATATATAATGATAATACATCATTTTTGGATATGGACTATTTAAATCAGTACTAAATAACTTTTCTGCAGCCGTGTCTGAGACGGCCGTTACTGGAACCGGTGTTCTGCAGAAATATGCTACCTGTTGAGATGTGCTCCACACATGTGCCGTTCTACAGTCTTGACTTCAATAAACAGATTTATCGACAGACCTTTCAATCTGTCTGCATTAAAATTCGGCTGTTTTCGTCAGGCTCCGAGCAGCAGCTCGTTCATATTCATTATTCGAATTTGCTGGACTCAGACTGGCTAACAAATTGGCTATGACAGCAAGGAATACAGTTTCCTGCCCCACTGCGCATGGCAACGTCAGACGTCGTGTCTTCCTGTTTGTTACGTCTTATGCTAACAGCTTTTAGCTAGCAGCATGCTAGGCGTGGTTTCAACTGCAGGAGCTGATGAATACTAATGAACAAAGGAGTTGTGATGAAACAGATAAAGGCCGTTTGGACTCGGGAGAACTCGGGTTTTATCACCACCTGCGTAGTTTGAGAGATTAAAACTGAAAGAGAAGTTGTTGACCTGTTTTCACCCACTATGAAGGTAAGAACACCTGTGGAGCTAAAATATTCAACAGAAACCCTACCTGCTGTAAATATAATTCTCTACCCTCAGGGTCCATGACTGTTTAATATTGCAAAATGTATATTTTTATGCATTGATATTGCTACTGTTGTGTTGTAGTTAAACAACAACTGTGTTTAATTGTTTAAGCAGGTAAAAATCTTTAACCTCTTTTCTCTGGAGCTCCATGTGACCCACCTTAGTGTATCCATAGTTTTATGTGTGTAGTGAAGTATTATTTCTTATTAATCAGTGAGTTATTTTATCAATTATACAGTTATCCATATATTTGAGTATTTTTTGAGTCTTTTTGAGTATTTTTTGAGTCTCTTCTAGTAAACTGTCAACTTGCGTTTTGCCCAAGGGGAGATGGTCTTATCTCAAGGCTGACAGAGAGATAATGACTTGGGGTTCGTTATTATGGTGTGTTCACACCCGGCACTTTGTCAACGTCAAGCAACGCTCATAACGCTCCAAGTTTGACGTTTGAAAGTTGAAGCCTGTAACGCCTGCCAGTTAGAACGCATAGGCGTTAAAGCTCGTAACGCTGGACCGTTAAAAAGAGCGCGTAGGCGGGGCTTCCTTTGTTATCGGATGTTCTGAGCTATGGCGGATCATATAGAGAGAGTACTTTGTTATCGGATGTTCTGAGCTATGGCGGATCATATAGAGAGAGTGGCTTGGCTTTATTTACACCGTTTGTGGATACACCCCATTCTTCAGATGCGTTCTGAGTTTGAGGAGTTAAACCATTTGCTCCAGGAGCTACATATGGATGAGGTTTGCTTCCAGCGCTACTTCCTTCTGTCCCGCGCCCTGTTTGAAGACTTCCTGCTTCATTTAGGTACGTCACTACGATGAGACGCTCTAATTGGTTGGAGTGTTAAGAGTGTCAAAAGTTCAGCTACTTGAACTTACTGCGTTTCGAGCTTTTCCAGCATTTCAAGCATCAACGCCTGAAACGCTCGAAAAGCTTGAAAAATTGCCGCTCATAACGCTCACAAAGCGCCGCAGAGCCGTTGACGTCTGTCTGACGCACTTCACCATAGACTTTACATGTAAACTTGCCGCTTCTGACGTTGACGGTTGGGCCGGTGTGAATGTATCTTTAGGGTGGTTCCTGCAAACGAGCAGTTTAAGTGTCTATCTTCTGTTTACTGGTAGTGAAGCTCATCCAATCAGTGATCTTTTGACAGATGCCTGTTTCTGATTGGCTGTGCATCATGTATGATGTAACCATTTGAACCTGTTTGAATAAAAAGGCTTGCTCAACCCAAGAAATCTTGGAAAAAGGCGCTGGCATTAAATTGATGTCTGTGTGAAATTATTTATTGACTAACTGTTAGCTGGATGACATGGAAATTCAAGAGCACACAGTGCTGGAGTTTGGTGACCAGGGGTCACAGTGGTTTGGGACCACAGCAAGGTCTGGTACCTTGGAGAGTCTAGGACTCTAAAGAAAAACTCAGCACGACAGTGGATAATGATGGACTTTGCTTGTGACGTGCAAATGAGTGGGTGGAAACACGATGCCAGACCCTCATATTTAAGGTTAGTGACAGGATATTTTCTGGGAAAGAAACAAATGGGCCAAAACTGACTAATTATGTGTGTGAAGATTATGTCTAAATGATTCACTGTATGTCTGGGAGGGGGGGGACTTGATGAAGTGACCACTGTTGCATTCAGACCAAGTCCACAACGACCGCTTCAGTATTGGTGATCAGCACTAACCCTCCTGCTCTGGTTCCTGTTAAAGAGAGGGTCCTGGATGAAAACACCTTGCTCTAGGAGACATCCTGGGAAGGGTCCTGAGGAGGGTCCTGGATGACAACACCTTGCTGTAAGACACATCCTGAGAAGGGTCCTGGATGACAACACTTTGCTGTAAGACACATCCTGAGAAGGGTCCTGAGAAGGGTCCTGGATGACAACACCTTGCCTGGATGAGGACGCCTTGTTGTAAGACACATCCGGAGAAGGATCCTGGATGACAACACCTTGCTGTAAGACACATCCTGAGAAGGGTCCTGGATGACAACACCTTGCTGTAAGACACATCCTGAGAAGGGTCCTGGATGAGGATGCCTCGAGCGTTGAGCCAGTCCAATAAGGGTTTTGGATGCCGTTGCCTCTCTGCCTTTTCTTGAATCTTCCAACATCAAGATTCTGTTAAATCGAGACTGTGGAACACACGCTCTGTCTTTGGCTTTCAGAGCACCATTCATGTTCTAAACTGTTCTAAATCTAAAGGTTTAAATTAATGGTGAAAAATCAATTTACAAAGAAAATGACAACAATGTGTCAGGTTAATGTGAAACAACCTTGAAAGCATTTTAACTGTATCTATTGGTAGCTATAAGCTAACTCTCAGTTCAGGTAAAAACTGGATCCACTTCTTTGCCCAATGTTGACATTACCTGGAATTAGCTGAAATCAGTCACGGCCAGTAGAAATGATGTAGCTTGCTTGAAATTGAATGATTTTTTTTCTCCTTGGCGCGCCCCTCCCCCCTTGTTCCATTACTGTATTTTATTCATGGCTGTGTGATGAAAGAAACAGGCTGCCACAGAAGAAAGAAGTGCCCCTGCCTAATTGAACTCCTTTCTCATTATGAGACCGGCAGGTGGTATATGGAGAATATTGCTATTTATTAAAGGTTCATTTCACCAATGTAGGCTTACAAATAGAACAACCCCTCCTTGTGGGCTGGGGTTTTATGTGATCATATAAAAAAATCTTTTTCACTTTGTTTGGTTCAACATCAACGTCTCCTTATAGATTAAATTCAACACTATCAACATCTTAGTGTATCAACTCATTAATTAGAAGGTATTGATTCTTTTTTGTGAACATTTTAAAGATTTAAATTGCAGTAAGTCTAATAAGGATGCTTTGTGTACAGCGCTGTGTAAAGTATTTACTTCTTTAATGATTTATTCTGTTTTTGCTTTTTGTCACTTAAATCTAAATAAATCCAAGTTTATTTCTGAAGAACTTTTCAGGCATCAAAGCAGCACAAAGTGCTTTTCATGATAAAAGTGATCACACACAAACAGTAACACACAACTGACATTTACCCCACCTATCCCAACCTACTTATACGCACAAAATAACATGTTCTTATGATACTGTCTCTTAACTGAGTTTAAGTTTTTTTAAAGAATCCATTTCACAAAGATTTCAGGACTTTGTGGTTATTTCTTAAGTATTAACCAGTAATATGAAACATTTTATATTTAAAAAGTGTTGGGAAACACTGATTAACAGACCTTTCAATCTGTCTGAGTTAAAATTCGTCTGGTTCCGTCAGGCCTCGAGCAGCAGCTCGTTCATATTCATTATTCGAATTTGCTGGACTCTGATTGGCTAACAAACTAGCCTATGAGAGCAAAGAATACTATTTCCTGCCCCGCTGCTCATGGCAATGTCAGACGTTCTCTCTTCCTCTTTGTTACGTCTTATGCTAACAGCTTTTAGCCAGCAGCATGCTAGGCGTGGTTTCAACTGCAGGAGCTGATGAATACTAACAAACAAAGGAGTTGTGATGAAACAGATACAGGCCGTTCGAACTCGGGAGAACTCAGGTTTTATCACCACCTGCGTAGTTTGAGAGATTAAAACTGAAAGAGAAGTTGTTGACCTGTTTTCACCCACTATGAAGGTAAGAACACCTGTGGAGCTAAAATATTCAACAGAAACCTCAGAAAAAACGTTTTTAATGGAAGGGCCTCTTTAAGAAATAAATACATGCATAAATAAAAGACGTAAGTTAATAAATATCTGGTTTGACGTTGTTGTGTTGGGATTATCTTTCAGATCAGGAAATACATTTTAACATCACACAACAGTTACCTGAATTCTATAACTAAATTTTTAAATGATGGTTTCATTTTTAAGTTGTTAAGTTATGAATGTGTTAAACTGCATTTTCATCCATCCATTTTCTGAACCTCCTTCTTCCTGTTCAGGGTTGCAGGGGGCTGGTGCAGACCTCAGAGGCCTTTAGGCGAGAGGCGGGGGACACCCTGGACAGGTCACAAGTCCATCACAGGACTACAAACAATCAGTCACACCTAGAGACAATTTAGAGTCATCAATTAACCTCTTGCATGTTTTTGGACTGTGGAGTCCCCGGAGAAAACCAACACATGGTCCCAGCCCGGATTTGAACCCAGAACCTACTCACTGCAAAGCAACAGCGCTGTTAACAGCCTGATTGGATATAGGTCGATAATTACCTGGAGATCCTGGATCAAGATCAGGTTTCTTAAGTAAAGGTTTAATAACAGCAACCTTAAAGGCCTTAGGCACATATCCATTCATTAAAGACATATTGATCATGTCCAATATCCATGTGTTAATCAATGGGAAGACATCTTTAAAAAGTCTGGTTGGAACAGGATCCAACATACATGTAGATGGTTTAGAAGAAGCTATAATTTGTGTTAACTCATTAAGATCAGCTGGACAGAAACTGTCTAAACATGATTCAGATTCTAAAGCTGCTTCACTGGACAACGAACCAGAGACAACAGTGGACAGAAGGACATTATAGATTTTTTTCCCTAATTGACTCTATTTTATTAGTAAAGAATTCCATGAAGTCATCACTACTGAGGGTTACAGGGATACACGGTTCAACAGAAGTTGGGTTTTTTATTAATCTGGCTACAGTACTAAACAGAAACCTGGGATTGTTCCTGTGAATGACGTGAAATAAACATTTAATTTATCTATCTAAAATGTGTTTTATGTCTGAGACATTGAAGTGACAAAAAAGCAAAAACAGAAGAAATCTGTGGGGCTGGGGGTGGGGTGGGGTGGGGGGTTCTTTTCTACAGCTCTGTATATATGTTAAGGACCAGGTAGAAGTGGTACTTTAAAACCCAGTTTATTCCCCTTCATCCCAAGAAGCAATGACATTGTAGGTTCAGGGCACTCACTCTGTTTTGATCTCTTTGTCATCTTCTGATCTGCTTTCATCAGTGTGTCATTGTTGACCCTTTTGATTTTTTTCTATCTTAAAAAGACTCTTCAGTCATCAGCTGCTCTTAAAATATACTGAACTCCTTAAAAAGAATCTTCTCATACTGATATTTCTTCTGTTAACACTTACATTCCTGATATGTTCAGCAACAATACTGAAGCACTCACACAGACTCATTTATTAAGAAAACCTCTCTGACAGATATGTTGAACTCAGACTTGTAAAATATTGTGTATATGACTTGTTTAAGTTAGAAACGTGACATTTCAAACAAACGCTAATCATTAAGGTGGAATTCATCAGTTATTGATGGTGAATTGACTATAAAACTACACAGTGACATTTAATTTTAAAGAACTTGTAAACATTTAACTCCTACATAACCTACTGGGAGCAGAGAGAAACTAGTTGTTGTATTCAGAGTAAATAGGATCACACATACTTCATGTTTCTGCATCTTTTCTGTACTTGATTTGAATAATATTGAAACATGTTATAAAACAGATTATTATGTTCTGATGATGAAGGAGATTCTGTGTTTTTCTCTCAGCTGTAGATCTGACAGACGATCTGGTTGATCAGTTTGGAGATAAAGGAACAAGACTGGGATGATGTACCGAGGAGAGATAGTGATGAATAAGGAGTTGTCTGGTAGGAGCAGGATACGCAGCGTGTTGTATGTGACACACGAGGATGTTATGGATAAGGTGGGATGGAAACAGATGACCTGATCCTCAGACTGAGGTAGGAGTGGCTGATGATATGTGACCTGTTTATTACACAGAAATACTGTTCTTGTTTTACCTTTGATGTGATTTTAAATAAATACTTTAATGTTCTAGTTTATAAAGGTTTAAACTGTTTCCTCAGTACTGTAGAGTCTCAGGTCCTGCTTTAAAAATAAAAATAAAATCAAGCAAACAACAACAAAATAAATTTTTAAAGACTTTCCTGTAAATGAACAACAGAATATTTGAAGAATTCAAATGATATCCTGTGTGTCAGCAGCAGGGGGCAGTCTGACGCCAGATTTCTACTCCATCACCTGCTGATGATGATGACAGAGTCATGCTCAAACTCACTAACTGTTTATAGTTTCCTAATGTTACATTTATATTATATATTTGCACATGTCATGTGACATGTTCATAATTTGATGCTAATAAAGATCAGAATGCAAGTTGCCATAGCAACACCGAATTTAGGGATGTAGTGAAATTTAAAGAACATGTTCAATAAGAGGTTGAAGGAAAATGAACTGAATAATCTAATAAAATAAATAGAAAAGTCCAAGTTTTAAATCTGCTGCAGATTGTAGCTGATGGAGAAAGATTAAAATAAATATCAAATTATACAGATTTTCTGGTGTCGTAGTTCTTCATAAATTATTAAAATTAAGTCACAGACAAATTGAGAAACACCTTTCCAGAAGTCAAGAAAAAACAGATGAGGTTATTTATTTATTTATTTATTTTTGTGTTTGTTTATTTATTTTTGGATCATCTTCCTGGTTTCAATTTTTTTATTATTATAAAACTAAACCTCCTTTTTTAAGTAGTTTTTATTACAGTGCAGCTGCAGCAGTCATATCACACTTCAATAATCAACAAAGAAACCCAAAACATGATAAAAAACATTTGATAAATAATAAAATAAATAGAAACATGTTTCTTGATCGTTTTGTGTAAAATGTTTGAAAACGTAAGAACACGAGAAGTTCCAGCTAAATAAAAACAGTGTTGCAGATTTATTTAGCAGCTAGTTGTTTTTACCTGCCGTTATTTTATCATATAAAACCTCACAGATAAAATTACAGAGGATTCTAAATCCTATGAAAACAACTTGATTGGGAACTTTTTGATCTTTTGAAGAGGTTTATCTGCTCAGCCAAAGCAAACAAATGGACCTTATTGTGTTGCATGAGACGGATGCAACAAGCCTTGATCTAATTTGATTCCAAATAGCCCCACAAAATTACAGAAAAGTATCGCAATTTTTTTCATTTTCTTGCATCTAGAGCTTCTTTCTCTTCAAAGGGTACAAAATACCGCCGGATCCGTCTGAATGACACCAAAATAACTCCATTTTCCCACCAAAAGTGGATTCTTTAAACACAGCTCCAGAATGTTTTCCTCCTGAGTTTCTCATGAGTCTCAAACAAGAGTTTGGCACGTTGTACCGTCGAGACCTTGTGTTTTTATATTTGTCAATTATATGTGAAATGAAGAAAAATACGATTAATTCTGCTTTCATCACTTTCATTTGACATTTTTAGATGTCAGTTTTTAGGAATTGTATTTGTTTTTCTTAAATTCTTTTTGTAGATTTTAGATCATAAAAGAATTTTGAGGCACGTCTGTTATGTCACTGAGGATGTTTGTTTAGAATAAGCTGGTAAATAGAACAAGATTAATATTAGTTCAGCTGCAGCTGCTCTGCATGTGAAGGATGCTGAGGTAGGAACTACCAGGCAGGACGTCTAGAGGAGGACCAAGAGGAGACATATAGATGTAGTGAAGGAGGACATGAGGTTGGTTGGTGTGAGACAAGACGAGGACAGATGAAGACGTGCTGTGGAGACTCTTGAAGGAGCAGCTGGAAGGAGAAGATGTTATTACTACACTGATATTTACTGTAAAAAAGTATTTGACCCCTACATGATGTATTATTTTTATGTTTCTCACATAAATGGTTCAAACACACGTAAATATTAGACAATGTTAATATTAATAAACCTACAGTGTAGTTTTAATATTTATTATTAATGATAAAACAATTTAAATCTAAATGGTCCTGAGTGCAAAAGTAACTGTCCCTTAAACCTAATATCTGGTTATCCATCCATCATCCATCCATCCATCATCCATCCATCCATCCATCCATCCATCCATCCATCCATCCATCCATCATCCATCCATCCATCCATCCATCCATCATCCATCCATCCATCATCCATCCATCCATCCATCCATCCATCCATCCATCCATCCATCATCCATCCATCCATCCATCCATCCATCCTTCCTCCATCCATCCATCCATCCATCCATCCATCATCCATCCATCCATCATCCATCCATCCATCCCTCCATCATCCATCCATCCATCCATCCATCCATCCATCCATCCATCCATCCATCCATCCATCATCCATCCATCCATCCATCCATCCATCATCCATCCATCCATCATCCCTCCATCCATCCATCCATCATCCATCCATCCATCATCCATCCATCCATCCATCCATCCATCCATCCATCCATCATCCATCCATCCATCATCCATCCATCCATCCATCCATCATCCATCCATCCATCCATCCATCCATCCATCCACCCATCCATCATCAATCCATCCATCCATCCATCCATCATTCATTCATTCTTCCTTCCATCCATCCATCCATCCATCGTTCATCCATCCATCCATCCATCCATCCATCCATCCATCATCCATCCATCCATCATCCATCCATCCATCCATCCATCATCCATCCATCCATCCATCATCCATCCATCCATCCATCCATCCATCATCCATCCACCATCCATCCATCCATCCATCCATCCATCATCCATCCATCCATCCATCAATCCATCATCCATCCATCCATCATCCATCCACCTATCCATCCATCATCCATCCATCCATCCATCATCCATCCATCCATCCATCATCCATCCATCCATCCATCCATCCATCCACCCATCCACCATCCATCCATCCATCCATCCATC
>SSNP01000047.1:1027547-1037670 GCA_006937955.1 Pachypanchax playfairii
AATGAAGACAACAATACAATAATAAAAATCAAGGTCTGTTCTTGTTGTAGAGGCTAATGGCTGCAGGCAGGAATGATCTTTTGTATTTTTCGGTCTTGCATCGGACCTGAAGAAGCCTCTCACTGAACACACTCTGTTGTTTGATCACTGTGTCGTGCAGAGGGTGAGAAGAGTCCTCCATCATCTTCATCAGCTTGTCCAGCATTCTTTTTTGTACAATCAGCTCCAGCGGCTCCAGAGATCCTCCCAGCACAGATCCAGCTTTCCTGATCAGGTTGTTGATTCTCTTCAAGTCTCTGGTTCTGATGCTGCTGCCCCAGCAGATGGCTGCAAAGCTGATTGCACTTTCCACAACAGACCTATAGAAGATTTGCAACATCTTGGTGCAGACATTAAAAGATCTCAGCTTCCTTAAGAAGTAGAGTCTGCTCTGACCTTTCTTGTAGATGTATTCTGTGTTGCATTTCCACTCTAGTCTGTTGTCCAGCTGAACTCCAAGGTACTTGTATTCCTCCACCACCTCTACCTCCTCTCCTAGGATGGAAATACTGCTGTGTTGATTCTTTCTCCTCCTGAAGTCAACAATCATCTCCTTAGTTTTGCTGCTATTTAAAACGAGATGATTGTTACCGCACCATTTCACAAACTGACTGACCAGTTCTCTATACTCAGCTTCTTGTCCCTCACTGATGCACCCAACAACTGCAGAGTCATCAGAGTATTTCTGCAGATGACAGGACTCAGAGTTGTACTGGAAGTCAGAGGTGTACATCGTGAAGAGAAATGGTGAGAGTACAGTTCCTTGTGGCGCTCCAGTGCTGCTGACCTCCATCCCAGACACACAACCCCCCAGTCTCACAAACTGTGGTCTGTTTGTGAGGTAGTCATAAATCCAGGAGGTTGTGGAGGAATCCACCTGGAATTTATTGAGCTTCTCACATAACAAAGCAGGCTGAATTGTGTTAAAAGCACTTGAGAAGTCAAAGAACATGACCCTCAAAGTGCTGCCTGATTGGTCCAGATGAGCGTGTGCTCTGTGAAGCAGGTAGATGATGGCATCTACAACCCCAAGCCCATTACGGTATGCAAACTGTAATGGGTCCTGAAAAGTGCTGACCTGCTTGTTGAGGTGAGCCAGTAAGAGTCTCTCCAGGACTTTCATGACGTGAGATGTCAGGGCAACTGGTCTGTAGTCGTTTGGTTCAGCTGGTTGTGGTTTTTTAGGTACTGGAACAAGGCAGGATGTTTTCCACAGCACAGGAACTGTTTTCTGTCTCAGACTGGTGTTGAAGAGGTGCTGGAGAACTGGACATAGTTGCATTGAGCAGGTCTTGAGAACTCTGGGACTGACACCATCTGGACCTGCAGCCTTGTTCTGGTTCAGTTTCTCCAGTTGTTTCTTGACCTGGTAGCAGGTCACCGACAGAGTGGAGGTGGAGGCAGAGGAGGTCTTTGGGTGCTCTGAGGTGGAGGAAGATGATGCAGTGTTCTGGTCCATGACTGAGCTGCAGGGTGACGAAGTGGAGGTGTGACAGGAAAGCTGTGGGCTCATGGAGGGTGTGTGGTCTGTGGGGATGGAGGCAGGGGGGGAACTGAACCTGTTGAAGAACATGTTCAGTTCATTAGCTCTGTCCAGACCTCCATCAGTCTGGTCCCCCTTTACCTTGAAGCCGGTGATCTTTTTCATTCCAGACCACACATCCCTCACGTTGTTCTGCTGGAGCTGACTCTCTAGCTTCCTCCTGTAGTCCTCCTTGCACTTCCTTGTTTGTGCTTTAAGTTGTTTTTGTGTTGTCTTTAATAACTCCCTGTCACCATCCCTGAAGGCTTTCTTTTTGATGTTCAGCAGCTTTTTCAGGTCTCTGGTGATCCAGGGTTTATTATTGGGGAAGCACCTCACAGTTCTTGTTGGTACGATGCTGTCCACACAGAAGTTTATATAACCTGTCACACACTCAGTTATGGTGTTGATGTTGTCTCCATGAGGTTCACAGAGGACATTCCAGTCCGTAGCCTCGAAGCAACTTTTCAGAGCACCTTCAGCATCATTAGACCAGGTTTTGATGGTTTTTGTGATCACTGGTTGCTGCTGAACGATGGGCTTGTATGTGGAGGTGAGAAGAACCAGATTATGGTCAGATCTTCCTAAAGGTGGCAGGGCAGAGGAGCTGTATGCATTTTTAATATTTACATAAAATAAGTCCAACGTCTTATTTTCTCTGGTGGAGCAACTGACAAACTGTTGGAATGTTGGTAAAGCTGTAGAGAGGGAGACGTTGTTGAAGTCTCCAGAGATCGCCATAACTGAGTTTGGATGCTGTGTTTGTAGCCTCGCAACAGCGGAGCTGATGACATCACAGGCAGTTTCTGGAGCGGTACCAGGTATTATATAAACCGCTACCAGAATAACACAGGTAAACTCTCTGGGTAAATAATATGGACGGAAACTCACAGCTAACAGTTCGATGTCCCTCGTACAGATCTTCTCCTTTACGGTGACATGTCCAGGATGACACCAACGCTGGTTAACCAGCACTAAGATACCACCTCCCCTCAGCTTCCCGCTGAGTTGCTTACTGCGGTCTGCGCGGACCGTCATAAAGCCGTGTACAGACACGTTACTGTCCGGGATGTGTTCATGCAGCCACGTCTCGGTGAAACACATAAAACTGCATTCTCTGTACTCTCTCTGGGACCTGGTTAGCACCTCGAGCTCGTCCGTTTTGTTAGCTAGCGATCTGACGTTACCCATCACAACAGTTGGAAGAAACGGTTTAAATCTCCACCGCTTTTCTCTCTGCTTCACTCCTGCCCTGCGTCCTCTTCTCTTTCTCTTCAACTCCAGCGGGATTTGCTGTGTTATTTCACTGTTAATTTTGATTTGGGAGAGTTTTATCAGTTGGTCACGCTGATAAACAAGTCTTCCGTTGCCATGGAGACTCATCATAACCAAATCTGGAAACAGCCAAAAAGAGCCAAAAACATCCAAAAAACTCTCCCGTGCAGCACAGCCCCCGAACCGACACAAAATTCCCTTTAAAACAAAACTAATTTGACAGCTGAAGTCTGTCAAAAGACGGCTGTAATTTTAAAAAATCACGATAGCAAAGACAGAGCTACTACAATTTGCTGCCACCTCGCGGCGCATTCTAGAACGTCAATAAATATAAAGTTCCCGTTCCTACCTCCTGTGTAAGTATTTACACACAGGTAATTTCTTATTATTGATTTAAGCTTTTTCAAATTTGTTTTAGGGAGTAAAGAGCATAAAAACACCTTTATCAAGCTCCAGAGCAACCTGTGGGGTGAAGGTACAAGAATAAATCTATTTATAAATCTATTCTCAGTCAGCAGTGAGGAAAAGGGAGGACACGGATGAAGAGTTCCCATTAAGGTTTTGGTTTTGTTATAAACTTCTTCAGAATAAACTGATTGAAAGAAATACTTCTAATAATTCATTGTGTTTAGTTTTTATTTCCCTTATTTATTATAGTAAATGGATCGTTTATTAACAAGAAAATTAACTTTATATAGGCTCATTAGTGTTGTTTAATGACATGTTGAAAATATTTACGATTAAAACTCATTAATATACAGAAATAAAACTATTTACAGAACACAAGACATCATTTTAATAAGTAATTGCAGAATAAATGTGAGAAGAAGGACACCTCATTCACATTCCATTTTAACTGCTTCTGTTTAGCATCGTCACGGTTGCTAGGCGACCAAACATGCGCAGAGTGTAAGGGGGAGAACAGAAGGAAGGATAGAAGCATCTAAATTCACAAGACACCAGGTTAGGAAGGACTCTCAGTAGTATGCAGACCCTGAATTTGGACACAGCCATAGTGTACTTTGAAAAGTTCATGAAAGGCTGAAATTGAAGACTTTTTGCAGGGAATAATCTGACCATCCACCACAATACAGTAATCATTGATGATGCAATGTGTAACTGCTAGAATGTAGGGCTGCCTCCCCTGGACTCGGCTTGTTGTCTCTTGAAAGCTGCAGCATGACTTAAATCATTTTTTTAATTATTTGAAAAACAAAAACAAATTAAAGAATCAAATGAGTGCTTCCCAAATTTACTTTCAGACATTTAAATCAAGGTAGAGGCCACTTACCTTATGAAACTGGACCACATGACTCCGAGCTTCTTGAAAGTGATCTTTGGAACCCTCATCTTCCCGCCAGTGTTGTGACTCTGGGGTTTTCTGGTTTTGATGTTCATGTTTTCATCTGTGGTTTTGTTTTTTCTCTCAGGGTTTTGTTATTGTTATTATTTTGGGGTTAGTATTTCCTCGTGTCCTCCTTGTCTCCTATGTTCAGTTTGGCTTCCTTGTTGCGTGTCTTCCTGTTTTGCTTTTATTTTGACATCTATTTTACTTCCTGTTCTCCCCCATGTGTGGTTGGTACCTTGATTATATTTCCTGTTCCTCCTTAGTTTGGTATTTTTCTGTTCAGGTGTTCTGAGTTTAGTTGATTAGATTCTGTTTGTATTTAATCCAGTCTGTTGGTTCAGTTCTTCCCTTGTCCCCTTGAGGGACAATAAAGGACTCTTCTTCTTTTGTTACACTTTGTGCAGGTCAAACATGAAAACGGAAAATCAAAGTCCTTTTACGTTATAGTTTTATGATCAACATTGAAAAAGAACATTTAAAAGCAGTTTGGATGATCGTTTATTCATTTAATCTATGAGTCAATAAATGCATTTTAATTCTTAAAATGAAAAAAGTATTTGTGTTAATGCATTTTAATTTTCAAATTGAATTTTAGTAACTTTTTGCTTGAGGATTTATTGAATATATCATTATATCATTTTAATTAAGTAACAGATTGAGCAACATTGAATAATAAAATTCGAATGCAGTTTGGATGATTGAATAATAATTTGATTTATGAGTCAGTAAACGCTGTGGTGTTGTGGAAATGAAAAGGCATTTCTGTTGATTCATTTTCATTTGAATTATGATACATATACACTCCCATAGGACTATATATAGACTCTTAAATGTTTGTGTATTATAGTAAAGTAAGTGATTTATTTATCCCAGGATAAATAAACAAAACCAAAGTGTTTTCTATCCTGACAACATCCTCATTAACCAGGTAAAAGGTTTAGTTTCAAAGTAGTTTAGTATATATTTTAATGTTTAGTCATGCATGGATACACTAAAACATGGAGAGTTTCTAAACTCAGCTGTCACATTCTGATGGATTGAGCATGATATCCAGAAATACAGATACGTATGCTTGTTTAGTATTTATTAAAGTAACAGTTTGATTGGTGCTGTTAAATCAGAGATAACGACGACAACCATGACAGAGGAATTATTCGTCTGACACTGTAATTGGACACCCAAGTGTGTTTCATGTCAGATGTTTATGCAGACTCGCTGCTGACTTGTAACTTAAAGTATTTATTCCATCATGTTTCAACAAAACGGCACCTCACTGTCCTTCCTCCAACATAATAATCCCTTATTTTAATGTCTGCAGCATCTTGGGCTTTCATAGGATTTATTTACCAAAGAGTTGTAATATCAACATGTTGTCAAGACAGAAGAATCAAATGGAGTAACACATTCCTGACCTATCATTTATCTGACAGTTAAAGGATAATTTTCAAGTCTTTTCAGAGCTGGAAGGGAGTAACAATTAGGACAGTGTATGATAAGACTTTGGTAAACCCTCCTTTCCTTCTTCTGTAAATAAAGAGGATTGTCATTGACAACAGTGTTACAGAGACAGATCAAAGAAATCTAGGTTTTATTATGGAATTCTGAGATCTGGTTCAAATATCCAGATTTTAACAAACTCTGACCTGAAGATTCTAATTTTTCTAAAACTAAAGGCTGTAGACTCGTCAATACACTGGTAACACCTGCCTGCTTCTCTGTGGAGGAGCAGCCAGGTGAAGCAGGACGGGTTAATGAAATTAGCAGCAGGTGAACCTGATAAACACTAATAAGGTGAGTGCAGCAGGACAGAAATAAAACAATACTAAGACTGTGGCATGAAACATGACGCTCATATGAGTTTAACTCGTTTAGCCTTTTGGTCGTATTTGCAGCACCTATCAGCTGACATGTACTCAGCATCAGATAAATGGAGCTTTCTGATTGGTGGAGGGTTTCTGAGCCACACGCACGTTGGTAGTTCCTCTCAAAGTTTCTTCAGGAACTTTCTAGATATTATTATTGTTGTAACTCTTTAGAACTCCTCAAAATAAATTAACCTGCAGCAGTTAAAACTGAAGAGTTGAACAAAAAGAATGCTTCAGTAAAACTCCCATATCTTTTACTGATACAGCAGCTCATCATTATGAAGGTGAATGTTCCATTGATAATTTATTTGTTCAGAACCACTCAAGTTCCATCCAGTAAAATGACCTTCAGACATATTTCTCTAAGTAGCAACTCATTTCCTTTAGCAGCCTCTTGTTCTTACTCTGAATTTTATATCTTTCAGATTTTACGAATAAAAAAAACTAACCTTTCCTTCATAAAAAAAGATACTTTCCAGTACATAATTGCACGGGTATACAATATAACTGTTTACTGGCGACCTGTCCAGGATGTCCCCCGCCTCTCACCCAAAGACCACTGGAGATAGACACCAGCTCCCTGCAACCCTGAACAGGAAGAAGCAGGTTTAGAACATGGATGGATGGATGGACAGCAGCTGGATTTACTTTTAGGCAAAAGAAACTGGCCAAACTGGCGAAGATGAAAAGCTTTTTAACTTCAGCCCACACAAATCATAGAGAGCTACAAGACGCTGCCTGCACAAGCCCTTCTCTTTGCACCTTCTTAATTGAGCAACCTGTTGGTAACTGTTCAGAAAAAAGTACTCGTCATGTGAAATGCACACTTTAGAAAGATGGCAGTTTCATACAGACAAGATAACCATAATTCATCTGAGCAGACTATGGAATTTAACCGTCCTTTAAGTCCTTATGGTACACTTTCATTGGAAATCGAAAAACAGCCAGATTGAACCAAATCACTTGAAATCAGCCAATCAATCAGTCACCACTTCTCCACTCCGAGTCAAAACTGCAACTTCTCCAAGGTGGCACTGATCCTTCCAGTGAGATCTAACAGCGCAACCAGTTTGCGTTCCTGTTCCTGAACCACATGGTCTCGTTCGAGACCCACATCCTGCCATCTGTGCTCCAAAACCGCATCCAGTTTGTGGTCCAGATCCCCAAACCTTTTAGCCTGAGGCCCATACATTCCATACTTTTCGAATTTGTAGATACGTCAGGTAACCACCAGTGCCGATCAGCAGGTATCCCACAATCAGTAATCCAAATATATACACATCCTCCACGTCTTCGACAACCAGACCGGACAGGCATACCATCTTCCACTGACCCCAAGAATCTGTGATGTATCCGACAGGGTGGGTCGACTCCGGGCATGACGGCTCCCCTTTTCGAGCCTTAAATTTGAAAAAACTGTCCAATGCGTTGAATCACCACAAAACCAGATCTATAGCTTTTTGATTCGAACAGCTTGTGGAGAAGAAATACATAGGCACAGACACAAAACAGGGATCAGGCGGGGGGGGGTGAAATGGGAGCAGCAGGGGGCTGAAGAAGTCCAGGGTCGGGTCACAGAGGGTCGTGTCCACACACACCTCCTGCAGCCCTTCAGAGTGGACCCCGAGTTGTTCCCAGGCCAGCCGAGAGACATAGTCCCTCCAGCTGGTCCTAGGTCTTCCCAGAGGCATCGTCCCAGAGGGACATGCCTGAAACACCTCGACCAGGAGGCATTTGTAAAATTTCAATCCTGCGGCTCCTGAAGGGGGAGCCCACATGCGCCGGATTCAACCCATCCGGGCAGATTATGGATTCATGGGATGAGAGGAAGGTGGTGTGTCTGTCTGTGTTGGATGTCGAAGTTGTGGAAGACATTTATATGTATGAATTACTGAAATCATGATTTCTGCTGACTGGAGCTGGCAGTTACCTGGCAGACCTGGCAAATAAAAAAAAAAACGAGATGGATGGGCCGTGTCTGGGAACACTCGGACTAGTTTATCAAGTTTCAAGTTTATTTATTTATAAGTTTATTTATTTTATTTATTTCAAGTTTATTTATTTATAAAGTTCCAGTTCATGACAAAGTCATTTCAAGGCACTTCACAGAAAAATCAATCAATTAATAATAAAACATTTTCTATCTAAGGAACCAGCTGATTGGGTTGAATTGTTATTTCAGATCAATCCTCCATCCTGAGCAGCACGACTGGTGACAGTGGAAAGGAACGACTCCCTTTTAACAGGAAGAAACCTCTAGCAGAACCAGAACCAGAACCCGGCTCAGGATGGGCGGCCTTCTGCCTTAGCCGACTGGGGTCTGAGCTGACAGGAAAGAGACAAACACAGATGGATTTTGGCCAGTCATCATGTCTATAGAAAGATAAACAGAGAAACAGTTAATGGCAGCAGTAACAATCAATACAAACATGGAGAGTAAAGAAAGACAGCAGAGTGAAGACATGTGGACAGTATGTCCTCTGGCAGTCTGAGCCTATAGCAGCATAACTAAAGGGATGGATCAGGAGAACCCAAGCTAACCCTGACTATAGGATTGTGTAAAAAGGAAAGTTTTAAGTCTATTCTTAAAACTACACAAGGTGTCTGCCTCACGGATAAAAAGTGGAAGCTGGTTCCACAGGAGAGGAGCCTGATAACTAAAAGCTCTTCCTCCCATTCTACTTTTAGAAATTCTAGGAACTACAAGCAGACCTGCAGTCTGAGAGTGAAGTGCTCTGTTAGGAGCATATGGAACAATAAGATCTTTAATATAAGCTGGAGCTTGGTCGTTCAAGGCCTTATACGTCAAAAGTAAAACCTTAAACTTTATTCTAGACCTTACAGGGAGCCAATGAAGTGATGCTAAAACAGGAGAAATATGGTCTCTCCTTCTAACTCTCATCAGAACTCTGGCAGCAGTATTTTGGATCAGCTGGAGGTCTTTAACAGAACTATTAGAACATCCTGATAATAATGAATTACAGTAATCAAGTCTAGAAGTAATAAATACATGAACTAAAGTTTCTGCATCTCTTTGATTCAAAATGCTCCTAATTTTAGCAACATTACGCAGGTGGAAGTAGGTCGTCATGGTAACATGTTTTATATGAGAACTAAAGGACATGTCCTGGTCAAAGATAACACCCAGGTTCTTTACCTTCTTGTTGGAGGCCAAATTAAATGCCATCCAACGTAGATGACTGACTACACAACTTGTTCCTAAGATTCTCAGGCCCAAAAGTCACAACCTCTGTCTTGTCTGAATTTAAAAGCAAAAAATTAAGCGTCATCCAACGTTTTACATCATTAAGACAAGCTTGTAATCTCTGCAGCTGGTTGGTCTCATCAGGCTTCATTGATAGATATAACTGAGTATCATCAGCATAAAAATGGAATTTTATACCATGTTGTCTAATAATTTTACCAAGCGGTAACATATATATAGTAAAGAGGATTGGTCCAAGCACTGAACCCTGAGGAACTCCATGACTGACTCTGGTATATGAAGAAGATTCATTATTTACATGAACAAACTGGAATCTTTCAGTTAAATATGATTCAAACCAGTTTAATGCAGTTCCCTGAATCCCAATATCATATTCAAGCCTCTTCAATAGGATCTTATGATCTATAGTATCAAACGCAGCACTGAGATCTAACAGGACAAGTACAGACACAAGTCCACTGTCTGAGGCCATGAGAATATCATTAGAAACTTTCACCAGTGCTGTTTCAGTGCTATGATGAGCTCTAAATCCTGACTGGAACTCTTCAAAAAGATTATTACTGTGTAGATGATCACATAACTGGTTTGCAACTATCTTTTCTAGAATTTTTGAGATGAAGGGTAAATTGGATATAGGTCGATAATTACCTGGAGATCCTGGATCAAGATCAGGTTTCTTAAGTAAAGGTTTAATAACAGCAACCTTAAAGGCCTTAGGCACATATCCATTCATTAAAGACAAATTGATCATGTCCAATATCCATGTGTTAATCAATGGGAAGACATCTTTAAAAAGTCTGGTTGGAACAGGATCCAACATACATGTAGATGGTTTAGAAGAAGCTATA
>SSNP01000047.1:1041728-1072202 GCA_006937955.1 Pachypanchax playfairii
GCACAGTACGTCGAACTTTGAGGCAGATGGGCTACAGCAGCAGAAGACCACGCCGGGTGACACTCCTTTCAGCTAAGAACAGGAAACTGAGGCTACAATTTGCACAAGCTCATCGAAATTGGACAATAGAAGATTGGAAAAACGTTGCCTGGTCTGATGAGTCTCGATTTCTGCTGCGACATTCGGATGGTAGGGTCAGAATTTGGCGTCAACAACATGAAAGCATGGATCCATCCTGCCTTGTATCAACGGTTCAGGCTGGTGGTGGTGGTGTAATGGTGTGGGGAATATTTTCTTGGCACTCTTTGGGCCCCTTGGTACCAATTGAGCATCGTTACAACGCCACAGCCTACCTGAGTATTGTTGCTGACCATGTCCATCCCTTTATGACCACAATGTACCCAACTTCTGATGGCTACTTTCAGCAGGATAATGCGCCATGTCATAAAGCTGGAATCATCTCGGACTGGTTTCTTGAACATGACAATGAGTTCACTGTACTCAAATGGCCTCCACAGTCACCAGATCTCAATCCAATAGAGCATCTTTGGGATGTGGTGGAACGGGAGATTCGCATCATGGATGTGCAGCCGACAAATCTGCGCCAACTGTGTGATGCCATCATGTCAATATGGACCAAACTCTCTGAGGAATGCTTCCAGCACCTTGTTGAATCTATGCCACAAAGAATTGAGGCAGTTCTGAAGGCAAAAGGGGGTCCAACCTGTTACTAGCATGGTGTACCTAATAAAGTGGTCGGTGAGTGTATATAGAGCTTTTTCTTACTCTCTTATTTTTGTGACACAGACACACGAGGACACCAGCAGCAGCGGCGGCAGCAGCGGCGGCAGAAGCAGCAGCGGTGACAACAGCAGCAGCGGTAATGATGATGAGCCTGAGGCAGAGGTGGGGTGCAAGCAAGCCTCCACCTTCTTGAAGCGTACCCCCAGCTCCTCGAAGCAATCCTCCACCTCCTTCAAGCCACCTATTTTGGCGCTTGTGCTCTTTTTAAACACAGACATTTGAGGACATCCGGTTAGGCTGCAGATCAAAATGGCGAGCTGAGCGATTTGCTCCCGCGAGTTTGCGTTGTATTTACCCCCGTGAACTTACTTTTCGTTTAAAAAAGTGTTCTTCTTTAATAAATATGACGGGGGGAAAGAAAGGCAAAGGTAAAGGGATGCAAAATACAACTAAATATCCATGCCGTGCAGAACAAGACGAGGGCGACAACATGCGAGGAGAAGAGGATCAAGATCAAAGAGGCGAATCATATTCAGAGAATGTGTGCACTGGGCTTGAAACTATTAGTAAACAGATCAGCGAACTCAAGTCGGAACTTAACGAAGATTTAAAATCTTTCAAAGACGAAATTAAACGTGATATGAGCAAAGAGTTTACTGAGTTTAAGCAAGAAGTTAACCAGCAACTCTCGACAAACATGCTAGCTCTACAAGGACACAGCAAAAAAATCAACGAGATGGAGAAACGGATCGATGAAACTGAAACATGGAGCGCGGAGGCAAACGGCGCCCTTCACCAGGTCATACAGGATTACCAGAAATTAGAGGACAAACTGAACGATATTGAGTCGAGGGCTAGACGAAACAATATCAGGATCCACGGCGTGCCAGAGAACGCAGAACAAGGCTCGGTGAAGGATTTTGTCGATAACCTGCTTCGCTCCGAACTTGAGCTTGGCGACATGGACCTGCAAATACAACGCTCTCATAGAGCCCTGGCATCCGGACCAGACCCCAAATCGCGTCAGAGATCTATAGTAGTAAATTTCCAGCTGTACACTACCAAGGAGATGGTTATCCGAAAAGCTTGGCGAAAGAAAATCATTACAAAAGAGAATCAGCTGTACTTCGATCATGACTATACCGCCACTGTTCTTCATCAGCGCAAGGCGTTCATCAACATTAAAAAAGTTCTAAAAGAAAAGGGCATCCACTTCCAGACGCCCTTTAATCGGATGCGCATTTTTTGGGAGGACGGCGTGCAGGTGTACGGCAGTGCCTGGGAGGCAGTGAAGGAGCTCCAATGGCGGGGACACAGCGTGGAGGTACCCGAGAGACCGTGTGGTAAGCGTCACCTGGTGGATCGGCTCCAGCGGCTTAAACCGTGGCAACGAGTGGGATCTACCACAGGTGAGGACACTGCCAGAAGAGCTAAAGAACGCCTTCGGGAATTTGAGCATGGACACAGCAGTGTTTAGAAATCCATGTTAAAGCGACCCTTTACTTAAAGATCATCAGTGTAAGTACGCCGGCTGGCGGGATGATGAGCTCGGCCGAGCCATCGGACATGCGTAAGTTAACTGCATTCCAGCCTGTAACGGACTTTTTGGGGAGGGGGCCCTTTCCCAGAGAGAGATTTCTTTTTCCCCCCTCAGCTGAAAACTGGAGCATGCACTTCAGACTTTGGAAGTCACAACGCGTTTCTGTTATAATGCTTGTTCTAAGCAGTTCTTGGTTTGTAACTGTTGTTGTGTTACAGATTACCTTATTTAAGTTCAGCCTGTGGAAACATAGTGGTGCAAGAATGACTTGTTATGATGATGGTGCAGTCTATTGAGGTGAAGCTTATGTCCTTAAATGTGAACGGTTTGGGTAATCCAATTAAAAGGTCCAAAGTAATGACTAAGCTTAAAAGAGAGAAAGCAGATATCATTTTTATGCAAGAAACTCATCTTTCTCAACAAGAACATGAGAAATTGAATAGAATTGGCTTTAAGAATACTTATTATAATACGTACGCGCATAGCCATGGAAGGGGAATTGCTATTCTGGTCGCGAATAAACTTAAATTTGAATCATGTAGAGAAATTAAAGAAAAGGAGGGGAGATATCTCATTGTTAAGGGTAAAATTGAAGATGAAATAGTAACATTAGTTAATGTGTATGCACCACCTGATACTAGTAAACAGTTCTTCAAAACATTAATGGATATGATTGTATTAGAAGCAGAGGGTATCTGTATAAGTGGTGGAGATTTTAATGCGATATTAAATCAACATTTGGACACAACTAACAACAAAAGACACACAAGTAAAATATCAAAATTTATTAACACAGCCTTGGATGACATAGGATATTGTGATGTTTGGAGACGTATCAATCCATCTTTCAAAAACTATACTCACTACTCAGCTCCTCACCATACTTACTCCAGGATTGATTATTTTTTTATGCCAAAAGTTGACTGTTACAGAGTTAAAGATTGTAGTATTGGAGTAGCTGATGTTTCTGACCACTGTGCCATGTACCTGATAGTTCAAATGGAAGGAAGGAAGAGAAAGACGGATTGGAGGCTGAACGTGGGTTTGTTGAATAACAAAGCAGTCATAGAGCAGATAGAACTGAGTATCAAAGAATATATGGTGTTAAATGATAATGGAGAGGTAGACCCATCTATATTATGGGATTCATTGAAGGCAGTAATGCGCGGGAATTTGATTGCATTAACAGTACAAAACAAAAAAAAGAGAACTAAGCAATATAATTATTTGATATCAGACTTATCAATTGCTGAGCAGCAACACAAAATCAACAGGGACCCAGAACTACTGGTACATATACAGCAATTGAGGAAACAGATTAATGATCTATTAGAACGAGACGTGGAGAAGACAGCTTGATTTTATAGGCAAACGTATTACGAATTTGGTCCTAAAGCAGCCAAATTAATTGCTAGACGCTTACGTAAACAGCAAGTCGACAGCTCCATTCATAGTATACGAGACCCAAAAACAAGTAATTTGATTCACCATCCACAGAAAATTGAGGCAATTTTCTTAAATTATTATAAACAATTGTATACTGACACCTCTGAAACTGAAATTGAAGCAAAGAAAAATTTTCTTAATGAACTGGATTTACTGAGCATAGGCAAAATACAAAACGATTTCATTACAGCAGACTTCACAACTTCATGTTGGCAACATTAACAGTGTGATTGGCAGTTTAAAATCAGGTAAAACACCAGGTAGTGATGGTTTTCCTGCCGAATGGTATAAAACCTTTAAAGAACAGTTAGCTCCGCTCCTGTTAAAAACTTTTAATTGGATAAAAAGAGAATGTAAACTACCACCTTCATGGAACGAGGCAATTATTACAGTACTTCCAAAGGAGGGTAAGGACACAGAATTTAGCAGCAATTATAGACCTATATCAATTCTTAATGTAGATTATAAGATGTATACTACAGCAACTGTAGCAAAACGACTAGAGACCATCCTTCCTGAATTAATAGATGAGGACCAAACAGGTTTTATAAAAGGCTGTCAAACACATGACAATATTTGGAGGACTCTACTGTAGGGGAACACGTATTATTTTAAAGTTTGCCTCTTCAATACGTGTTATTCGGGGCACCACCTTCTTTCGAAGGAATTAAATATTAGAATATTTAATCAGTTTATTTCAGTCTCATAATATGAAGTCGCATGTCCGTCCAGATAGTGACTCAAATCACACATAAAAACTCACTGAATCGTCCAATTAAAATTAAGGTGAATATTTATTGAACAACAAGGAAGACAGACCAATAAACAGACAGACAAATAAACAGTTAAACACGGAATGGAATGAACGATGTTATGAACAGGAAATTACATCAGATTTAGTATGTTTCTAGAATAAGTGGACTTTCTAACGTTCAAGAATCTTAAACACTTGTAAGAGTGGGTGAGGAAACGGAGAATGCTCTTTTAACACGGAAGGTAATTTTGAATTTAAGAAAAATTGTAATTTTGGAATGAGAGAGAGGGGAAGAAAAAGATGGAGGCACAGATTTCACTTCCGGGCCACTGAGATACCAACACAACTGTTTTCAATCCTTGTCATGGGTTAAATGAAATTGATCTCTTACTTCTTTGCAGCACGGTTGGGAGTTTTCGCTCCTTAAGTTCCCAGAGAGTCCCGTCTGGTTCGAAGTTGCTTTTCTCCAAATGTCGGAACTTTTCCTGGGTTTGGCTGCCGTCTGCTTTGTAAGAATCAGGTAGAGATCTGTTGTGGAAAGGTACTCGTCACGTGTCGAAGGCCCACGGAAAAAATTCTGGGATCTGTAGTTTCTTCCTCCAGCTGGCGACGTGAAGTCTAGATCTTGTGGAATTAAACTATTCAAACAAAATACTTGTTTGAACGTGCGTCGAATTTAAAGAAAAATGAACTTTGAAGATAAAGAAAATCGCGCGTCAAAAAGAAAGCTTAAGTGTCTAATAAACGAGGAGTTCGTTAAAATAAAATCAGAAAAGGTTTTAAACTCGCAAAACGAGGTAAAAAAAATGAAACGTGAGTAAAAAGTCTAAAAGGAAATAAAAGTAAAAAATGAAGTATAAAAATGAAAGAAGTGAAGATGAAGATGAAGGGTAAAAGAAAAAGTGAGGTGTGAATCCTTCGATAAGGGTCAGTTATAGACTTCTTTTCTCCGCCTTTAGGTGTGGCTATCATGGGCTCTTAGCCAATGAAAAATCCGTTTTGGGGAATTCGAATGTTAGGACTGCCCTTGGGTGGTGGTCACAGATTTTATTATATACAATAAAACGCTTGCTCATCCACTCTTTGTAAGTCTAAACCTTATCATCAATTTTATCTTTTAACAAGAATAAAAGAACAGTGTTTCCTTATTCTGATGACATATTACTTTTACACATATCAGTATTTGTTCCTGAGTAGTAAAGAAGGGATTTGCAGGTTAATTCAATATATCCTAAGATCTGTAACATGTTTAATCAAAGCATTATTTTAAATCAATTTAGGTTACATTGCTCTTTATATCGACTTACTGAAGAGTTTCAAGTTTATTTATTTATAAAGCGCCAGTTCATGACAAAGTCATTTCAAGGCACTTCACAGAAAAATCAACCAATTAATAATAAAACATTTTCTATCTAAAGGACCAGCCGATTGGGCTGAATTGAAGAGAGTGATTTAAACACATTTCGTTTTATGCAATGAACAATGTGTCACTAGTTCAGGTAAAAATACTTTTGTCAAAATAAGAATGTTCCTGAGGCATTTCCTGTGGAGAGGATTTTTGATTAGCAGTCAGATCAGATCACAATCAGATCACAGTTTAATAATTCTGAAATTCACATGCTTATTATCAGAGTTTCACTGAATATAGTTTTCAGATATACATCAAATCAGTTTATCACTGTAGTTAAACTGAGTGAACATTCCTTCAGAGCACAGATGTGGGTTTGAAACCTGTAGAGAAAAAGGAGTGATTGAATTAGCTGTGATCACATTAAATAGTTCATATGTGTATTGAAGCAGTCTGGGGACATCTGTGGTTAGGAGAGGGGGTCTTTTGGGTGAGGCTTGGAGCCATTCTGTCTGACGTTTGCGATAAGCCAGGATGCTTTATCCAAACACAAAAGGAGGTTTTCTAAACACATTTGCATTTGCTGTAAATTATCTCAGCAGGGTATGTGGCTTCAAAGGGCTTTTTCCAGGCCAGGTCCTGCTGAAAACTGTTTTCACAGTGGGAGGGTTGACAAACTTACAGACGGGCTGTCGTAAATGTCGAGAATGACATAATCCATTCACAGAGAGAAGAAATCCTGGCTAGTTTTTTATGACCCCAGGGGATGTAAAGCTGAGAGAACAGTCACTGATACACACACGCTTCCTCAGTTTGATTAATCAGAAATGAGGCTGTTGATGCGTCCTACATATCCCCCACTGGGTTTCGTAAGCCTTGTCCTTAGGCTTCCGAAACACATACCAAACGCATTCAACCTGAAAAGTGGAACGTGGTGACGTCCTGGTGACCGGCGTCCAGGTCCTCCACAGGAAGGTCGATGTGAAGAACATCAAGGTTGTGGTGATGACCTCTCAGACGTTGGAGGAATCAGACAAGATTAATCATCCCCCACTGTTTCCCTCCGAGGACCAACCACCTGCTCATCCCTCTGTTCTTGGTCATGTCCGGCGGTGTAGACGCACCTGGGCGCAGACGGTCGCCGCGTTGGAGCGCACAAAAGAACAGAACCGGAGGGTGGCCAACCGGCGACGCATCCCTGCGCCCACCTACACCGTCGGGCAGAAGGTATGGCTTTCCACCCGTGACATACAAATCAAAAATACTCATAAGAAACTGGCTCCCCGTTTCATAGGCCCTTATGAGATCCTGTCTGTCCCTGGTCCATCCACCGTTAAGCTCCGTTTGCCCGCATCTATGCGGATCCACCCCGTGTTCCATGTTTCCTTAGTTAAACCCGTGTTGTCTAGCCCCCTGTGTCCTCCATCCGCTCCCGCCCGAGTTGTAGATGGACAATTGGTCTACGAGGTAGACCGTCTTCTGGACGTCCGCCGACGTGGGAGAGGCCGGCAGTACCTGGTAGCCTGGAAGGGCTACGGACCTGAGGATAGGTCGTGGGTGCCGGCCTCCTTTATTATGGAGTTGATAAGAGATTTTGAGGCTTCTCGTGTAGAACCGCTAGGTAGCGGTCGTTAAAGGGGGGGTAATGTCAGGTTCAGTGTCTGTGTGTGCTGTATTTTCTGTGTGGGGTGAGTCAATTGTCTGCAGGAGGAGCTACGCTGGAGCGTGAGGCAGATTGTCTACACCTGGCGGCGATCAGCGCTGATGAGGAGCAGGGTGCTACTTAAGCCAGACGCAGCCGTTCATTCAGCGCCTGGTTGTTGACCTGAATGGTAGCTTCCCTTGTGCCAGATCCTTGAGATTTATTCCGAGTGATTCTGAGAAAGATTAATATTCATTGTGACAAACGCCTGTTGGATTTCCTTGTGCAACTAACCTGTTCTTCTCAGGATTGTTCACCCTGCTCCTCGTGATTCCGAGATCACATCTGTGTCCATCGCCTGAAGCCCGATCTGTCTCCCTCCGGCTTCTTCACCACCTGGACTCCTCCATCCTGGAATCATCCTCTCCCTGCACAGCACCGCACTGGACCTTCCCTCCTCTCACGTGTGATCACCTGCCTCCTTCCGTGAGTGTCAACCTCTTTTTGTGCAAGATCTCTCTACCTGTCACAGTGACTCCAAGACTAACTCTCGTCTCCATTACAGTGCTGAGAATCTCCCTGGCGCACCAGATCACCGAGCACATTCACTGCACTGTATATAGAACCTGCATTGTAAATAAACCTTTCACTTTTGCACCTGAATCGCTGTCTGAGTCTGAGTCCAGCAATGTGGGTCAACAAAATCACTGAGCCCGTGACAAGTTAGCCTTCACGCCCAGTGTTTGCCATAAGTTTTGCATTACTTCAGAGGTGAAATGTGTCCCTCTGTCTGAGTTAATGCGCACTGGAAGTCCGAAACGAGAGAAGACATGATTCATCAACAGGTAGGCAGTGGTTTGAGCTGTATCATTAGCAGCTGGTAGACATTCTACCCATTTAGTGAATGCGCATGTCACTGTCAGGAAATATTTGTTTCCTCTTGTTGATTTGGTGAGAGGTCCCACCCAGTCAATCTGTAGATCAGACCAGGGGAACACAATTCCTCTGTTTTGTAGAGGAGCTCGGTGTATTGGGTTTGATGGTTGAAACTGACAGCAAACCAACTCTGATGTAGTCATTTACATCTTTGCGCATTCCTGGCCAGTAGGCCACCTGTTTTAAAGCATCTAACGTTGCTTTGGTTCCTCTGTGTCCAGCTGATGGAAGGTCATGGGCATGCACGAGCATCACCCCCCTATGGTTCCGAGGAACCACGAACGCAGGTGATGAGGTTGCGTTGGAAACACGAACTAAAATGCCCTTGACCAATTGTAAGGAAGAACGGTTGTTAAAGAGAGCACATAGTTCAGGCGTGTTATCAAGATCAGTTGGAGATGGAACATTGTTGACAGGATCAGAAAGATAAGAAATCATATTAGCACACGCAGGATCAAGAGATTGTAGTTGGATAAGATCGTCGTCTGAAAACGCGGGCTCGACGGAGAGAGCGGCGTGGACAGACTCAGAGCCCTGAGCTGCAGGATTAGCGGCTTGGGATCGCGTTACCACGCAGACGTCAGGGGTGGGCGGGTTCGGGACAAAATCAGTCAGCTCTAAGGGTGTTTTGTTTTGGACATTTCCACTTGGGGAATCATCTGGCTGGTCTGAGGACTCAGCCTGGTAAAGGCCTACATCTACCGGGGTGTCCAGCATGTAGCAATATGAATCGGTTCCTTGCACTGAAGGTAGGGGCAGGGCCTGTCGGACCTGTGCCCAAAGTTTCAGGCGTTTAAAATCAATTAAAGGCTCGAACCTATTGAGGAGATCTTTTCCCACAAGGAATGGAATGGAGTCAAGAGGTGACACATACACAGGGTGTATGAGAGTCATGGGACCGATTGAGAGTTGAACCAGTGACACTGATGACAAAGTGGTGTCAACTGGAGCATAAGGTCTGACATCAAGAGAACAAGGTTGGAGTTTCAGCTCCTTGTTGTTGCGTTTTGTGGCGAGGCGCAAACGGTTGAACATATCAGTTGACATCAGAGTGATGTCTGCAGCGGTATCAAGCAATGCATCATGGGTTAGAACATTTTCAAGGTTTACAGATAGATAAAGTTTCTTTGCAACACCCTTTTCAGTGAGATCACACAGGAATTGTTGGACTGGAGGTTCAACTTGGATCAATGAACCATCATCTGCAGGAGAGTGGTTATCTGTGTCCAGTTGAACAGCCAGAACCGAGCTCGATGGATTTGAGCTATTTGTTCCTGTTACTTGGTTTACAGATGGAACAACTGAGGTCTCCCTCACATCATCTGAAAAAGAATCAGTTTGTGGAACAGGATTAGGTGGTTCAGATCTGTCATGCACACTGTTTTCATGATCATTAGGGTTTTCAGACATGCTCAGGTCTGATGGGAGAGAAGAAATGCAGAAAAGATCAGTTTTCTTAGTTTTATCTTTCTTCTTCAGTTCCTCGAGGACATACTTAATTGTTTCAATGTCCTCAGGACTGAGAGTGGAGCCATTTCCTTCAGGGTTTTGTTGGAACTTCCTGTCTTGAGGGTTATTCCAGTCGTTACCTGATTGTTTTGAAAATTTCTCATGTTGGGATTGATTACGACGCGAGTAATTTTCAGAGAATTTATTATTGTGTCTTTCTGGTTGTTCGCGCGCCATGTACTTTTTGTTACGGTTTGGGGACCATTGATGTCTCTGTGAGTCTCTGTTGTGGTTTCTGCGATCTAACTTTGGACTGTTACGACCTTTTACTGGCTCTTGAGTCTTTGACTGTCTCCAGTCCTGATAAGACTTCTGAGGTTGAGACCATTGGTGGTTCTGGTGGTGTCTTGATGGAGGAGTTGTGGGTCTTGCAGCCACGTCGTGGTGGACCACGCCTCCAACAGCACCTTCAAGCTCCAGGGGTAGTGAGCTTGTGTTGAGAGCCAGTACTGTGTTAGGGTCTGAGGATTTGAGGTTGGCTTGTCGGTGTTTCTGAAAAGCCAAACATGCCCATTCACGTAGTTGTTGAATGGTGGAAGTTTGAGGGTTAGCCAAAATACCTAGATGATGGCTAACGCAGGGATGAAGGTTTTGAATGAACAGCGCTTTAAAGTTCAAATCTTCTTCCATCCCAGGTTCATTCCGAGATCCAAAGAAAGCTCGGAGGAGTCTGTAATAATATTGTTGAGGGGGTTCTGAGCGTCCCTGTTTCACGGTCAGAGCTAAAGCTAAGCCGGACTGGGAGGCAAAATCAGAAAATTCCTTTTCTAAGGCTTGACACAACAGAGAGTAGTTAGTTTTAATCGCGTCTGGTTGGCGTGCGATGAATCTACTCACTTCACGACTAGATGTGATTTTAATCAGGTACAGTTTGTCATCGACTGTAGCATGTGGAAACTTACGGAGATAAAATTCAATGTCCTGTAAGTACGAACGAGTGTCATGTGAACCTCCTGGACTGGGTTCAAATCTGGTTATGTTTCTAGCTATTTTATCTAAGTCTCTGTCAGAGGGGCTTAAACGAGCTAGATGTCCTGTTGTGACACAGGGTTGGTTGTGTTTACTAGTTTCAGGCACCATCAGTGGTGAGTCCCAGGCAGTTNTTATAGTTTCACTGTGGGAGTTCGGTAGAAACCAACGGGTTAGTTCATTCAACCCCCACTCGTGTCAATAGGTTAGTTTGTTAGTCAGAAAGATATGTTAGTAATCATGGCTGGTGGTCGACTGTAAATAATTAGGTCAGGTATTTATTGCTTTCAATTAATTTAGGATTGAATATCCTTTTAACTTGGTTGCGTAATTTTGATGACCTAATTTGTTTGAGGACGGCTAACCTCAGTGAGCCTAGTAGCATTTTGGTGTAGTTTAATTTGGTTTCGGTGAACCCATTTAAAGGTTGGTTCTTTTTGTCCTTTTGTGATTCTGATCTTGTACACAACTGGAGATAATTTGTCGGTGATTGTGTACGGTCCAGTCCAACGTGGCATGAGTTTACGCGTCAGTTTTCTAGTCTGAGATTTTGTTTGTCCAGTCAGTGGGGCGAAAACGTAATGCCATACTTTGTCCCCCACTTGTAGTTCATCATGTGACGCCTTTTTGTCATAATATGATTTTCTGCCTTCAGCTGTTGTCTCAAGATTTTTCTGAGCAAAAGCGAAGGTTGCTCGCAGGTGGTGATTTAGGTCTCTCATGTATTCATGAGTCGTGTAAGCAGTGGCTACACTGGCTTCACCTGGTTGATACAACAGGTGTAAGGGAAGTGTCATTTGTCTTCCTGTCATCATTTCAAAAGGAGAGACGCCTGTGGACTTGTGAGGAGTTGCTCTGATGGCCATTAAGACAAGGGGTAACTTCACATCCCAATCTCGGTGGTTAGTGTTCACATACTTCTTAAGCACGTTCGATTTGCTCGTTCGACTTGACCAGAAGCTTGAGGATGATGGCTAATGTGGCTGGGATCTACCGGAGATGGGAGGAACCTCCTTGTATTCTCTTTTGGAGTATCAGGGGTTTCCTTTCGTTCCTGAAAAGAGTCAAAGTTAAATGGATCAGTTCTTCTTTTAGGTGAGAACTTCGGGTTGTCACCAGAGGTCACAAAATCTGTCACAGGAAGTGCTTGCATTCCAGTGAGTTGATTTTGGGTTTCTGCTAATTTGTTTTGTAGTTGCCAGATATAATTCTGTTTTGTTTTCAGTTCTTTCTCCAAATCAGAATTTTCAGTCCTTAAGTCCTCAACTTGTTCAAAGGTTGTTTGGAGTAGGTGTTCAACATTTTGTCTTGCTTCAGCAACTTGTTCTAGTTCATCTTTAACTTCAACCAGTGTTTGGTTGTTAGTTGTAAGTTTGTGTTCAAGATCCTCACAGGTATCTTTGATCTCTAAGTTTTCCTCTTTTAGCTCATTAACTTGTTTTGAAAGTTCATCAGCTTTGTTGTTAATCTGTTGCTTTTCTCTCTCAGTAACTTCAAGTCTATGTTTTAAGAATTTGTTTTCTTCTTGAAGTTGATTTAGCTTCTGTGATTTAGTTTGAATCCTATTTGAAGCTTGTTCGAGTAGATTGTGAGCAATTTTGAATCTTTTTGTTATCACAATTGCTAAGCGACCTAACATTTTGGTCAGAGCTTTATCTTTCATCGGTTTATCGAGGGTTTCTGCCAATAGGTTAGATGTGGCAGTTTCCAATTGTTCTGGAGTTACATTTTGAAGACTAGTTGTATAATCTGGCAACAGTTCTGAAGTTAACTCAATTAGTGTTGTTTCCAATTCATCCAATTGGTCTTCTTCGCTTGAAGATTCAGACATTTCAGTAAGTTTTGTGTCCTTCTCAGCCATTTGAATAAGCTTGCCTTAAATCAAATCACAAAAGAAAAACTCTTTATTTACAACTGGTTAATCAAAAGCTTAATTGCTAAGTTTAAAAGTTAAATGGTTTAAATGTAGTTTAAGATGATTATTTTAATTCTGACAAGCTTAAAAGGAATTAAAATCAAATCAGATTAAATCTAATTGAATCCAAGTCTAACTGAATAGTTAGATAACCAGGTTTAAATGTGTTAAATTTTGTTTTCAAATTCAATGGAGAATTAAATCAAAGTTAAATCCAAGTTAAATCAGATTAAATCAAAGTTTAATCAGGTTAAATCGAAGTTTAGATCTAACAATTGCAAGAATTGAATTACGTAGAGAATTTAAAATCATAAATGAGAAGGCACAATAAAAGATAAAAGTAGTAATAATTAAACAATGTTTAATAATTGGTTAAGTTTCAATAATGTACAAGTAAGCGTTAGTTCAAATGCTTTTGACCTTTAATTTCTCAAACTCATTACTCAGAGTCTCCTGCTGGAGATTCTATCATTTGAAGCAAAGTAATGTTTCAAAACGACCACTAGGGTTTTACATTTAAATGGGTGTAGTTATATACACTGACCACCAGGAGTGCTAACTCCAAGAAAAGGTGTACTTATTTACACTGACCACCAGGGAGCGTCAAAGCTCGACAGGTGAAGGAGGGGCAGAGGAACAGAGAAGGAGTGTTCACTCTGATGATGACAAATTTTAGGACCGCCCCCCTAATGGCTTGAGATGTCTCGGCTCAAGCAATTCAAATATGGGTCAGACTTGGCAGTGTTGTTAGCTTTAGCCTCTAAACCTACAGATACTGTGATTCAGATGTTCAACACACACAGCTTCAATGCATTCGGTTAGTCTGTTAACCATTCAGAGCAGAATTCAGAACAACATTCAGCTCACACTTTATTTCCTGAGTTTCAAGCACCAGGAAAACTTCATTCAAACTCCTTACTACTTCTGGCTCAGAGCCAGATTAACTTTTTCTCAGCGTTGCGTGCAGAACGAACGCTACAAGGGGGATGTAAAGCTAAAAGAACAGTCATTGATACACACACGCTTCTTCAGTTTGATTAATCAGAAATTAGGCTGTTGATGCGTCCTACACTACATTTAATAGATAAAATAGTAAGGGAAAATAAGACAGCAGTATTATTAAGTCATGATGCTGAAAAAGCCTTTGATCGGGTCAACTGGGTATTTCTTTACCAAAAAACTACATAGATTTGGCTTCAATGATCACTTTGTAAATATAATAAGATCTCTTTACCAACAACCAACTGCCAGAATAAAAATTAATCGGTCTTTATCTCCACCATTTTGTTTACAAAGAGGAACCTGACAAGGTTGTTGCCTCAGTCCCACACTATTTGCTTTATATATAGAACCCTTGGCCCAGGCTATCCGCCAACACTAACAAATACAAGGCATTACAATAGGACAAACAGATCACTTGATTAGTTTATTTGCGGATGATGTTTTGATCCATTTATCAGATCCTGATACTTCCTTTCCCAAACTGATGGAAATCCTTGAATAATTTAATTCCCTCTCTGGTTACAAAATAAATATTGTGAAGACACAACTTCTGTCGTTTGATTACAAATCTTCTAAGGAAATTAAACAAAGACATAATTTAAGATGGGATGTCGAAGAGCTAAAATACCTAGGGGTGATGATTACAAAAAACCTGAACAACTTGTACAGAGCAAACTACAATGTAATTAACCAGACTATTAAAAATGATTTGGAACGATGGTCTACCTATCCATTGGATTTTGCCAGCAAGATTAATGTCATCAAAATGAACTTATTACCAAGATTGTTATACCTATTTCAAGCTTTGCCAGTAGAAGTTCTTAAACATCAGTTCATAAGTTGGGATAACATAAAGGAGGACTGGCCCTGCCAAATCTTAAGGATTACTTCTATGCAGCTCAGTTCCGTCCTCTTTATCTTTGGTGTAATAACTATTTTGCTAGATGGAAGGAAATCGAGACAGATGTGGTGAACTACCAGATACAGTCAGTTCTTGGAGAAAAAGAAATACCTTCCGTAATCAAAGGTCAAGGGGATTCAATAACCTCAGGAGCAGTGGAGTTTTGGTTTGAATTTGCTAGACAATATAAATTAAGCAAAGACCAGATAACACTTAGATGGATAGCCTTTGATACTCAATTTAAGCCAGGGGAACATGATGCCACATTTAAGCAATGGGCTACTAAAGGCATTAGAGCGGTAAGTACAAATAATGGAAAATGAGGAATTACTGACTTTCCAAACCCTCAAAGAAAAGTTTTCTTTATCTAATAGGGACCTATTTAGATACATACAATTCAGAGATTACTATAACACAGAAATAAAAATGGAAACTTCACACGAAATAAATCCAGTTGTGAAAATTATGATGAATGCTTACAAACAAAATTGTAAATGTCAAAAATTAATTTCCATGTTTTACACAAGTATTATGGAAAGTAAGGGGAACTCAACATTATAACTGAAGTCAAGGTGGGAAAAAGAATTAAATTTAAAAATTACACCAGATGTATGGTCTGATATGTGCGAAATTCAACATTCCTCCACCAGCTCACTGCAAATGAGGGTGTTCAATTGGAAGAATTTGGTGCGTTTTTTTATTACGCCCAAAATTAGTAGCAAAGCTTCCTCTACACCCCAACAATGTTGGAGACAATGTGGCTGCTTGGAAGCTCACCACACACACATTTTTTGGAGCTGTGAAAAATTGAAGTCATTCTGGAAAGACGTACATTCAACCTTAACAAGGGTGCTTGGATATGAGATTCCTTTTTCATGCATTGTCTTGTACTTGGGTCATATTTCCCTGGTTACACTACAGGAAGACCGATATCTGGTAAAAGTAACCCTTACAGCAGCAAGAAAAACCATAACCAGGAACTGGTATAAGCCTGATTCACCCAAACAACAACAATGGCTTGATGGAATTTAGGAAATAAGGACATTGGAACATATGACTGGTATTTTACGTTTGAAGGTCGATTTGTACACCAAAAGATGGGAAAAATGGACATTTTACTTTGACCAATTATAAAGAGAGTGGCTCGGTCTGTATTCACCAAAGTTTAAGTTATACACAAACTGTGCCTGATATTTACATATGGGTCATTCCACTGAATGGGTGCCATTTCAGTGTTGTAAGTACACCAAAAAAAAATTGTTTTTAAAGTCTCTCTCAAACGTAAATCAAGTAACACACATATTTAACTTAACAAAATGAGAATTGGTCAATCTTAAATTACTTTATTTGTTACATGCTTTTCAACGAACGTGTTTGTTTTAGTAACAGGACTGAAAGTAACAGGACTGAGTTTTTAGCATAAATCTAGCTAATACATGAGATATCGCTACATGGCGTTCTTGCTAACACCATGAAGATACTTGGCACTATCTTGTGATCCACCTAAAATGAGTATTTTTAAAATAAATAAATGATGACTAACATATGATTAAAGTAACATGACAGAGTGTAGATTGTCCTCTTCATTTATAGCCACAAAACTATGAAATATAGAGAGAGCGGAATGAAAGAACTTACTTTTGGTCTTCCCATGGCCTCTAGGAGATGCGGCTGATGCAACTTCCTGTTGATCATGTGACCAGTGGAATGTTCCAGATTAATCAGATGGAGTTATGTGTTAGGGTAACAGGACTGAGTGAAAACCCAGGGACGCAAATAAAATATGTATTTTATAGAAAAATACAAAATTAAAATTAAAAAATTTGTTTGTAAAGTAAAGATAGAATATAGAGCAAGACAAAAATAAAAAAGATGGGGGGAATTTTATTTATTATATTTCATTCTAAAGTTCAACCTATAAGAGTGGGGACAAATGAAAAATACTGTTTTTACAGTGTTTAACATAGTTTTTATTAATTTTGACCATCATATATCTTAAATTTGAATTTAGATTCTTGTGCAGGACATTTTGCTTAGTAAGAAAAAGTTGTTTATATTTCAATATCAAGTTAATTGAAGAACATTATTTCCTGGGGACAGAAATGGAACCCATTCAGTGGAATGGCCCATATTTAATTGTCTCTACTCTTTGCAAGCACCATGTTTAAATTTTTCTTGTTATATTTTGTCACGGGCATTATTATTAATTTATTTTATTGTTCATTTTGGTTTTTTTTCTTTCAGGTCTTTTTTGGGGTGGCGGGGGGGTCAGTTAAGTTTTACAGTAGTTATTCCTGTGTAATAGAAATGACATCATATCTGACTCATATTTGTGTTTTCTTCTTTATGAAGTGTTTTTGACTGTAAACACATGTGGCACACGAAAAAAGCAATAAAAATTAAAGTGAAAAAAAAAACCAGACATTTGAAAGCAGCAGCAGTGAGATGTCATGGTTCAATACCAGGTGGGGGTTGTTTTCGAGCTCCAAGTGTGACCCAACTCCAAACACACAGCGAGGAAACAATTGCAGGTTAACAGTGTTTAATAATGTACAGTGCTCCAAATACAGATAACAATAAAACTGTACACGTCGTGGTGAACTCAGGACAGAACTGGTGCGGGACAGGAACGGTCCTGGGTTGTGAGAGAGGGAGAGATTAGTGACAGGCTGTGATACCAGCTGCGGTGTGCGGGGATCGTGCTCGTTAAACTCACGGTGACGTGTTTGTTGTCCGGTTGTGAGGAGGGATCCAGAGATGCTGCCGCGGGGGTGGTGATCCAGGCTGTCGGTACGGTGATAGGAGATCCGGGTCCAGGTGCTGTTCGTGCAGACGTGACTGCAGCAGGGGTGACAGCAGCGCGCTGACCGGGAAGGTGTGGATCCAGAGGAAGCCAGAGACAGACAGGGAGCCAGAGGGAGAGAGCTAGTCGCGTGATCTCGCAACAGAGATCTTGCCTCACGAGAGGCAGGTAGATGACCACGCTGAGGTACTGCTTGAGACGGATGGTAGTGGGGCTGATCACGGCTTCCACCACATAAGGGCCCAGGAACCTGGGAGCTAATTTCCTGTTAGCTGCCTTAAAGGGGAAATCCTGAGCAGACAACCAGACTCTCTGACCTGCTGAGTATGTGGGTGCCGGGATCCTCTTCTTGTCCGCGTTCTGGGTAGTGGTCCATATCCGCGCCGTCAGGAGGACTCTCTTGCCACGGGTTCCTGAAGTCGTGTGTCCCACGACCATCTCCCCTGCCTGGCTTCCCTGTACGCCTCTGGTCCCCTCTGGAAACCACACCTGCCCCCGGAACAGCCGTCTGCTGTCACCCCTGCCTCAACACCACCTGTGGATTTATCAACACCCCCTGGATCTCTCCTCACACCCTCAGCCTCCGGATCACCACCACCACTGCTGGTTCCCTGGATCTCTCCTCAAGTGTCATCAGCACCTTTCCTCCGTGAGTTTAAAGAGCACATTCCCAACACACCGCAGCTTATCATCTGTACATTGGAAGGATCCATCTCTAACCTGTCTCTCCTCCACTGCCAGGACTCTGCCTGTGCCCTGCCTCCGTTCCAGTTCTCCCTCCAGCAGCCCTGTACATTCCTCAGTGTTGTATATTCACCTGTCACTGTATATATTAAACATCTGATTCCCTGGTTTCTGTGTGTGTTTGGAGCTTGGGTCACACTTGGAGTTCGAAACAAACCGCTAAAAACAAGACACTCTGAAACTTTGTTTTTAAATTTCTACTTTCCAGAAAATGATTAAATCTCTCTGTTCGTCTCTATGTATTAGCTGCTCACAGATGGATCTATTTAGGGCGCCCATAAAAGCTCCCTTCAGTGCTGGAGTGTTCCAACCAGATTCAGCAGCCAGGGTGAGAAAATCCACAGAAAAGTCGGCTACAGATTTCTTTCCTTGTTTTATGTGGCAGAGTTGATGGGTTACCTCTGTCTAGGATTTCCGGTAGGTGAATGTTTGTTCAAAATCCCTGATGAAGCTCTCCAACGATGTGCGTAAGATGAGGGAGTAGTTGTATCTTGCCTCCGCCCACCGGAGCACACATCCCCGGAGGAGTCCGATGATGTGGGCTATCTTGGAAGTATCATCAGGAAATGACTGGGGAGAGCGGCAGAAAATGAACAATCTTGAGGTAGGTTCATACTGAGTATTGAAAGATCATCTTGTTTTTGGTTCTTTTTAAACTCAGAGTTGTTGAGAGGTGTATTACCTGTTGCTGACATGTTTCGGCGTGTTTACTTCCGCCTTCTTCAGAGCTGTTGTTCCTGTAGATCCATTAAGACCAATAGTTGACAGCATAGGATCACCCACTTACAACATGGCCAAAGAAATCAGCAAGATCATCAGTCCACTACTAGGTAACACAGACCAACACTGTAAAAATAGCACAGAACTAGCCAACGAACTCAAAAAGATAACAATAGAAGATAATGAGATTTTAATTTCACATGATGTCATTTCACTATTTACAAAAACTCCCATCCACAAAACCATCGACATAGTTAAACACAGGCTCAAACAGGACAAAACCCTACGGAAAAGAACAAACTTAACAACTGAAGATTTAATACACCTAATAGAACTGGTAGCAGATTCCACCTACTTCACATACAATGGACGCATATACAAACAGTTGGAAGGCTTCGCCATGGGAAACCCACTATCAGCCACACTATGTGAATTTTTTATGGAGGACTTGGAACAAAAAGCAATAACAACATCCCCTTCGAACTGCAAAATAAAACTTTGGAAACGCTACGTGGATGACATAATAGAAATAATACCCAGGGGACAAACGGAAACTTTAACAAAACACCTGAACAATATGGATGAAACCAACAATATCAAGTTCACATACGAAGAAGAGAAAGACAACAGCATAACATTCATGGACATGAAAATAACCAGACAACCAGACGGAACACTAAAAATCAACATATACAGAAAACCCACACACACGGACCAATATTTGCTATGGACATCAGAACATCCCACAATACACAAAATGTCAGTCATCAGAACACTCTACCACAGAGCCAACATAATAACAGAAGATCAAGACCGGAAACTGGAGAATCAACACATACAAACTGCACTAAAAACCTGCGGCTACCCAAACTGGGCATTAAAAAGAGGAGAACAAGAGGCAAACAAGGAAACATACAACAGACCACCCAAGAAGACGAAAGGGACAGCGAAACCGGAGCCAAAACCCGTCATAACCCTCCCATACATTAAAGGAACAACAGAGAAAATAATGACTGTGATGAAAAAATATAACATCAACACACCAACGAAACCATTTAAGACAATAAAACAACAACTGGTGCATCCAAAGGACAAAATACCATCCGATAAAAAATGCGGCGTTATCTACGAGATCCCATGCAAACTGTGCAATAAAACATATAAAGGAGAAACTGGACGTCAACTCAACACACGGAAAATAGAACATCAGAAAGAATGCGAGAAAGAAACAAAACGAAGACACACAAGAGCAACAAAACAAGAAGCAGAAACTACAATAAAAAATCAGCCGTCACAGACCACTGCACAAGAGAAAACCATATCATGGACTGGGACAACACAAGGATCATCAACACAGAACAACAAAAATACAAAAGATGGATAAAGGAGGCGATTGAAATAAGAAGACGTGGCCACAACACCATGAACCGGGACGATGGAGTCTACTTATTGGATCACAGCTGGGACTCCATCATCACCAGGGAAGAAGCGGGCAGCAGGGGGCGACATCGTCCCCTGCTGCCCGCTCATAAAAGGAAGTAACATCTACAGGAACANGGATCATCCAAATGCTCTCTAGCAAACCGCAGACGGGCCTGGACGTGTCCTGGCTTCAGCAGGGGGACACGTCTGGCACTGCAGGATTTGAGTCCCTGGCGGCGTAGTGTGTTACTGATGGTAGCCTTTGTTACTTTGGTCCCAGCTCTCTGCAGGTCATTCACTAGGTCCCTCCGTGTGGTTCTGGGATTTTTGCTCACCGTTCTTGTGATCATTTTGACCCCACGGGGTGAGATCTTGCGTGGAGCCCCAGATCGAGGGAGATTATCAGTGGTCATGTATGTCTTCCATTTTCTAATAATTGCTCCCACAGTTGATTTCTTCACACCAAGCTGCTTACCTATTGCAGATTCAGTCTTCCCAGCCTGGTGAAGGTCTACAATTTTGTTTCTGGTGTCCTTTGACAGCTCTTTGGTCTTGGCCATAGTGGAGTTTGGAGCGTGACTGTTTGAGGTTGTGGACAGGTGTCTTTTATACTGATAACGAGTTCACACAGGTGCCATTAATACAGGTAACGAGTGGAGGACCGAGGAGCCTCTTAAAGAAGTTACAGGTCTGTGAAAGCCAGAAATCTTATTTGTTTGTAGGTGACCAAATACTTATTTTCCACCATAATTTGCAAATAAATTCTTTAAAAATCAGACAATGTGATTTTCTGGATTTTTTTTCCTCATTTTGTCTCTCATAGTTGAGGTATACCTATGATGAAAATTACAGGCCTCTCTGATCTTTTTAAGTGGGAGAACTTACACAATTGGTGGCTGACTAAATACTTTTTTGCCCCACTTTATGTGAATTTTTTATGGAGGACTTGGGACAAAAAGCAATAACAACATCCCCTTCGAACTGCAAAATAAAACTTTGGAAACGCTACGTGGATGACATAATAGAAATAATACCCAGGGGACAAACGGAAACTTTAACAAAACACCTCAACAATATGGATGAAACCAACAATATCAAGTTCACATACGAAGAAGAGAAAGACAACAGTATAACATTCATGGACATGAAAATAACCAGACAACCAGACGGAACACTAAAAATTAACATATACAGAAAACCCACACACACAGACCAATATTTGCTATGGACATCAGAACATCCCACAATACACAAAATGTCAGTCATCAGAACACTCTACCACAGAACCAACATAATAACAGAAGATCAAGACCGGAAACTGGAGAATCAACACATACAAACTGCACTAAAAACCTGCGGCTACCCAAACTGGGCATTAAAAAGAGGAGAACAAGAGGCAAACAAGGAAACATACAACAGACCACCCAAGAAGACGAAAGGGACAGCGAAACCGGAGCCAAAACCCGTCATAACCCTCCCATACATTAAAGGAACAACAGAGAAAATAATGACTGTGATGAAAAAATATAACATCAACACACCAACGAAACCATTTAAGACAATAAAACAACTGGTGCATCCAAAGGACAAAATACCATCCGATAAAAAATGCGGCGTTATCTACGAGATCCCATGCAAACTGTGCAATAAAACATATAAAGGAGAAACTGGACGTCAACTCAACACACGGAAAATAGAACATCAGAAAGAATGCGAGAAAGAAACAAAACGAAGACACACAAGAGCAACAAAACAAGAAGCAGAAACTACAATAAAAAATCAGCCGTCACAGACCACTGCACAAGAGAAAACCATATCATGGACTGGGACAACACAAGGATCATCAACACAGAACAACAAAAATACAAAAGATGGATAAAGGAGGCGATTGAAATAAGAAGACGTGGCCACAACACCATGAACCGGGACGATGGAGTCTACTTATTGGATCACAGCTGGGACTCCATCATCACCAGGGAAGAAGCGGGCAGCAGGGGGCGACATCGTCCCCTGCTGCCCGCTCATAAAAGGAAGTAACATCTACAGGAACAACAGCTCTGAAGAAGGCGGAAGTAAACAGGCCGAAACATGTCAGCAACAGGTAATACACCTCTCAACAACTCTGAGTTTAAAAAGAACCAAAAACAAGAAGAAAATGAACGAGCACTGTAGCAAATATCCCCATCCTTTACCTGACTCTCCTGCGAAAGGCTCCGGGTTGGGCAGTGCCACATTGCAAACTGGAGCGCAGGATCGAGCTCAGGAGGTGCCGCAGACTGAGGTGCCGCGGACTGAGGAGGAGACTGAGATACTGGCTGTGGAGGAGGCTGAGAGAGAACAGACAGCTGAGTATTGACATTTTCTATCAGTCCCGCAATTTCATCCACCCTGCTCCTCATCAGCGCTGATCACCGCCAGGTGTAGATAATCTGCCTCACTCTCCAACGTAGCTAATCACTGGAAACAGATGACTCACCCGACACAGAAAAAAAAAAACACAGCACACAAAACACTGAACCTGACACACATTTTTAATCTTCTTCCAGATCAGATTATGAGTCTGAGTACAAGGCTTCAAGACTCTGTATTCACCTTCTTGTCATGGTAAAAACTTGTCTGTGCGTTTGATTTTTACAGGAATGGAACCCAGTCCTCCAAAAATTCTTCAAGGTGAAAAGCCTGACAGTTTGTTTGTCCAAGAGAAATGTAATTCAAATCCAACTCCATGTCAACATCCCTTTATGGATCACTGTCCTGATCTCTCAATTCCAAAACTAAACAAATGTCTGTTTAATTTCACAAAGGGCCTTCGCTGACATCTTGTCTTCCAGCTGCTTACTTGCTCCATCCAGACGGCGGCAGATGGAGTTCTGCCATTTTGGAGTATGACATTTTTTGAACTGCAAAAACAGAATCCCTCTCTATTGATGGCTCAGGGCATTTAAAGAATTTAAATAAACTATGATTAGTATTGATCAAAAAATGAATTCTGACCGATATAACTAACCTGGTGCCATTAAAAAAAAAAAAAAAAAAAATCCTGCTCTACTTTTCTCAATAAACCTCGAAATGCTTGCATTTAAGTAATTTATATGAGAGAAATGTGATTGATGAGGCAAAAATAGAGTTTACATGCATTACAAATGTAGATAATTTGAATAAAAATGATACATGTTATATTTAAACTTTATTGATGTCATGATGCCCACCGGGGGTGTTTGTTCAAACCCCAAAGGCGACCCAACTCCAAACACACACGGGGGGAACAGAAATCAGAGGAAGTGATTTTATTATTACTAGTGCACAAGACAACAGCACAAGGCAGTGAAATGTGCACGATGAAAACAGGACTGGAACTGAGGCGGGGAGGAGACTAAATTCTGGGGGGAGAGACTCATTAGAAACAAGTAAGACGACCTGCTGCAGTGCGCGGGGAAAGTGCTAGGACACTCACTGTGAGGATGAGGCTGTAGCTACGTGAGGTGGGATCCGAAGGCACTGCAGCGGGGGTGGCGCCCCAGGAGTCGAGGGAGTGTGATGAGGTCCGGGACGTGGTGCTGTCGCCACAGACGAGACTGTGGCAGGGGTAACAGCAGCGTGCTGACCGGGAAGGTGTGGATCCAGAGGAGACAAGAGACAGACAGAACCAGGGAGAGAGAACGTCGTGGAGCTCACGACGTTAGAAAACCCCGGTGAAGAAGGGTCCTCTTTCCAGCGGGTAGACGACCACGCAGAGGCACTCAGAACCTAGAGGAGAGGCTCCAGGACACGGAACTGAGAAGAAGGGAGAGAAGGCAGGTTAGTAGCAACTAACATGTAAAACTGTCATCAAAATGTCTCTGGCCGCGCTGTACCACAGAAGGAGTGGAAACGAACTGGCGTCTGTCCTTGGTTGCTCCTCTGCTTAAATACCCAGCTCTCCTGAGCTGGGTAACGACCCACACCTGCAGCCACTGATGAGAGCTGCCACACCCTGCAGAGATAATTAGTGGAGACAGCACACACCACACAGAAGCTGCAGAGATCCCACCAGTGAAAACAGCCACAGAAAAAAACCCACAGACCAGAAAACAAAACAAAACCCCAGAACCGTGACAATTGAACACGTTGCAAGAAAATGTTTTTCTGAAATGACTGTTTTGGTGGGTAAATAAGTTGAACAGCATTAGATGTTGGTTGATACTGTAATATGAATTATTCCTGTTTGGTGTTGATGGAAGATTGACTGACTATTGAGTCATTACAATATTATATACGTTGTATACTTTACAACATACTTTTCATGTTACAAACTTTTTGGACCACAGACGTCATAATTTTGGGTCATATGAATGTCATTTAAACTGGCAATATGTCCAAAACTAAAACAGCACAAATGAAAATTTTAACAGCACAAACGGAACACTAACTGCTCAGACTCAGTACACTTAATTATGCCCTTGGTGGGAGGCAGCTTCACTCAGTTTTAACCAACTTTTTCCGAAATTTGGACAGAATAACCTGGTTCAAAAGACAAGCAGCTCTATCATCCAATCAGTGATTCCTGACGTTGCAAACAATGGTACCTACCGGTTTGTTAATGTTGTTGTGTTTAGTGATTTGTCTTTAATTTTTTTTTCAATTTGTTATAGTGTTTAGTAATGTGTCATTGTGTTTAGTGATTTTTTTTTTAGGTGGTTTGCACTTCAGGGCCACCGTAAGGAGCACACTATGAAGCAGCAGCAGAATTTTTCTATTCTCAGATCCTCCTTTCACATGGTGGGCTGACGAGCAGGGCACCACAGATTCTTCACTGCGCTGTCTCAACCTTACTATATCAAGCTCTCATAACTTCCTGTTTTACTAAGATTAGTTGTTTATTGCAGCTGTTTTCTGGTGGTTTCTTCAAAAGACAGAGGGAAAGGAAAAGGGCTTGTGTTGGACTATATTACAAGGTCAGTGTTTTATAAAATACAAAAAAATATTCCTTTTTTTCTGGCCAAAAAGACAGTTATTAAAACTATTCCTACAGAATATTTAAAAACTAACTATGGAATTTACAATGTATGTCTAAACTTTTTACTACAGTTATATTAGCTTCTAATGATCTAATTCTCAAAATTTTATAGCCTTTATGACTCTTCACTGTTGACCTATAGATTTGCAAGCTCAGAAGAACAAACAAGGAAAAATACATTTGATTAAACAAAAGACATAGAAAAAAACTGAAATTAAAGATTACTATGTCAGGTTACATTACTCATCTTCTGTAATTTTGACTTTATCAAAACCCAAATTTCCCTGCCATTATCCAAAATTTATTTAGTAATGAATTCCTGATTTGATTGGAAATATCCCATTGATCCATTTTACATGTGTTAAAAATTGATATCAGTATGTTTGTCATTTCTAGCAGCTAAGTTATAAATAAACTAACTGCTGTACTGTAGAAATGCGTGAATATAAAAATCTGTTTTTTTTTAAAAGACCAAAAAAATGATGTCAAGTTTGGAAAACACTTAGACTTTTATTGTGAAGTTCTACATTTAGAAAAATCTAAAAATTATTAAAGAGAAGACTTGTTTTGAATTTGTTATTACATTAACATTTACACATAGACAGTCACAAAGAAAATTGCTAAATTATCAAGTTGTGACAAAATCATTTCTTTATAAAGATTTAAAAGGTTGGACTTAGATTTGAACAACTAAATGTTCTATTTGACAACAACACTGCAGCTGTTTATGCTATCCCAAGTAGAGTCTTATTGCAGCTGAGCCCGTGTTGGGGCTATTTATGTTGACTTGTCATTCATTCAGCTAAAAATAAACATTCAAATGCACTGGCTCTTGCAAAATGTCATTGCATACAACATGCTGCATGAAGTAGCAACATACATGTAATAGAAAATATTAACTTGTTTTTTGGTTAAAGACATTTATTTTAATTTATACAATTCTTTCTTTTTAGTATTTTTCTCCTTGAGTGCTACTGTCATCTTGGTCCATTGTCAGCTGTGCTCAAACCTCCCAGGCTCCAGTTAAACATGTCATCATCCTATGCAGCTGCTATATCAGCCCTTCTTTCAACTAGCTCTCCAAATCTACCTGTCAAACCCAACATTCAACCATTTCCAGAAGCAGTGAATAATCACAAACTTGCCAAGGATCCCCCCAATGTTCCAGCTGAACAGAAGCTTTCTCATTCACTTGAGCCTCTAGGATTATATGATGAGCAACAGGAGAATCCTGTAGACTATGGCATAGGTAGGCAACAACCCAGGCAACTATGGAACATTTAAGTGTTCAAAAATAAATAAACAAATAAATAAATAAAACATTAAAGGTGCAATATGGTGGAATTTTACAGTGGAATAGTCACACAACAGTCTAATGTTCCAATGATGTTGAAAATAAAGTTACATTGTAACAGATTTCGATCTCAGCAACCTGGGCGGTTGCCAGTTTTTGGTCATTTTAAAAATGCTGTTCCGTGACAGATTCATTGTTTACAATAACTCTTCCACGTCTAGACTTCCTGGTTCCGTAGAAAATCATATGTGAGCCTGCAAGGTTGCCAAGTCTTCAAAACAAGCAGTTGCAATTCAATAACAACCAGCAGCAAAGTGTAGCAGTGCTGTGGATGGAATGGAAGTCAGTGAAAGAAGCAGTCCTGAGTAGGGTTGGGTACTGAAACTCAGTATAGGTATGGTACCAGGGTGAACATCGACAGTAGTAACCAGACCAAAATCTAATCTGAATTTCGGTGCTTTATTTATCACTATTTCTAACAACTTCTCAGACCCCCTTAGGAACTTTTTATGGTTTTTTTAATGTCTATCAACATTTCTGACCTGCCTGAGCTACTGTACTTTATGTCGAGTTTTGTCACCAATATTTATTGCAGAAATGAGCTGCTCAGAGCTACTTCCCCCCAGAGGAGCGTGATATTAATTTTATGTATAACTCTACCTCTTTAAAGGTGGTAAAGAGGATTTTGTAGCAAATTTAGATGTCAAATTTACTTTAAAATCTTTTTATTGACTTGTAACGCTCTTGTAATTATGGTTTCCAAAAGAAAAAGTTAGAAGATTCATAAATCATCGACCTGGTGGGATTTGAAATAAAGTAGCCAATAGATAACACAAGATTGTCAATCACACTTATTACTACTACTACTACTACTACTACTACTGTCATTTAGCAGACGCTTTTATCCAAAGCGACTTACATTGAGAGAACATACAAGCAAGAATTCAAAGAGAAGGAAAAAATATAAGGAGGCGGACTGTTTGGAGTCCAGTTTAATTCCGACGCTGATACATCAAGTGTATTACGTACACTACGTAGTTTGCGTAGGCCTCAGGCTTCACAGTGATTGCTACTAGCATTCCAGCACTAGTGTTAACTTGAATAATGGCAGAGAAAGACCCAGGTTCACCCAGTCGCAAACAAAAGTCAGTTTTTAAAGTTGCTGAACGGAGGAGACAAGGACTAAAGGAACAGAGTAAAACAACACTTATTCTTGGCGATTCATTTCAATGATGGCATGATCTAAAGCAGCTGAAAGGGATCAAATCTGATGCTTTGGTCGCCAAATTCTTACTCGACAGGTAACTTTTACTTACTTCTTTGTCAATAAGTGTCTGAAACTCACGAGCTGTACTAATGTGTACAATGTGAATGCAGGTAAACGTGTCGTATTTCATGCCATTGTTTGTATTTAGCCTTAGCTTAGTATGTTTAGAAAGGTCAAGTATTGTGCTAACTTTCAAGTTTTGCATTTAAATCCCTACTCTCTTGTTCAATGCTCTGTAATGAATGCCATAGTTTATTCTCACAAATTTTTTTAATTTGTTGGAAGAAACAAAGTTGTAGAAAAACTCCAGTGATGCCGGTGGTAAACAAACAAAGGGGGACTGCTGCGCAATTTTTTAACGGAGGCGTTTCTGGTGTGGGGGTTAAAACACACGCGCACTATTCAAAAAACAGCAAACAGCCGATGAGCTTCTCATTCAGGGCAAAATCCTTTTTACCGCCTTAAAGAAAATGAGGAAAGTGTGGTGGTTTAAGATTAAATTTACATTTATAGGCATAGAATTTTGCCAGAAGAATTAATAAATTTATTATGAAGAAGTGCTTATCATGCTTATCTATTAGCTAACTTAGACTTAGTAAACTTAGCAAAATGGATTGAGTTAATATAGTACAAGGGTAATAGCTGTGCAGTATAATGTGAAATTGTTTTCTTTTTATTTGTAATTATTACTTCAGAGTTTTTAAATATCTTATTAACACTTTTTGTGTGTGTGTGAGTGATTTTTACTTTTTAAAGTACCGACTTAAGTACTGTTTAGTACCCGGTACTGTTTTTTGATTTGGTACTGCTATTGTATAAAACCCTTCCAATACCCATCCCTAGTCCTGAGGTAACTTATGGCACAGAAGAGTGACCAAAATTAAGACTTCTAATCGGTCAGCGCCGGCTACCTACTTCCCACAGGAGACCATGTTCAACCCTTAGGCAGTTACCGATCTGATTACTGATAGTCTGACATCAGTAACTGCGCAGCCGGCTCCAGTAAATGATAAGGCAGCTACTGACGTGTCCATTAGCATGTCTAGGTTGCTGATAGCATTTGATAGGCTAACGACTAGCATGTCTGAGCTCGCCATCCATTGAATTGTACATTCTCTCTGCCATTCATTAACATGTCTAGGCTGATGATAGCACTGGAAAGGTAGAGCCCTGCTGGGGTCTATATTCTGAGCCAGAGCCCGGCCTGGCCCGACAGGTTTTTCCGATTTAACAAGCCCGGCCCGCCCCCTTTTTTTGTCTATGATTTAACAGCGCAGCAACAGTTGACCTTATTTTAAAATGAACAAAAAACATCTTTAAGCCTACTTCCCATCCAGCTGCACTAAACGTGCTACTTGCTGCTGCTGGCTGGGACACTAAGCACCGAGTGGGCCAGATGGGCCTGTGGCGGTAACTCCAGAAACAGTCGCTGCGTTTGGGGTGTGAGAGAGCAGTTGGCCGGTGAGAGAAGGGAATGGGGCGGGAAGTTGCAGGTATTGCACTCAAATGTCGACATTTAAGTTGGATAAACAATGAACACAACACATCACTTTAATTTGCAGGCAAAAAAAAAGCCAGAGCCCAGCCCGTGTCCGATGTGCCTGCGCCCAAGGGGCCCGAAGTCAGCGGGCCTTCGGGCTGTCGGGCCTCGGGCTCAAATGCAGGGCTCTACTCACATGCTCACCAGTTATATATTGCAGTTTTCCACTGTATCAAAACTAATGGCAAAGCTTCTTCTTCTCCTTTAATTTACTGGTATTGTGTGGTGCACTGCTGCCACCTATCGTTCATTTAATTACTGCAGTCTGGACCGATCTGAATGGCTTCTTGCAAGATTTCCCGTCTCAGCAATGAAAGGCATACCTGGCCTGGTAGTTAAACCAATAAATATGTAGAAGGAGAATTTAACACAAGTATAATGCATTAAGTTTTCATGCATTTAGCATACACAGAACAGCCAGAGAAAATGAACACTTTTTCTTTAAGGGGGTCTTGAAAGGAGGCAACCTGTTTCCTTAGATGGCTAAGGACAACTCTCTCAAAACATTTCATTATATTTGATCTCAACATCTTCTACATTAAGAGAAGAGGACGCAGGGCAGGAGTGAAGCAGAGAGAAAAGCGGTGGAGATTTAAACCGTTTCTTCCAACTGTTTTGATGGGTAACGTCAGATCGCTAGCTAACAAAACGGACGAGCTCGAGGTGCTAACCAGGTCCCAGAAAGAGTACAGAGAATGCAGTTTTATGTGTTTCACCGAGACGTGGCTGCATGAACACATCCCGGACAGTAACGTGTCTGTACACGGCTTTATGACGGTCCGCGCAGACCGCAGTAAGCAACTCAGCGGGAAGCTGAGGGGAGGTGGTATCTTAGTGCTGGTTAACCAGCGTTGGTGTCATCCTGGACATGTCACCGTAAAGGAGAAGATCTGTACGAGGGACATCGAACTGTTAGCTGTGAGTTTCCGTCCATATTATTTACCCAGAGAGTTTACCTGTGTTATTCTGGTAGCGGTTTATA
>SSNP01000047.1:1080985-1091878 GCA_006937955.1 Pachypanchax playfairii
AAAAAAAAAAAAAAAAATTGATACACTTGATGTATCAGCATCGGAATTAAACTGGACTCCAAACAGTCCGCCTCCTTATATTGTTTCCTTCTCTTTGATTTCTTGCTTGTATGTTCTCTCAATGTAAGTCGCTTTGGATAAAAACGTCTGCTAAATGACAGTAGTAGTAGTAGTAGTAGAAAAAATCATCTACCCCACTTTTAAATGTTTTATACTGTTTTTGTAAGTGTGTGTATCATTTTGGCAGGCTTTAAAAATATTTAAAGAACAAAGTCTTTCAACTTATCAAATGTCATTTCATCACTGTTACTTGATGCACAATGTTAAGTGGAGTTTAGATGAAACCATTAAGGGTATGTGACTGCATGTATTATCTGTATTTGAAAGTAATGTGTAAACTGTTCTCAGTTATTTTGTTTTTGTGTTAAATACAAATAAAACACTTTTGGCATTGACATATTTTACGGTTTAGTGCAGTTTGTCATATGGCGTGACACTCGTGTCATTTGGTGTCATGTTCACAAATGTGACAAAAACAGCTTTTTTTAGTGGTAATTCATGAAAATATCAATAGAACACAAGGAAAATGGTGTCAGCAAGAGTCTAAAGCAATATCTTACAGTTGTAACAAGGGTTAAGAGAATTAATCTAAAATATTTGCAAAAGTTGAGGAGCAGTGTCCTTCTTTGGATTAGAAAAATAAATGGAAATATACCAGATTTTCACAAAGAAATTTTTAAAACCCAAGCAGTATTGATTAAAATATTTGATAAGGTGAGTTAGCAAAAAATTGAGTACCCCATTTATGTTTTATATAAAATAGTTGTCATGTCACACCATATGACAATTAGGGCTCTCGAGCAGCAAATGAATGAAAAAATGCATATTTCAACACAAAATCAAAAACAGCACATATGTATGTAGAAAGTTAAGAATCATAATAACACAAAAAATATATTTTCAGGGAGATTAACAAAAATATTTTAAAAAACATTTTTTCTGGCTTATATGTCAACCACCCAAATACACTTTGACCTAAAGACATCGTTCCACCTTATTGCTGATCAGTAGACATTGGTCTATGACATACATGAGCTACTTTAACATATGTGTTACCATGGCAATGCTATTCGCCATCAAACACACTCGGGGAGCCCATAGGGCACACAATAGGATTTGTGACCTCATGTCATATATTAAAGCAATTGGCTTGAACATTAGAAGTGAACGTTCATGTAAACAATAAATTTTGGGTTACCATGGCAACAGCATTGACTCAAATTCACACTTTTTGATCGCTTACTGTGCGGACATGCTTTTACCTACAGCTGTCATTCCAACTTTTATGTGCTCAGTAGACCTTGGTCTATAACATATTGAAGCAACTTTGACATATCTTTTACCGTATTGCCATAGCAACGCCATTCGCCATCAACGCACCCGGTCAGCTCACAGCAGACACTATGGGATGTGGGTGCACATGTCATACATCAAAGTGATCGGGTCTACCGGGGGAACTGAACCATCATGCGTGTGTTAATTTTTGGGTTACTATAGCAACAGAATCCACCATAAACCACGTCCCCTTTGAAACTCTATGGGAAAATCTCTCAATTCAACACACTTCCCCAGTACACTACCATGTTAAGTGGACTTTTTCAGCCTTGTCATCATGTTTGCAGCGTCTGTCAGCTATCACACATGCTCAGGGTCAGAAATTGCAGCTTTCTGATTGGCTGAGGGTTTCAGAGTCCCGCACAGTGGTAATCCCTCTCAAAGTTTCTTCAGGAACTTTTTTAGTTTTATATTGTTGTTGCTAATAAATTAAATAAAGCAACAAAACAACCCGAAGAGCCGATTGGGAGCTGAAAGAGTTGGCTCTTTTCAGTTAGCTGAGCCAAAAAGAATGGTCTGAATAGAGCCAGACTTCCCATCGCTACAGAGGAAGACTAATCAATCTTTAAGCATCAAACAATTATCTTGCAGGTACAACTCACTGACAACTCACTGACCTTAATCCAGTTGAAATAGGCCATTCTGAAATAAATAAGCCATGGGGAAAAACACCATTAAATAAAAGCTGACTTTGCTAAAATGATGTTTTGAAGAAAAAAAAAAAAGTATATATATATGTATATACACAAAACAAACCACCTGTGGGTTTTTAATAGAAAATAAATTGCTGTGAACTAATTATTAAATAATATATATATAATTTAAATATATAGTATAAAATAACTGTTAAATGAAAAATATTTACATTATATGTCACATTATATTACTTCTTGTTGATATTTATTTCTTAATGTTTTCATTTCTTTCATTTTGAACTCATCGATGTTCAGTAGACAACATTATCCAACCTACTAATCGAGATCATTCATTTCAGGTTTTTTTTGCTTTGCCCTGCAGGTGGTTACTACCCTGTCAAAATTGGAGAAATTTTTGTTGATCGTTACCAAGTAGTGAAAAAACTGGGATGGGGTCACTTCTCCATTGTATGGCTTTGCTGGGACATTGTGTAAGTGAAAAGTTGATCTTAAGATTTTGTATTTAACGTTGTGAAATACTGACATGGTTGTAACTGTGTGCTGTAATTGTCTGAACGCAGGACAAGGCATTTTGTGGCTCTGAAAATGGTCAAAAGTGCCAAGACATTCACAGAGACAGCACTGGATGAGATCAAACTTCTTAAATGTGTCAGTGTAACCACCTGTGGGTTTTTAAATGTTTCTCAATGGCTTTTAGTTTTCAGAGGATCATATTTCTATTGTGTCTCACATTAATAAAGGAACATGTCCTCATCCACTGATTTATTTTTCTTTCTTTGCCTGTGTTGTGACATGCTCAATGTATGACCCTCAGGTAAGAGACAGTGATCCCAAAGATCCCAAGTGTGATCGAATTGTGTAGCTCATTGATGACTTCAGGATCTCTGGAGTGAGTGGAGAGCGTATCCTTCTCAGAAATATATCACCATAATTTTGTTTAAGAGGAACATTTCAATTCAATTCAGTTTCTATCTTCAGCAGTTATTGGACGAGAGGTGGGGTTACACCCTGGACAGGTCACCAGCTATCACAGGGTTACATATAGACAAACAACCATTCCCACACACTAACACCTAGGGACAAAGGTCCAGGTGTCACGTTTTTTAAAGATTTGTATGTTGAACAAACTTACATGGAGATAAGGAACTGAAGAGAAGCAAAGACATAATCCAAACAGGGTGGTGAGAGACTAAGACTGAGACTGGAAGACTAAGAACTAGAACTAGGACTGAAACTAAGAACTGAGAGAAAGACTAAGACTGCGAGAACGACTAAGACTAAGACTTACAAGTTTTGCGACAACAGACCAACTGCGACTAACACATACATGAGACTTAAATACCAAACCTAACTGATTACAAAACTCAAAACATCTGAGGACATAGGGAGAAACAAACACAGGAACTAATCAGAGAATCAAGAAACAGCTGAACGGAAAAACACTAGACTGAAGAGACAAGCTGAACTGACAAGATACTGAATGACACATGAGGAGAAACGGAAGTACAGACATAACCAAAATAAAAGCAAAACAGGAAACTAGATGACTAAGGAAAATAAAAGCATAACATGACCTAAGACACCGAATGAGAACAAAAGGAAAATCAACTGGTGGCAGACTGTACTTCCTCAGGAAGCTTAAATCCTTCAATGTTTGCAGCAAGATGTTGAAGATCTTTTATAAGTCTGTTGTGGAGAGTGTGATCACATCTGCAGTCACCTGTTGGGGGAGCAGCATCAAAGCAAGTGACATGAAGAGGTTGAACAGATTGATAAGGAGGGCTGGTTCTGTTCTGGGGACTGATCTGGAGTCTCTTGACTTGATTGTCCAAAGGAGGATGGTTTGGAAAATGAAAATCATAATGGAGAACCCTCATCATCCTCTTCATAACACAGTAACTCAACAGCAGAGTGTTTTCAGTCAAAGGCTTCTTCAGATCAGCTGCAGCACAGACCGCTACAGGAGATCTTTTTTGCCCACAGCTATAACCTTCTACAATGGCTCCCTGAAGAAGAACTGAGCTACAACAACACTTAATTTCCCTTTGGGGATTAATAAAGTATTTTTGATTTGATTTTATTTGAAATCATAACAAAAGTAATTTCAAAGCTCCATATTTAAAGAGCCCATTTCATACAAAATTCAGGACTTTGTGTTTATTTCTTAAGTATTAACCAGTAATATGAAACATTTTATATCTAAAAAAAACGTCAGAAAACACTTATTAACAGACCTTTCAATCTGTTTGCATTAAAATTTGGGTGGTTCCGGCTCCTTCCGTCAGGCTGCTTCGACTGCTTTGGCAGCAGCTCGTTCATATTCATTATTCGAATTTGCTGGACTCAGATTGGCTAACAAACTAGCCTATGAGAGCAAGGTATACTGTTTCCTGTCCCGCTGCGCATGGCAACGTCAGACGTCTTGTCTTCCTGTTTGCTACGTATTATGCTACAGCTTTTTAGAGAGCCGCATGCTAGACGTGGTTTCAACTGCAGGAGCTGCCGAATACTAACGAACAAAGGAGTTGTGACGAAACAGATACAGGCCGTTCGTACTCGGGAGAACTCGGGTGTTATCGCCATCTGCATAGTTTGAGAGATTAAAACTGACAGAGAAGTTGTTGACCTGTTTTCACACCCACTATGAAGGTAAGAACACCTGTGGAGCTAAAATATTCAACAGAAACCTCAGAAAAACTGTTTTTAATGGAAGGGCCTCTTTAAACAAATCCAGATCACATGAACGGGTCCAGATTAAAAGCAAAATGTATAAAATCAGTTTAATAGTTAAATATACACTCACCGGCCACTTTATTAGGTACACCATGCTAGTAACGGGTTGGACCCCCTTTTGCCTTCAGAACTGCCTCAATTCTTCGTGGCATAGATTCAACAAGGTGCTGGAAGCATTCCTCAGAGAGTTTGGTCCATATTGACATGATGGCATCACACAGTTGGTGCAGATTTGTCGGCTGCACATCCATGATGCGAATCTCCCATTCCACCACATCCCAAAGATGCTCTATTGGATTGAGATCTGGTGACTGTGGAGCCCATTTGAGTACAGTGAACTCATTGTCATGTTCAAGAAACCAGTCCGAGATTATTCCAGCTTTATGACATGGCGCATTATCCTGCTTCATGTTGTTGACGCCAAATTCTGACCCTACCATCCGAATGCAGAAATCGAGACTCATCAGACCAGGCAATGTTTTTCCAATCTTCTATTGTCCAATTTCGATGAGCTTGTGCAAATTGTAGCCTCAGTTTCCTGTTCTTAGCTGAAAGGAGTGGCACCCGGCGTGGTCTTCTGCTGCTGTAGCCCATCTGCCTCAAAGTTCGACGTACTGTGCGTTCAGAGATGCTCTTCTGCCTACCTTGGTTGTAACGAGTGGTTATTTGAGTCACTGGCTACGTTTACATGCGCCAAATTTCCCCAATCTGATTAAAATCTTGGTCGATCGGAATTCCCAAATCCCTGTTTACATGGACACTAACTGAAATGATCTGATCATGCCATGAGTACACATGCACCAAGCACTCAATCAGGTTAAATGAGTTGAGCATGCGCACAGCGAGTTGTCTTTCCGGGGGAAGAAAAAAAAGTAAACAAACTCCGTCCTTTCTGCACGTCTTTCCCGCCCCATCGTGTGCTCGAGCTGACTCACGTTTTCCCCAATATGAACCTTCTGCGGGTGATTACCTTTATGTTTGGGTTTTTACTGGTCGCATTAACCAAGCTAGCGGCTGAATACATATTGCTACTGCTCCTCCACCACAGGAGAGGAGAGCAGGATGACAGGATGACTGCACCAGCAGACAACTTCTGTTTACTTCCCGGTATGTTTTCTACTTGGGTCTGCGAAAGCGGAAAGACGTCACGCTGAAGTTGTACGCATGCGCAAAGGGCTCTTTTCACCCTTTCTTTCCGAATGGGTGTATACATGCACGTCTATCCGAATGAAGATCGGACAAAACCACCCCTCTCGATCGGAAGTAAATTTCTTTCGGATCAGGCTGCATCGGATCAAAACATTCTGATTGACATGTTTACATGACGTCTTTTTTATCCGATTGGGCGTTTATTCCGATTAAATGTGCCCATGTAAACATAGCTACTGTTGCCTTTCTATCAGCTCGAACCAGTCTGGCCATTCTCCTCTGACCTCTGGCATCAACAAGGCATTTCCGCCCACAGAACTGCCGCTCACTGGATATTTTTTCTTTTTCGGACCATTCTCTGTAAACCCTAGAGATGGTTGTGCGTGAAAATCCCAGTAGATCAGCAGTTTCTGAAATACTCAGACCAGCCATTCTGGCACCAACAACCATGCCACGTTCAAAGTCACTCAAATCACCTTTCTTCCCCATACTGATGCTCGGTTTGAACTGCAGGAGATTGTCTTGACCATGTGTACATGCCTAAATGCACTGAGTTGCCGCCATGTGATTGGCTGATTAGAAATTAAGTGTTAACGAGCAGTTGGACAGGTGTACCTAATAAAGTGGCCGGTGAGTGTATACACTACTTACAAAATGTTTGGGATATTTGGCTTTTTGGTAAAATTTCAGGATTAGCTTAAAAAGCACGATTAGCTTTCCAGAACATCTCTTCACATAACCTTTGAATGCACATGTCTGTATGAGTATTTTAGTACTTGCTGTTCAATATTTTAGTACTTGCTGATCAACTTGTTGTTCTCTAACAAGATGCTTAATGGCAAAATTCACAACAGGTGTTTGATCCATGAATCAACCAAAGACATTTCCTGGTTTAATTAGAACTAGTGTTTAAACTGTCCTCCTCACTATGCTGTTCACATTTTGACATTATGAGATCAAGACAACACCCAACAATTGATCAATATTACCTGGAGCTAAAACATATTCCTTAGCTGCTCATCAGATGTATGTATGGTTCTAGAGGTTCTTGGCCACCAGCTGCTGGGGTGGATCATAAAATCTAACTACACTGGCCTCCCTCTGCCCTGTGTTAAGAACATCATCAGACAGGTGTTTTATGACATCTTTAACTATCTTAACCAGTCACTACTCATTTTTAACCACTCAGGATTTTCTTTCTATGAATGGATTATTTTCTGTATTTGAAGTGATTTTGGTGACTTAATTAATGTTTCTTGTTCAGGTTCTGCAGGGTTTAGATTACTTGCACACTAAATGTAAGATAATTCATACAGACATCAAACCAGAAAACATCCTCCTGAAAGTGGATGATTTTAATATTCAAAAGTTAGCAGCCAACACTACGCTGTGGCAGCTGTATGTGAATCCTGCTCTCACCAGTTCAGGTTAGTGGAACTGCATCAGCGTCCGTTGTTGGTTCATCTGCACTGCAAATTTTAACATGTGATTTTGACATGTGACTGATAGAGGTGTCTCTGTTCTTGCTTGTTTTTAAATTCCATATTTCTATCCTCACTGTTTCTGTTTTTTGTTTACCAGTGAAAAGAGTCCTGGGAGAAAAACAGGTGTGCCATCCAAATTGTACTTCTCTGTTATTGTTTTTGTTATTTTATATTTTAGTTTTTTCTGTAATTGAATTATGACCTTTAGCTTCTCCTGCTGTTGTTTTTTTTTATAAGAGCCCATTCACCATACTTGGGAAGGTGACACAAGTTTTGCACAACATTGGAGAATGGGTAAGTGAGTGTGTGGTTTGTATGTGTGTGTGTGTATACACTTACTGGCCACTTTTTTAGGCACACCTGTCCAACTGCTCATTAACGCAACTAACATGGCGGCAACTCAATGCATTTAGACATGGTCAAGACAATCTGCTGCAGTTCAAACCAAGCATCACAATGGGGTAGACCATTTGTGGGCGGCTGTGGCTCAGGTGGTAGAGTGGTCGTCCAGTAACCGGTTTGAATCCCCGCTCTGCCTGGACAAGATCGCCTGGCCCTTTTGTCTTTGGGCAAGACACTTCACCCACTTTGCTGTTTGGTGGTGCTCAGAGGGTCTGGTGTCTGGCAGCCTCGCCTCTGTCAGTATGTGTCCCAGGACAGCTGTGACTACAACATGTGTGTTGTTTATCTCCACCAAACGTGTGAGTGTGTGTGTGAATGGGTAAATGACAAAATTGTAGTGTAAAGCACTTTGGGAGTCACCTGACCTAGGAAAAGAGCTATACAAGTACACGCCATGATTTAAGTGAGTTTGAATGTTGCATGGTTGTTGATTTTCACACACAACCATTTCTAAGGTTTACCTGTACCAGAATAGCTCTGGTTCACTAGTGTTTATTAACGATGTGACAATAGACAGAGGCAGTCAGATGAATTATGAAGTGTATAGGCATATACTTTCTACTCAGATTCAGCTAAATGCAGCAAAGTGTACGGTGCTTCACAGTACAGAATGACCCAAAACTGCGCAAGCAACCCAGGAGTTTCTTAAAGAGGCCCTTCCACGGTTTTTCTGAGGTTTCTGTTGAATATTTTAGCTTCACAGGTGTTCTTACCATCATAGTGGGTGTGAAAACAGGTCACCAACTTCTCTTTCAGTTTTTATCTCTCAAACTACGCAGGCGGCGATAGCTTCCGAGTTTGAACAGCCTGTATTTGTTTCATCACAGCTCCTTTGGTCGTTAGCATTCATCAGCTCTGGCAGTTGAAACCAAGTTTAGCATACTGCTGGCTAAAAGCTGTAGCAAAGGACGTGGCAAATATGAAGAGAGAATTTCTGATGTTACCATGTGCAGCAGGGCAGGAAACAGTGTGCCTTGCTCTCATAGGCTAGTTTGTTAGCCAATCTGAGTCCAGAAAATTTGAATAATGAATATTAATGAGTTGCAGCCCAAAGCCAACCGAATCTTGATGCAGAGATTGAAACGTCTGTTAATCAGTGTTTCCTAATATTTTTTAGATACAAAATGTTTCATATTACAAGTTAATACTTAAGAAATAACCACAAAGTCCTGAAATGTGTATGAAATAGCCTCTTTAAGGTAAAGAAGTGGACTATTATGCAAAGGTCAAGTCATTCACCAGATCTCAATTTGGATCTTGATCTGATCAAGTAGCCTTTCAATTGCTTAAGACAAAACTTAAGGCAGAAAGACCCACAAACAAGCAACAACTAAAGAAAGCTGCAGTAAAGGCCTGGAAAAGGAGGAAATCCAGAATTTGGTGTCCATGGGTTCCAGACTTCAGGCAGTCATTGCTTGCAAAGGATTCTCAACAAAGTATTAAAAATGAACATTTTATTTATGGTAATGTTTATTTGTCTAATTATTATTGAGCTCCTGAAATTAGGCGAATTTGTATAAAAATAGTTGTAATTCCAAAACCCTTCAACCAGTCTGGATGTGAATACTCTCAAATTAAACTTGAGGGTCTGCTATTTCAGCCCATATTGATAACCATATCTTGAATATGTTTTAGCAAACAGCTAAAATTAAAAAATGTGTTACTGTCCAAATATTTCCGAGCTTAGCTGTGTGTGTGTGCATGCTCGCACATGTGTGTGTCTGTCTGTCTATCATGAATATATGAATATGAATATGAATATGAATATGAATATGAATATGAATATGAATATGAATATGAATATGAATATATGAGTGCAGGATTCAAAATGGCACTGGAACGGAAAAAACAATAGAGTATCCTAATGGCCAGATTAAAAAAATAACGGATTTGAACTGATTTTAAACCGATTTAGGGTCGGCGAACGCAGGCCCAACTGACTCTCGTTTATTGGCGTTTAGGTGTTTGCCGTGTGAATCAAAAATCTCCGAGACGAATCCGAATCGCAAAAAAGTACCACTGATGATGAGTAAAAACACATCTCAGAATAAATAAGGCCCCAATTGCAAAAAACGGGCGTTCTCCTTTAAATAGAAAACTATATTCTCTAAAAAAACTGGTTTTCAGAATTGTAACCACAAACACATTCTCAATTGTGTGTGATAGAATTTTCACAATATTATACATGACAATAACTTTATTATTGCTACAAGCAGTTAAAATTTAATGTTAATCCTTATGTCTGATCAACACCCAGCTGTGTAAGATGTTGCACAGATCATGTACCTGGTTAAGCAGTTTCCATTTATCTTGCTAGAACAAATGGTTCCTGGCTTATCTCCTGCACATGGAGCAAATAAAAAGACGCTGCACAAGGAGGACGTCAGAGACATACTGATCACACAGCTGGTGGTGCGTCTCTCCTCTGTCAAAGCTAAAAATTCACTTCCTTGTCTGTGTGTTCATTTCGCCTCACTTTAATAACTTAGAAAAACTCTAACATACTGTATCTTGGTGCCTGAGACCCAGATCTCAACATACTCCGCTGGCAAGGTCGACGACTGAAACCACCGGTGGCCAGGAGAGTCATAGGACCCTGGACTAAAAAGTCTCGGAGGCTAAAGATTGCTGGCCAAGCCAGGCTGATAGGCCTTCTTCGCCTGCTAACGCGGAATTGAAGCGATCCGACCGGGAAGAATCTCCCCACAGACAATGGTGAGACTGTTTCATTTTATTTAGAAATTTTAAAGAAGAGAAAATTGTTTAACCAAACAGTGTTTTTATGCAAGACAAAAATAACGACAGTGTTTTTAATGACCTTATGTCCTCTTATCGTACGGAAATGATAATACTGAATTAATCACGTATGGTAACCTAGTGACATAACAAATCATTAAATACTATAACTTTTGTTGAAAATAAAAACCACTATACGATCTGAAGTAGCCAGTAAAAATAAACAGTAAAATACATTGAAATTATAAAAGGAAAAAGAAATAATAAGAGGAAAAAATGTGTTGAAACCCAAGTACGTGGGACATCCAATGATAGAATTGTTGTTTGCGTTATAACGT
>SSNP01000047.1:1091904-1125196 GCA_006937955.1 Pachypanchax playfairii
TTTTTGAGAGTTTCGAGCCTTTTGTGATTTTGCGATTTTGAGAAACGTTCTGGATTTTTTCCCTGTGTGCATTAACCCTGCTCTCTCCAGGATTACCTTCCCTGCTCCTCACGATCTGAGGATTTCTTCGTGCTCTGTGTATGATCGCCTGGAACCACCATCTGTCTCCCTCCAGCCATCTCACCCGACACTGGACTCCTCAACTCCCTGCACAGCACCGCACTGGACCTGCCCTCCCTCCAAGCTCAGCTTCAAACTTCACTCCGTGAGTTCACCTCTCACCAGACTTTGTTCATCTCAAACCTCAAGTTATCTGGATTTTGGAACTAACCGTGTTCTCCATTACAGTGCTGAGACTCTCCCTGACGCACCGGATCACCAAGCACATTCACGCACTGTATATAGGGAGATTGTAAATAAACTTTTCACTTTTGCACCTGAGAGTTTGTCTGAGTCTGGGTCCTTGCAATGTGGGTCACAAAACTGACTGAGCCCGTGACAGATTGTCGCCCTTGTTGTGATTCTAATTCTAATTGGAGTTGAGATCAGTACATCTCAAAAGTAAATTAATAAACTGCGCAGTACTCTATTCACTCTATTTGGTTCCGTGTAATCGATTTTGCGAAGATGGGTAATACTCAGTCAACTACCGAGTTGACTGGTGATGTGAAATATACGGAATAGGGAAAAAAAAAGAGAGAAGAGAGAAAAGAATAGAGGTACCTGTGTGTACTTCTGTGTGTAAGGGAAAGCCTGGTACCATATATGTGTTTGTGCCTTCTCTCTGTATGTGTGTGTGTGTGCTTCTGTCTGTGTCAGCAACAGTGGAGACGATTAGTTGATTGGTGAACTTCATACAGACTAGTTCGCCTGATTCTGAGGAGGAAAATAATAAAAATATACATATATATAAAAAGGCCTGTCTATATAGTAATAGGAATAACAAGTTTGTATTAAAATAAAATCCATCACTGGGAGTTGATGCTAAGAACTACATAAAACTGATGGAAAGTTTAGCTTATATTTGTGTTATTAGTAGCAAAATAACTAAAAATAGAACTAAAAAGAGATTACGTCTTTTAAGAGATGACAACATTTTATTCTATAAAACACTCACTAAACATTTAAATACTTTAATATATGACAAAAAAATTCTTTCATCTGTCTGACAGACATTATATAATGATATAGATATGGTTGATTTAAAAATAATAATAATGTCCTTTTACAGGATCTGATTGGAAATATTAAATCTTTGTGTAGACTTGTAGGTATTTTAAAATGAATGCCTTTTTGTTTTAGTTTCTCTTAATGAGGTCAGTAAATAAACTTTAATTTGTATCTGTGTCCTGCTCTCATGGAGAAGTTTTCACCCCCTAAACGCAGCTGATAAAGTGTCTCCTTATGAGCTTGGAGTCAGTACATGAAACAAAAAAACTAATTCCCAGTATGCTTCCAAAAATGGTCTGACCCTATCTCCAGAAACCTGTTAGTGGGTGACACAACTGGATGTGTCACTTTGCTCACCTCTACCTACTCCAACAAACCCTACAACACCTCAGCTTGTCTCTCACAATCACCTGACAAAACTGTTTCATCCCTGATCAACTCCACCTTTGGGAACCACCTCATCATCTGGCCATCTGACAGTGGGTGCAGTAGTCCTACCAGTGTAGCATGGCTGTGTGGACACAACATCTACCAAGTCCTTCCCCCCGGCTGGGTGGATACATGCACACTGACCCAGCTCCACCCAGCTGTCACCCTGCATTCCTCCCTGGTCTACTCGACCCACCACTACCCCCACTACAGACGGAAGCGCGAGGAAAAAGTCCTGGGGTCTCATTTATAAAACATTTCGTAGAAACCCTACTAAAAGTGTACATACGACCAAAACAAAAAGGTTGCGTACGCCAAAAAGATTTCCGATTTATAAAACCATGCGTACGCACAGTTGTAAGCAATTTCCCCTTTATAAATCACATTCTTCCTGGAAGCTTGTAAATGTGACTTTGGCTCATGCCCCGCCCTGAACACGCTCAAACCGGGCTATATAAGGTCAATGCAAAGCAGGACATAAATATTAATGCATATGAGGAACATGGGGAATATGGCGAGTAAACAAAAAAACAATAAGCGAAACTTCACAGAGATGGAAACTAAAGTGCTAGTGGGTGAAGTGGAGGCAGGAGAGACATTTTATTTGGTGGAAACAGTAGCGGTGTCACAAATAAAAGAAAAAACTACGAGTGGCAGCGTCTGCAGTGCAGACTGTCAGTGCAGCTGACAGGACGGTTAAGGTCTTGTGTCAGAGAAGGAGGGCGACACCGACCTGAAAGAAACAACAAATGAACCCAGTAAAGCACATTTTGTAATACATGGCTACATTAACAAATTTTAGCATGTTTTAAGGAGACAGACTAATATGTCATGTCTTTTCAGCTCTTCCACACTCGGTAGATGGGGAGGATGAGGTCGTCAGACTGTCCCCTGCAACAGTGTTGCCGGTGCCGATGGCACATCCAGCAGTGGTTGGGTTCTGATGCAGACAAAGAGAGACACCATGGGTGCTATCTGAGACCAATGAATTAAAAGAAATAAGAATTGTGTTGTGTAACTTTGTGTCAGCCGTTGGTGCCTTAAATGATAAATTAAAAAACATTAAATGAACCTTGTCGTTGTCATCTCAAACGCCGCATTACACCCTCAGACTGTCAGGTTCTGTGAGCCACAGTGGTGTATTTGTGTGTTTTGTGTGTGTCAAGTGAGTCATCTTTCCAGAAGCAGATCTTTGTCAGAGAGTGCAGCAGGTTGATTGCCATCAGCTGGAGCTCATCAGGCTGATGAGGAGCTGGGAGCATTCTTAAGCTGCGGCCAGACAGCCAGTCAGCGCCTGGTTGTTAACCCAAGTGGTGATACCAAAGCCACCTTCCGAGTATCCTTGTGCTTATGTAAAAAGTGTTTTTTGAAAGTCTTCTCAGTGCTAAATTCTGAAGTAACCTGTTTTACACTCAGGATTATTATCAATGCTCCTGCTCCTTTCTGAGCTCTGGGTCTCCGTGGAAATCTCCTTGTTGGAGCCATCAGCCTGTTGCCCTGCCTTCACCTCCTGCCTGCTCGCTCTCTGACCGCTCACTCGACACCACCTCCCGGAGCACTCTGCACTGCCACCTCACTTCACCTGTTCCATCTCTCGGGCTGCTCATCATCCTGCCTCACCGTGAGTTCACCCTACCCTGCTACGCACATTCACCTGTTTTACCTGGACCCCCACTAACTGTCATCTCCCTCACAGAACCAGATCTCCAGAACTGCCAGCGCAATTGCACATTCAGTATCACTTGTACATATTGTAAATAAACCTGTTCTGTTTGCACCTGAGCTCTTGTGTCCGTGTGTGAGTCTGCATGTGGGTCAAATACCTACCAGAGGTCATGACACAGACACTTGCTCCCAGAGTGAAAGTCTTCCTGTCAAGGAGGAGGCGATTAATTTTATGTATTTCTTTTAGTATAGAAAAATGTTTTAGGAGAGCTACAGCTCACTGCGAACTGCAATATAGATATCATTGCTGTTCTGAATGTTTATAATTAATCCATAATTAATGTTTGGTGTGAGGTGAAATAACATGTGTGAGAGGAGTAATATGCAGTCTGACTGCAATTCACCACCTCACCAACTGCATTGTTGATTCCCCTCTTTCTCCAAAATGTCGGTACGCACGGTTCAGAGTTGGCGTACAGGTGCGCACATTTTCAGGTCAAGTTTGTTTTTTATAAATCACAACTTTTGCTTTGAAAGTGGCGTACACTACTTTCAGGCCCCATTTTGTGTGTATGCAACGTTTATAAATGAGACCCCTGATCAGTCCAGAACAGTTCCTGTCAGGAGTCCTACCCTGGTACGGGTCTGTCAACAATGCACACCACCTGGACAAGCTCAACCTCCAACTGAAACACCTGACTGCTCTCACCACACAAGCCCTCTCCGCATTCCCACCTTTCATGACTGCTGTCTGACAGATGCTCACTCAACACCAACTGCCTGATTATCTTTTCATTTAGATGTGGTGCTACATTTGCTGTTTTTATTCTTCCTAGATGTGTCATTGCTAAGTATTAAGACAGCATGCTTTAGCAGTATTTTTATTAGTTATTTCATGTATAAACAGGGGGAGATGATGGGAGTTTTCACAAATTTATACATGACAATAACTTTATTATTGCTATAAACATACAGTTAAGACTTAATGTGTTAATCCTTATGTCTGATCAACACCCAATGCATAACCTAGTTAAGCAGTTTCCATTTATCTTGCTAGAACAAATGGTTCTGGTTTATCTCCTGCACATGGAGCAAATAAAAAGACGCTGCACAAGGACGACGTCAGAGACGTACTGATCACACAGACAAGGAAGTTAATTTTTAGCTCTGCCAGAGGAGAGACGCACAACCAGCTGTGTTAATTTCGCCTCACTTTAATAACTTAGAAAAACTCTTAACAGTGTGAATATGCTTTTTTTTCTTACCTCCATCAAAACACCCTTGAGCCATAACGCAGAGCTCTGATCATGTCTTGTGACAGAGGGTCATTCTAATCAGGCGCTCTTTGTACATGCTTGTCCGTTCACACGTGCGAACGGACACTACGTGGGCTTACATGCTTGCGCTGCAATAGTCTAATTGAAATAAAATTTTAAAAAACCTCTGTCTCTAAGAAATCCCTGTTTACAGTACAATATACACGGCCCCAATTTATGTAAATACAAACATTTTCCAACCTCTCTGTGGACAGAAAAAGCATTAAGAAATAAAATCAAGACCCTCTATTTCTAAATATAAATAAACACTTTTTTTACGCTCCTAACAGCCTACAGTGGGGCAAAAAAGTATTTAGTCAGCCACCAATTGTGTAAGTTCTCCCACTTAAAAAGATCAGAGAGGCCTGTAATTTTCATCATAGGTATACCTCAACTATGAGAGACAAAATGAGGAAAAAAAATCCAGAAAATCACATTGTCTGATTTTTAAAGAATTTATTTGCAAATTACGGTGGAAAATAAGTATTTGGTCACCTACAAACAAGTAAGATTTCTGGCTTTCACAGACCTGTAACTTCTTTAAGAGGCTCCTCGGTCCTCCACTCGTTACCTGTATTAATGGCACCTGTGTGAACTCGTTATCAGTATAAAAGACACCTGTCCACAACCTCAAACAGTCACGCTCCAAACTCCACTATGGCCAAGACCAAAGAGCTGTCAAAGGACACCAGAAACAAAATTGTAGACCTTCACCAGGCTGGGAAGACTGAATCTGCAATAGGTAAGCAGCTTGGTGTGAAGAAATCAACTGTGGGAGCAATTATTAGAAAATGGAAGACATACAAGACCACTGATAATCTCCCTCGATCTGGGGCTCCACGCAAGATCTCACCCCGTGGGGTCAAAATGATCACAAGAACGGTGAGCAAAAATCCCAGAACCACACGGAGGGACCTAGTGAATGACCTGCAGAGAGCTGGGACCAAAGTAACAAAGGCTACCATCAGTAACACACTACGCCGCCAGGGACTCAAATCCTGCAGTGCCAGACGTGTCCCCCTGCTGAAGCCAGGACACGTCCAGGCCCATCTGCGGTTTGCTACAGAGCATTTGGATGATCCAGAAGAGGATTGGGAGAACATCATATCATAGATGAAACCAAAATAGAACTTTTTGGTAGAAACTCAACTTGTCGTGTTTGGAGGGGAAAGAATGCTGAGTTGGATCCAAAGAACACCATACCTACTGTAAAGCATGGGGGTGGAAACATCATGCTTTGGGGCTGTTTTTCTGCAAGGGGACCAGGACGACTGATCCGTGTAAAGGAAAGAATGAATGGGGCCATGTATCGTAAGATTTTGAGTGAAAACCTCCTTCCATCAGCAAGGGCATTGAAAATGAGACGTGGCTGGGTCTTTCAGCATGACAATGATCCCAAACGCACTGACCGGGCAACGAAGGAGTGGCTTCGTAAGAAGCATTTCAAGGTCCTGGAGTGGCCTAGCCAGTCTCCAGATCTCAACCCCATAGAAAATCTCTGGAGGGAGTTGAAAGTCCGTGTTGCCCAGCGTCAGCCCCAAAACATCACTGCTCTAGAGGAGATCTGCATGGAGGAATGGGCCAAAATACCAGCAACAGTGTGTGAAAACCTTGTGAAGACTTACAGAAAACGTTTGACCTCTGTCATTGCCAACAAAGGCTATATAACAAAGTATTGAGATTAACTTTTGTTATTGACCAAATACTTATTTTCCACCATAATTTGCAAATAAATTCTTTAAAAATCAGACAATATGATTTTCTGGTTTTCTTTTCCTCATTTTGTCTCTCATAGTTGAGGTATACCTATGATGAAAATTACAGGCCTCTCTGATCTTTTTAAGTGGGAGAACTTACACAATTGGTGGCTGACTAAATACTTTTTTGCCCCACTGTACCTGCAGCCTCTAGTTACAAAATGAAAACATTTTTGCCGATTTTCCTGCATTTTTCCTTTGTACTTTCAAAGTATGTGGTCAATTGTTTGGCTTAGTGCAGAATAAGGACTGAATGGCTCTTCCACTCGCCCAACTGATGACCCACCCACCCACACATACACACACACCTTACACCTCCCCCCAACACTGAGCAGAAAGTTTCTGCAACTGTCAGGGATGTGTCAGCATTTTTTTCTAGCAAGTTCTATCAAAAATAAAAGTAAATGATTCAAACAGATTAAGACTAACTGATTGTGAATAAAATAAAAAATTCCTATAAAACTTGTTTAGCAAATCAAACAAAACAGTTAAAAGATCAACTCGGGCTCTGTGTAAAAGAGAGTCTCGTCACCCACTGCTATTGCTCTTTAAAAGACAAAGTCTGCACGATATTTTAAACTTTTTTAAACTTTCTGGAAATGGTGCTCAACTCCACGCACACACACACACACAAGTGTGTTTTGGTATCCTTATGGGGATCGTCCATTGACTTCCATTGATTTTAGTAACTAGATTTATACCTAACCCAAACCCTTTTCCTAACCTTAACCATTACTGATCTATAACTAACCCTAAGACTAACTAAAACTTTATTTACACCATACCTATAAACCTAACCCCTAACCCTAAAAAGGGGAGTCCCCCTCATGGGGACCAGGCTTCGGTCCCCACAAGAACCCTCGGACCCCAGAAAGATAGTAAAAGTCAGGAAACAGGTCCCCAGGAGGTCAGAAATACCCCCCACACACACACACACACACACACACCTATTTTTTTTAAGTAGCAGACATGCGTGCTGAGTTCAACCAGAGAGAAAAAAGGCACGGTCAGAGTTAAAGAATGACATGCCAAAAGCATCCAATCCGGTCCGCAGATCAGGATAAAGAACTCAGAAACTTGCTGCAGGATGACGGAATGGTTCGAAGTTTCTGATACGCAGAAACACTAGATTCTTATCATCGCACATACTATACTTTTACTCATTTTTACGATTAAATGTCCAAATGATACGTCTAAAAAGTTTCTGCCAAGTGCTTTTATTGTTTAAACAGTTGTGCATTCTATTGTATTCACAAAAGTACAAGCATTTTATTCACCTCCATTGTAAGTGTGAATGCAACACAAGTTTAGAATCAGAATAAGATTTGGAATAAAGAAACACGTAAACAAGAAGGTTATCAAGAGCACATTTGTTGTTGTGGGACAGAGTTACATCACCTGAAGGGTTATCGTTTCAGGATCACAGATGTCTGATCACAGTTGGATTAATTAAAATATGTGTAAAAAAATCAGACATGAATAAATATTATTTTTAATACCTGCTGTGCTCCTGATAACCTTCTTTTTGTTTAGCAGCATGTCACAAAGCACAACCCACCCCTCCCTCACCGTACCCTACAAGCACCACGTGACTAAAAGCATCACTATCCCTTCGTAATCACATGATCAACCCACATCACTATATAATCAAGTGATCAATCAAATTTTGACATATGGTGTTTTACCATCCCTTTATAATCACATGATCAACCCATATGACTATATAATCACGTGATCAACCCATGTGACTAAAACACACCCATGCTTGTGATGTCATCCCGCATGACGCAGCACATTTCCGCTCCCACCCACACTTCCGGTCCTGCCTACATTTCCGGTCCTGACCCCTCATCAATCAAATTTTGACATAAGGTGTATTCTATATTCTTCTAGCTTCTTTGTTCTATAAAGTATCGCATAATTGAAGATGGAGCAGACTGCTATGTTGAAAATTTAAATAGATCACTGTTTGACTGTGTCTTGGGTTTGACAGAGGAGACAACTGAAGGTAATGATGTTTTCCCCATAACTGCTGTTGTGGTTTTGCTGCTGCTTGTTATTTGCAACTGACTCTTGTACAGCGTGCTGACCAACTGCAAAACATCAGCCACTACAATTACACATGGCTTCTTAAATTTGCATGGTTTGCTGCAACTTCTAAACAGATTTGAGGTTGATGATTAATTGAATTCCTTTAAAAATCATAATTTTCAGACCATGCTTATTTCTGATCATTTGCCACAACTGACTGCATCATTCAGTCCTGCAGGGTCTCCAGGGGTCCAATCAAACAACTGGTGGGGAAGAACAAGAGAGGTCGAGGACAGAACAGTCCAGTCAATCACAGACCTCATGTGACCTCATCTTTTTCTGAAGCTGCAACTTCCGCAAGCAGACATGACTCCACTCACAGATCAAAGATCACAGGGTCAAACCTTGACATATGGAGACAGACTTTGCTGTTTGAAGATGTACTGGAACTAGATTCACATAACCACAGAGACACGATCTGCTCGTGGCCAAACTTCAACATGGGTGCTCCTGTACCTGCCCGCAGATCAGTGGTAGTACACCAAACCGTGGACACAGAGCTTCTTACACCTTCACCATCTTCAAATCATGGTAAGTCTCATCATTTATTTTACATCTGTGGGATGCCAACAGTTTATTTGTAACAATTCTGTAACCTTGACAAAGTGTTTTAATGCATATTTGCTGCATCATTGCCTTGAAAATATCCAATATTATTATTATTTTTACCATAAGTAATATTGTATATATTTTAGACAAGAGTGATGCTGAAGTACCTTTAGACCTGCTGCAACCTCAGAATGCTGACAAGATTCTTATCAAGATTGCTGATTTGGGCAATGCCTGCTGGGTGGTGAGTGACCAATCAGTAAAGACACACAGTTGTAGAAAAATGTTCAAGAGCCTCTGTAGTCCAAACAATCACACAAACATGATGATCTCCACCTCCGCTAAGTACAACATTTAAATTGATTTCATAACATTTTTTCATGTAATATAAATAATGTAATGTAATCTTATATAAAAGTAATAGTTTTGAACTCCCAGGCTCTAAAACTTGGTCAACGCTGTTTATTTGTACCTGACATCTGCTTTTTCGCAGCATCAGATTCACAAATCAGATTGCTGTAATTATCTTCTGGGCCAAACATGCTAATCAAATTCAAGAGGTGTGAGCACTTTTCACTGTTTTGGGGCCAGATTACATTTATCATCTGCGCAATTTAAAGATGGATTTCTGTCACAAATAGAGCCAGAAGGCCTTCTGCCTTAGCCGACTGGGGTCTGAGCTGACAGGAAAGAGACACAGACAAACACCAATGGATTTTGACCAGTCGTCATGTCTAAAGAAAGATAAACAGAGAAACAGTTAATGACTGATTCCAAAACCTTTAGAGCTAATTATTGGTACTCAGAATTAGTTTGGTAAGCTCAGTAACCCTTGTCCTCCATACACAGGTGAATCCAATTATGAGAAAAAGTATTTAACGGGGCCAATTGTAAGTATCCCTCCTCTTTGAATATTCTCTGAAGAGTAACATGATGGAAGTCTCAAAACAGCTCTCAACTGACCTGAAAACAAAGATTGTTCTCCATCATGGTTTAGGGAAAGGATACAGACAGCTGTCTTTGAGATTTCAGCTTTCTGTTTCCATAGTTAGGAACGTATTGAGGAAAAGGAGGACCACGGGCACAGTTCAAGTTAAGGCTTGACAAAGAAAAACTCTCAGATAAACAGAAGCGAAGAATGGTGAGAACAGTCAGAGTCAACCCGCAGACCAGTGCTTAATTTGTAAATCAAAAGTTACAGGAATGCAAATAGCGCGATGAGACCAGAATTCACTGAGGCCAAACTGATACCGGAACGCATACACATACACAACCGTCGGACCAGACCAAGCGCTGTGCGACGGCACACAGCTGGTGTAAATTGTCAAGCAGGGCTAGAGAAAGTGATGATAAGCCCAGAAGAAGTAAGTTATATTGCCTTTTTGGCATTTTGCAGCTGTCATTTGACACCGTTAACAAATCCTAGCAAACAGTTACCGAAACACACCCTTTCAAAATAAGACAGTTCCTGGATCTTGTTTCGGCAGGATCCGGCTCAAATTAAGCCCTGCCGCAGACCATCACCACAGACCTACAAACAGCATCTTGCTGCAGATGGAGTCACTGTGCATTGTTCAACTGACTTTACACAAGATGTTGTATGCAAGAGGGATAAGGAGGAAGCCTTTTCTCTGCCCACAGCACAAACAGAGCCCCTTGAGGAATGCCAAAGCACATTTGGAAAAGACAGCTTCCTTTTTGGAATAATGTGTCGTGGACTAGTGAAACTAAAATTTAGTTTTTTGGGCATAACAACGGGCATTATGCATGAAGGAAAAAGAAAACAGCCTTCCAAGAAAAACACCTGCTACATACAGTATAATAAGGTGGTGGTTCCAATATGCTGTGGGGCTATGTGGCCAGTGCAGGGACTAGGAATCTTGTTACAATTGAGGGATGCATGGATTCCACTCAATATAAACAGATTCTGGAGACCAATGTCCATGCAGGTATCAGAGACAAAGCTGAGGCTGAGCCAGGGTTTGGTCTTTCAACAAAACAGTGACACTAAACACTGCTTAAAATCTGCTAAGGCATTCATGCAGAGGAACAGATAACATTCATCTCAGTTCCCAGACCTGAACATTATTGAGAATCTGTGGTGTGACTTGAAGAGAGCTGTACATGCTCGGAAGCCATCAAACCTGAAGGAACTAGAGATGTTTTGTAAGGAAGAATGGTCCAAAATAACTTCAATCAGAATCCAGACCCTTAATGGAAGCATTTCAGGGGTCTCAAACTCCAGGCCTCAAGGGCCACTATCCTGCATGTTTTAGATGTTTCCCTGTTTCTACACACCTGATTCAGATGAATGGATCATTAACAAGCTTGTGGAGGAGTTGATAAAATACAGAGGATTTGAATCAGGTGTGTAGAAACAGGAAACCATCTAAAACATGCAGGATAGTGGCCCTCAAGGCCTGGAGTTTGAGACCCCTGCGCAGGGGTCTCAAACTCCAGGCCTCGAGGGTGCTGTGCGCCGGGTGTAAATTGTCAAGCAGGGCTAGAGAAAGCGATGAGAAGCCCAGAAGAAGTAAGCACCTGTTGAGGCAGCTTTAGCCTGCCTCAACAAGTGCTCTGGCTAACAACAATGTACCACTAAGAGACGTTTTTTTACTGATAAACTCTATCAATGAGTGTCCAATAGTCCTGAATACATTGCTGGGTATTGTTTTTGGTATTTTAGCACATTTTTATACAAAAATTTATTTTCTACCCAAGTTAGTGGCGCACCCTTTTCAGGTTAAAACGTAACACTGCACTTAAATTTGAATGAGGCATTGCAATTAACTGAGACCTTATTTTCTCTATTTGTGACGTCATCATTCTGCCGCTGTGGAATATAAAAGAGCTTGGTCTCTGCCACACCTCTGCTCAGTAGCGAGTTGGAGTTTGAACAGGAAGTGTATACGGCCATTATCAGTGTTCTTTTAGTGCAATGTGAAAACAGGCTTTTTGCACATTACTGAATTATTTTCTCTTCAGGCTGGGATACTTTGATTTGTACCTTGGGCACCTCTCTGCAACACACGTTTTCTGTTGCGGACAATGACGTGCAGCGGCCGTGCGCACAGCTGCACCTGAGGCAGAGTCACAGATATTACACAAGTTAATCCACATTTAACTTTCGCTTTGATCAACAACAATATACCAGGAAGAGACGGGCCTCATTCTATGCCGCTTAAGCCGCTGCAGGATGAACCATCAGTTTGAATGGTAGAGAGGCCACTCGCAGCTGTTGGCAGAATCACACGATATTCCGCTAAGAAAAGAGCCCCATTCGATCCCGCTAAGCCGCTGCAGGGCAAACTACCAGCTCGAAACGATGCAGATCAGAGCTCCTTTAAGAGCTAAATTGAGTACAACAAATTCTCGAGAGCACTGTGTAGAAGCTATGTAATCATGTTCCCATACATATTTTCACTAACAGCACAAACACTTCACGGAAGACATTCAGACACGCCAGTATCGTTCTATTGAGGTTCTGATTGGTGCTGACTATGACACGCCAGCTGACATCTGGAGCACTGCCTGCATGGTGAGTTAAGAAGCCAACACAATGCTAGTATTGTTCTGTACCTTTCCTTTCTAAGGCTTTTTTTCTTTCACTGCCATCAAAATTTTCCATCTTGTCTTTTCTGAAGGCTTTTGAGCTGGCCACAGGAGACTATTTGTTTGACCCCAAGTCTGGAGCCACATTTTCCTGTGAAGAAGGCTTGTATTTTCTACATAGTTTATTTGTCTTCCAGTTAAACAAATATTATACACCTCATTTCCATGTTCTCTCAGATCACATTGCCCACATCATTGAGCTGCTGGGACCTCTTCCATCTCAGTTTGCCCTCTCAGGGAGAAATTACAAACACTTTTTCAATCTGAAAGGTAAAACTGGTATATAGCAAATACAGTGATTCTTTTGTAAATCATTGTTCACTTGGCATTATGAATGTCTTTGTCACCCAATAAGGCATGAATTTCACTTCATTTTATAAATTAGTCAGTTTTCCCTATAAAACCCCCCAAAAAATCCCCCCAAATCTACACCCCTTTCCTTGCTAACAGGCCTAGATTTGCAAATGCACAAAAAGGGGCATGTTGTCAATGATATACAGTAGGGGAAATAATTATTTGACCCCTTGCTGATTTTTTAAAGGTACAGTATGTAAGAATTAGACCTTGTTGTCAAATCCAAATCCTGCAGTTCATGTAGAGAAAAGACAGCTGCTCTCAGCCACCCTCCCTCTCCCCTCCCTGATTTTTCTGTTGAGTTGCCAGTTCTGATGTTGATTCTCGTTTTGTTTCTCTTGTATTTGATCAGATTTCGGAAATGTCTGAAGGTTTATTTGTTCAGTGTTGAGTTTTCCTAAGTGCGTTTGAACACCCCATCAGGTGTAGCTCAGCTGTCGTGGCTTCTTACATTTTGCTGCTGCTCGTTGTGGAATTACAGAGGCAGGATCACCTGGATTAAGAACTACCTCACAAACAGACCGCAGTTTGTGAGACTTAAGGGCTGTACATCTGACCAGGTGATCAGCAGCATAGGAGCACCACAGGGGACTGTGCTCTCATCATTCCTTTTCACTCTGCACACTTCAAACTTTCTGTACAGGTCAGGCCATCTACAAAAATCTTCTGATGACTGCAGTTGTAGGTTGGATCAGAGATGGACAAGAGACTGAGTACAGAGAACTGGTGGACCACTTTGTGTCCTGGTGTTCGAACAAGCATCTCATCTTGAATGTGAACAAGACAAAATAGATGATTGTGGATTTTAGGAAGAACAGCAACATACCAAAACCCATTTCCATCATGGGAGAAGAAGTGGAGGTGGTGGAGGAGTATAAATACCTGGGTGTTCACCTGGACAACAGACTGAACTGGAGACACAACTGTGATCCTGGTTTTAGGAAGGGACAGAGCAGACTGTACTTCCTCAGGAAGCTTAGATCCTTTGCAGCAAGATGTTGAAGATCTTTATAAGTCTGTTGTGGAGAGTGTGATTACATCTGCAGTCACTTGTTGGGGGAGCAGCATCATATCAAGTGACACGAAGAGGTTGAACAGATTAATAAGGAGGGCTGGTTCGGTTCTGGGGACTGATCTGGAGTCTCTTGAGTGGATTGTCCAAAGGAAGATGGTTTGGAAAATGAAAATCATCATGGAGAACCCTCATCATCCTCTTCACAACACAGTAACTCAACAACAGTGTCTTCAGTCAAAGGCTTTTTCAGATCCGCTGCAACACAGGAGATCCTTCTTGCCCACAGCTATAACCTTCTACTGTATATCTAGTAATAATGTATAAAACAATGGAATTGCAGCATAAAGCAGGGTTAACTGGCTAGGCAGCTAGCATAACCGTCTTGTTTTACAGTACCAGTACCCCTCTTTGCAGCCATGACCTTACCCATGGTTTTCTAGCCCTCAAACGGCGGCGACATGGATGCCTCAGCAACCAAACAAGTAGTAGGATTTCCCCCATCTCCTCCATATCTGTATCTGTCTCGGTTTCATCTATTGTCTGAAGACAAACCAGCCTCGTCTTTGGACAAGCTGCTATCTTTAAATCATCACATGAGCGGAATCACGTAAGCGGAAAAAGCGTTTTGATTCGTCACTTAAATATGTCAGCTCAGCTGCCGGCTGAGTGTTCAGTGCACACACTGAGATTTCTGCCTCGCGATGTCAGAAATGTCAAACATGTTTGATTTTTACCTTAACGCCTTGTGAGGTTAAAAACTCAGTAGAATTTAGGCATACACAGCAAGCTATCTCGCTGAGCAAATGGCCTCGAATGACTATTAGCTCAGCTGACAGCTCCTGTGTGCAGCAGGCTTATGGTTTCAAGGCTGTGTCTGTACAACTTTGAGTTTCAGCTCCTGACATGTTTTTGATTGGATTAAGGTCCAGAGCCTGACTAGGCCACTCCTTGACCTTAATGTGTTTCTTCTTGAGCCACTCCTTTGTTGTCTTTGCTGTATGTTTTGGGTCATTGTCATGCTGGAACACCCATCCACACCCATTTTCAGTTTCCTGGCAGGAGGACGGAGGTTGTCGCTCAGGATTTCATAATACATGACTGTCCATTTTCCCATTGATGCAGTGAATTTGTCCTGTCCCATAGCAGAAAAACACCCTCAAAGCAAAATGTTTCCATCTCCATGCTTGATGGTGGGGATGGTGTTTTGGGGGTCATAGGGGGCATTTTTCTTACTCCAAACACGGCGAGTTGAGTTAATGCCAAAGAGCTCAATTTTGGTCTCATCTGACCACAGCACGTTCTCCCAGTCACTCTCTTAATCATTCAGGTGTTGATTGGCAAACTTCAGACGGTTCTGCACATGTGTCTTCTTGAGCAGGGGGACCTTGCGAGCTCTGCAGGATTTTAATCAATTGTGGTATAATGTGTTTCCATTGGTTTTCTTGGTGAATGTGGTCCCAACTGCATTGAGGTCATTGACTAACTCCTCCTGTGTAGTTCTAGGATGATTTCTCACCATTACACCCCACGAGGTGAGATTTTGCGTGGAGCCCCGGACTGAGGTCGATTGATGGTCAGTTTGTGCTTCTTCCATTTTCAAACAGTTGTGCCAACAGTTGTCACCTTCTTCTGCCAGCTTCTTGCTAATGGTTTTGTAGCCCGTTCCAGCCTTGTGCAGGTCAACAATTTTGTCTCTGACATCCTTGGACAGCTCTTTGCTCTTTCACATGTTGGAGAGTTTGGAGTCTGTTTGATTGATTCTGTTGACAGGTGTCTTTTATACAGGTGACTAGTTAAGACAGGTGTCTTTTATACAAGTGACTAGTTAAGACAGGTGTCTTCAATGAGGGTGACCAGTCTGTTGAAGCCAGACCTCTTAATGGTTGGCAGGGGCTCAACTACTTATTTCGCGCAATAAAATGCAAATCAGTTTCTATCTTTTATTTAAAGTTGTTTTTTCAATTTTCCTTTTGATGAGCTAGCTGTCGCTGAGACTTTTCATTTTGTTGTCATTGGAAAAACTTACAAAATTAGCGAGGGGTAAAATAATTATTTCCCCCCCCACTGTAAAAGGCAATCTGGTGTACACTATTTGCATCCATTTTTTCCCCTCAGGACAACTTCGACATATCTCCAAACTGAAACCTTGGAGCCTGTTGGAGATCCTGCTAGAGAAGTATGAATGGCCAAAAGAAGAAGCTGTGCAGTTCAGCTCATTTCTTTTGACAATGCTGGAACTGCTGCCACAGAAAAGAGCCACAGCTGCCCACTGTTTAAAACATCCCTGGATTACAACATAGACACATGTTGAAGAAATTCTGGCTACCTCATGTTCATTTGGCTCTCCTTATGTGAGAAAGTTAATTCTAAAAAATGTATATATCTAAATGTAAACCTAAGATAAAAATAACTAAACAAGGGCATGCACTTAAAAAAATTAAATAAACAAACAATGGAGCACTATATGTAAATGTCCTGTATTTGTATAGCACTTTTTTAGTCTTTCAGGTCACTCAAAGCACTTTAACACTACAAATTTTACATTCACCCATTCACACAACCCGACATGTCAATTGAGGGGCTAACCTTCACACAACCCGATATGCAACACACTCCCCATTTATGTAGATGGGCTGCATTTCACAAATTCTTCCTCTTACTGTGGTCCTCAATCAACTTCTTAGTCTTAGAGGTGTTGAGGCCCAAGCTGTTATCTGCACACCAATCCACCAGCCACTGGACCCCCTCCCTGTAGACCATCTTGTCACCTTCAGTGATGAATCCCAGTAAGGTGGTGTCATCTGCAAATTTCACAATGTCTGGGTGATTGCTGGCACAGTCCTGTGTATACAGAGTGTAGAGCTGAGGACTCAGTACACAGCCCTGTGGAGAGCCGATGTTGAGGCTGAGGGCTGATGAGAGATGTGGGTCAACTCTGACTCTCTATCCACGGTTGGAGAGGAAGTATCTGGTCAAGTAGCAGGTGGAGGCCAGGAGTCCCATATCCATCAGTTTTCTGTCAGTCTGTCCAGGAATAAAGTGTTAAAGGCAGAGCTGAAGTCAGCAAACAGCAGTGGGTAGTGGGATAATAGAACCATACCATACCACTTTATTTGTAAAGCGCTTTTAAAACATGGCATTACAACCAACCAAAGTGCTGAACATAAAAACATCAATAAAAGACTACAATTAAAACACACATTAAAATCAAGAAGTTAAAACAGATAAAACAAACAAAGGGAAACTTGCAACGAGCCTTAGGGACAATGAGAAGAAGCTGATCTGCTGACCTAAGAGCAGGAGGATGGTAAAGAAGAAGGTGTGGGAGGAGCTGAAAGATGACATCCAGGATTCTGGTAGCCTCTCTGTATCAGCATCAATATAAAAGAGCTCAGAAAACATTATACTTCAGAGCCTTATTCTAATGTTCCATCATTTGACTGACTGCACTCCAATCATGCATGATTTTAAAATAAACTCCTTTTTTTAAATAAAATCTAGTTGCCTGATTCATTCGTAACTGAATTCTTACACCACAAATGGGCGTTGTCGCAGGATCCATGTCTGATGGAAGGAGAACTGACTGGTCAGGGTAAGACAACCTGAAGTTTTCCACTAATCTTTGTCTTTTCTCTCACCATCAACACTGGAATTCACTATCCTAATCTCACAATGGGTCTGGTGAGTTAAATTGTAGCCCTTGAACTGTACTTGTCCCTTGAAGCAGAGGGGCAGTGAGGTTGTGTGATACTGTTACACCATGTCTAGTGGAGACATGCGTAACACTTAAAAGAACTAAAAAGAAAAAACAAAAAGAACAAGTGGCGATGAGTGGTCCTCGCCCCATGAAAAGTCAGCAAAACTCTGCTCCAGTGGAGCAAAGGAGGACTTTTTTCTGAAATGGCTATTTTTTAGAGTGTCACAAATGATGTAATGCAATTCAAGCTATTTTAACCTGTTTTACCACTTGTAGAACGACTTCACAAACAGACGACAGTCTGTGAAGCTGAAGGATTGTGTAAAGGTCATCAGCAGTGCAGCATGAGAGAAAGTGATGTAAACAGGTTAAAGAAACTGATAAAGAAGACTGGTTAAGTTCTGGGCACTGATCTTGAGTCTTGAGAGATGATTGTCCTAAAATGTTTGAAAGAACAAATAAAAACCATCATGGAAAATCCTGGGAATCCCCCAAAGAACACACTAGCTGAACAACAGAGTGTGTTCAGTCAAATGGATCTTCAGATCCACTGATACACAGCTACTGGTGATTCTTCCAAATGTGTCAGTGGTGAAACATCAACATTTTATATGCCACTGTGACAATATCTTAAAACTTAGAGATCTTATTTTTTTGTACGGGTTTATAACATGTAAATGGTAGTAATTTTAAGCAGTTTGAAGTAGATATTTTAAAGAAGGCCAGAGTATGACCTGAAAGAGTAAAAACGGACAGTTCCGGTTCTATGTGGGCAGGGCTAAAGTTATCACAAAAAAATGACCATATAGTTTTGTTTCGAAAGTCTCTGTGATCCTCCATGTGCATTTTGGTAGCAATCTGTCAAATTATCAGGGCGTTATAACAGCTTTTTTTTGCTCGGCTTAAAGGCAAAGTTTAAACTGAAGCCACGCAGACAGTCATTCAGATAGAATAAATATTTTTTAATGACATAATCCCACATGCCTAAAGACTCTACTGACAAGGTTTGATGAGTGTGGCCACACCATAATGCTAGAGCCCTAAAAATTTAAACCATGTTAGATGTACTCATTGGCTGTTTCCTGAGCCAGGTCGTTGCAGATTTGTTGATTTAGGCTACAGTATGACCCAAAAGTGTCCACAAGGGGGCACAAGCCACACCCCCCAGATTTTTCAACTCAGAGTGATTCAGGACCTGACCACAATCCATCCTAAGAAGTTTCATACCAGTCTGATTGGAATTGCGTGATTGGCAGCAAAAATTTTTATTTTTGCGACGTCCAACTTTGGTGGGAAATGTAGACCACGCCTCCTGACGAAAAGTCAATTTTATTTCATAAATTGTTAGACCAACTTGTTTTTTGCCATCTGAGACAATTTTGAAGTTGATCAAGTCAGGAATGGCAGAGTTACACCCCTATAACCAAAACATAGCACCTTTGGTTTCCAGTAAAGTTATCTGAAAATATGACACCATAGCTTTGATCAGAAACCAACTGTCATCATCCACAAGCATTTTGGTGAAGATCCTGTCATTTTTGTAGCCGTTATTACCATTTTTCTGTTTTTGGCGAGAAGTCAAAGTTTATACCCCGCCCACACCAATTCTGTAGAGTCTTTTTTGATAACTTTCGATCCCCCATGCCTTGAGACTGTACTGACCAAGTTTGGTAGCTTTTTTGTCCGCAATTATATCATCTATTAATATCCAAAAATTTCAAAGCTGTTCATAGAAGTACTGGAATGTGCGGACAATTTAAACGGTCTGAAAATCTAAAATTTTTCGATTTATTTGGGGGGTAAAATTTCCTGACTTTTTAGGTATGTTCAGGCACCCAAAAATGTGATTCTTTCAGCATAAGAATAGGAAAATGACTGTAATTTGAACCAGTTTCAAGCATATAAGGCCTGAGTATGACCTGAAAGAGTAAAAATGAACACTTCTGGTTATGTGTGGGTGGAGCTAAAGTTATGACAAAATATGAGTATGCAGCTTTGTTTAGCGAGCAACTGTGATCCTCCATATGCGTTTTGGTACCAATCTTATTAAGGAGTTATGACAGCTTTTTTTGCTATGCTTTTTTGCTTGGCTCAAAAGCAAAGTTTAAAGTGAAGCCATGCCCACAATTCTTAAGATAGAATAAATCATTTTTAATGACATAATCCCACATGCGTAAAGACTGTACTGACAATGTTTTATGATGATCCATGAAAGTATGTTGGAGTAGATGGTTCAAGCCCATATGTGTCTGAAGGTGTGAAATATCAAAAAATAGACAGTGTTTTCAAGATGGCTGACTTTCTGTGATAATTAGGACATGAGTCCATGAGACATTTTTGTAGGTCCTGAGAGGATACATGAGTGTACCAAATTTTAGAAGTGTTAATAAAAGCAGTAAGCGGGGTTTGCAATTTAATTGGGGAGAAGGGGAGCGCTGTTGACACAGTTAGCCACACCCACATGATTGTTCGACTCAGGTATGTTAAGGTCCTTACAAAGATTCATCCTATGTAGTTTTGTCATGCCTATGTGATTTGATCATGCATGTTGAATTTACAGCAAGAAATGTGTTGATGGCGAGCTGTCAAACTTTAAAGTGGCGCTGTAGCAAAGCCTTAGAGCAAAGCCTAGAGCCCTAAATTTTAAACCTTGTTAGATGAACTCATTGGCTGTTTCCTGAGCTAGGTCGTTTTTGTTGATGTAGGCCAGAGTATGACCCCTAAGAGTAAAACGTGACACTTCCGGTTATCAGTGGGCGGAGCTAAAGTTATCCCAAAATTTCAATGCATAGTTTTGTTCAGGATACCACTGTGACCATCCATGTACAATTTCATTTGATCAAAGAAATATTGGTGAAGTTATAAGAGTTTTTTTTTTTTTTTTGGCTTGAAAGCCAAGTTTGAGGTGAAGCCACTCCCAAACTAAGGAGAATCTTCACAATCCTTATAAAACTTTTTTCTCCCATGCCTAAAGAACATGGTGTAATGAAACCTTTTATTTACTGATATGATTCTCTTGAAATTCATTTCACATTTTTTGGTTGAAATTAAGGGGTATACAGACTAAGTAAAGCCAGGCAATAAGATATTAAAACCAAAATTTTCATGGATAATGAAGCCTGACGTGAGGGGAAAATGCGGTAACTATTCCTTTTACAGTCCACTAATTACTAATAAATTTCCAGGTACTTATATGGTAAATCTTGATGTGTTAATGGTAATTACCATTTGTATTAAAGCTGCTATACTTAGTTTGCATAACAAATTAGCCTAACATGTTTTTTTTTCATTGTCATTAAAAACATTTTTACACAGCATGGATAAAATATGTTGTGAAGATTAAAAAAAAAACGAAAAAAAAAAAAAAAATTAAGTGGTTCTCTTGTATTTATCTAAAAACATCAACCAATCAAATGGTTCAGCCCGAAAGGAATGTTTGTACATTCTCTCCTGTCATACGGACTTCCACATTTATATGGCTTCTGTGCTTCTAAAAAACTGAGACATATTACGACAGAACACCACTGCTGCGGTGTTCGCGGCTCTACCATGTCACAGCAGGAGAAACAGCAGCCGTCTGGTTCCGCGTCAGGTTCAGGACAAAGTAACAAATTTGGAAAAAGAAAAAACCCATTTGAACAAAAAGCAAAAACCAGAGTAAACATTGGTGTTTCAGCGATGGCAAAAACTGCATGAGTCTGAGGAACTGCAAACAGATGCTACGGTGGCTACATTGCTGTTGGACAGGTAATTATGTCTTCTTCTCATCAACACTTACAGTGGGGCAAAAAAGTATTTAGTCAGCCACCAATTGTGTAAGTTCTCCCACTTAAAAAGATCAGAGAGGCCTGTAATTTTCGGAAAGTTACCTCAACTATGAGAGACAAAATGAGGAAAAAAAATCCAGAAAATCACATTGTCTGATTTTTAAAAAATTTATTTGCAAATTATGGTGGAAAATAAGTATTTGGTCACCTACAAACGAGTAAGATTTCTGGCTTTCACAGACCTGTAACTTCTTTAAGAGGCTCCTCGGTCCTCCACTTGTTACCTGTATTAATGGCACCTGTGTGAACTCGTTATCAGTATAAAAGACACCTGTCCACAACCTCAAACAGTCACGCTCCAAACTCCACTATGGCCAAGACCAAAGAGCTGTCAAAGGACACCAGAAACAAAATTGTAGACCTTCACCAGGCTGGGAAGACTGAATCTGCAATAGGTAAGCAGCTTGGTGTGAAGAAATCAACTGTGGGAGCAATTATTAGAAAATGGAAGACATACAAGACCACTGATAATCTCCCTCGATCTGGGGCTCCACGCAAGATCTCACCCCGTGGGGTCAAAATGATCACAAGAACGGTGAGCAAAAATCCCAGAACCACACGGAGGGACCTAGTGAATGACCTGCAGAGAGCTGGGACCAAAGTAACAAAGGCTACCATCAGTAACACACTACGCCGCCAGGGACTCAAATCCTGCAGTGCCAGACGTGTCCCCCTGCTGAAGCCAGGACACGTCCAGGACACGTCCAGGCCCGTCTGCGGTTTGCTAGAGAGCATTTGGATGATCCAGAAGAGGATTGGGAGAACATCATATGGTCAGATGAAACCAAAATAGAACTTTTTGGTAGAAACTCAACTTGTCGTGTTTGGAGGGGAAAGAATGCTGAGTTGGATCCAAAGAACACCATACCTACTGTAAAGCATGGGGGTGGAAACATCATGCTTTGGGGCTGTTTTTCTGCAAGGGGACCAGGACGACTGATCCGTGTAAAGGAAAGAATGAATGGGGCCATGTATCGTAAGATTTTGAGTGAAAACCTCCTTCCATCAGCAAGGGCATTGAAAATGAGACGTGGCTGGGTCTTTCAGCATGACAATGATCCCAAACACACCGCCCGGGCAACGAAGGAGTGGCTTCGTAAGAAGCATTTCAAGGTCCTGGAGTGGCCTAGCCAGTCTCCAGATCTCAACCCCATAGAAAATCTCTGGAGGGAGTTGAAAGTCCGTGTTGCCCAGCGTCAGCCCCAAAACATCACTGCTCTAGAGGAGATCTGCATGGAGGAATGGGCCAAAATACCAGCAACAGTGTGTGAAAACCTTGTGAAGACTTACAGAAAATGTTTGACCTCTGTCATTGCCAACAAAGGCTATATAACAAAGTATTGAGATTAACTTTTGTTATTGACCAAATACTTATTTTCCACCATAATTTGCAAATAAATTCTTTAAAAATCAGACAATGTGATTTTCTGGATTTTTTTTCCTCATTTTGTCTCTCATAGTTGAGGTATACCTATGATGAAAATTACAGGCCTCTCTGATCTTTTTAAGTGGGAGAACTTACTCAATTGGTGGCTGACTAAATACTTTTTTGCCCCACTGTATATGATAAAACAACAATCAAGTTCAAGCATTGTAATGTGACAATGATTTCATGATGATGTTTTATTTAGCGCGACTATATTTGCTCTTTATATGTTAGCGCGATTAGCACTGTTGCATAAACTTCATCGCCTGGCTAAGCGTTGAATGATTTTTCAACCGATGCGCCCTATGAAAAGACGTCAGTTTCTTTTTATGTAACAATTGACTGATCAATCAGACAACAGTTGTGCTGAAACCAAGAAATCCGCTGTGTTTCATTGTCTCACTGTCCGGTGTCAGGCAATTTAATGACAGAAGTATGAACTTTTTTTTTTTTTTTTTACATATTCTCTGTCCGTCTTCTTCAGTCTCCACATAGACCCTTGCTCCCACATTTTATCCTTTCATATATTCTCTACAATAAGTGATGTTTTTTTTATATATATACATATAAATAAATAACCGATGTATCTTTAGAAAGTTGGGTAGGATTAAATACTCTGAACAAGTTGTTTGACATCAGGACTAAGAACTGTCTGACAGGGAAAACAAATTAAGGACAAAAAAAGGACACCAGATCCTCCTGTCATAATTAAAATTAAAATTGGAAAAAGGAACAATGTATTAGGAGTTATATGGTAAGAACCTGTTAACACCATGGAAATAAACCAGACTTCCTTTTACAGTCCAGTTTCAGCTTACTTTTCAAGTAAATATTAAGAACTCAAGCAAGAACATATACAGTTTTAAGATTTACCAGGATCCTAGAAGAAAACTGTTCCTGCATGTTTAGGGGGTTGTTACTGGTAAGTACTAGGTAAATGCTTAAAAAAACTGAATGACATGTAAGGAAATGTAATTTAAGTTTATTTATTTATAAAGCGCCAGTTCATGACAAAGTCAAGGAACCTTCACAGAAAAATCAACCAATTAATAATAAGACATTTTCTTTCTAAGGAACCAGCCAATTGGGCTGAATTGTTAGTTCAGCACAATCCCCCATCCTGAGCAAGCACGATTGGTGACAATGGAAAGGAACGACTCCCTTTTAACAGGAAGAAACCTCTAGCAGAACCAGAACCAGAACCCGGCTCAGGATGGGCAGCCTTCTGCCTTAGCCGACTGGGGTCTGAGCTGACAGGAAAGAGACACAGACAAACACCAATGGATTTTGGCCAGTCGTATATATATGTATATGAAAACTCAAGGACATATTTAAGGCATTAGACTTCAAAGAGGAATTGTAAACATTGAGTATTTTATGAATCAGGACACAATTTCACATGTAAAAATTGTAATGCCCAAAAATTTATGGGTCCTCCTCATTGCTGATGTTGTTGGGTTGCTAAATCTGCTGACTTTGCAGAGTGAATCCTCTCAGTGATTCCAGTCAGGGATATCATATCTTCACCTGCAGCAGCTTCTCCAGATGCTGACATGTCTTCAGCTGGATGCCTCGTCTCTCTAACAGCTTTTCAGCTTCAGCTTCAGAAGATTCTCACCTAAGAAATCCTGTGGAGAGAACATACAGTATATCATGCAAAACATATATTGCTAGGCCCATTTTCGTAGGCCCCACCAATGCATGGCCCTTAAATTAATGCTGAAAAGGGGAAGCAAGGGGTCTTTGGATTTATTAGATTCAATAATGTTTATGCGCCCTCTATTAACATAAATCTGTCATGTTCCCTTTACTTGTTTAAAATTAATACTGCTGGTACTAGATTTTATTAAGTTGACCGAACGTGATGTAATTGAGTTTGTACGCAACCAATAGGGGGCAATGATGCAGCTGGCAGATCTAAGATAGTTTCTGCCATTCAAAAAACTCAGAATAAGAAGAAATATCTAGCGTCAACTTGGAGCTGGAAGCCGCCAAAATCACGGGACGTTCAGTTAGGAAAATTCTTTGAGGCATTTTTACGAAACAAGTAAGTAAATGAAACTAATATATTGTTTCCTTTATCTGTAATATGTTCAACATAACATGTTCTGCTCATTTATTTCACGTTTTAATGTTCTGCATCAAGCTGGCCAGTGACCAACCCTGTTTGAAAACTGTTTTAAAGGTTTTTGTAATTTTGAAAGTTTGTGAAGTTGCAATGAACAGATATTGTTCAAGTATTATAAAAGTATCATGACATATTATCTGGACTGCCAGCAGTCACAGCCGTGACTCATCAGCCTCATTACCTGGACTGCTCTTAAGCAAGGGCTCGGCAACAACTCAACGCCAGTCCATTGTTTCAACTTGAGTGACTGTGCCATCATAGCATTAAGTATCGTAGTGCTGTTTATAGAGTATAGTAAGTTTAGTAACCTGTTCTTGTCTTTTCACCTTACTACCATTAATGGGGAGTAGTTCACTGTGGTTTTCTGTTGTGGACCTGTACAATTTTCCAGTTATTGACAAACTACATATTGACTTAAAATTAATAAAATATTGATATTTTAATAAGATAATCGATTCCAAAACATAAAAAGATGAAATCGGAGGTATTGATCTTTTAGTATCGATCTGCACATCCCTACTGCCTTGTTAGCAGTGCAGAGATGTAGGGAAAACACATCCTGACGAGGAAACAGACTGGTGGAACATCGGGATGGCCTCTTTCATCCCCCAGGAAACCATCCAATTTCTGTCACCAAACTGTCCTGGGATGTCAGTGGATTTAATACATCCGCGGGATGCCCGCTCTCAAAATAAAAGCATTTGTCTCTGTCTGTGAGTATTTGACTGTCTGTATGTGTGATAGTGGAGGAGGCCGCAACCCGTGAGAGACCGGAGCAGCTCTGTTATCCTTTGGACTGAAGATAAAGGCTCAGTGACCTGATAAACAGCCAGCTCTGTGAGCTACAGTTGGCTTATGGGGTTTCCTTTGACAACTAATGGCGTTACTTCTTAGAACACGGGTGGGGAACGTCCAGCCTCCGGGGCCATATAAGACCATTTTAACCGGCCCTCCAGACCAAAATGAATCAATTATTATTTTTTTAAGTCAGAAAAAAATCAGTTTTTAGCGATAAAACAGACAGATTTGTATGTCTGAGTTAGGTTCAGGGTCAGTGAATACACCATGAGATGTACGTCTTTACGTAATTGACACAGACAACTAGGGATTAATCATCGCTGCAATCAAGAAGGGGAAGGTAGATGCGGAATACCGCGTATTCCAGGAAAAATGGACAAATTATTTTTTTTCTGTTGAAGTGAAAGGCAAGCCAGTGTGCTTAGTGTGTTGCGCTGGCAGTAATAAAAAAGGTGAATCTCGAACACCATTACAGTTCAAAACATTGTAAACTTGAGGAGCTGAAAGGGCAGGTGCACTTGGAATAAAATCAGTGCTCTTCGTCAGACTTTAATTGCTCAACAAGCAGCTTTCGCACGTCCACAGACTGACAGATAGAATATTACGTGTGCAAGTTTTGAGGTGAGTGCATTAATAGCGAAGAAGCTGAAACCCAATGCTGAAGGAGCGTTTGTAAAGGAGTGCCTCATAACTGCCGCAGAGCTGCTCTTTACCGAGAAGGTTCATTTAAGGTTTTTTAAAAGTGTCAGTTTGTCTCGAAGAACAGTGTCCGATAGGATCGCTGATATGGCTCAAGGTATTAAAAAAAACAATGAAGGACACTGCAAGAAACTTTGAATATTTTTCTTTGGCCTGTGATGACACAACAGACATCACTCACACAGCGCAGCTCGCCATTATTCTGCGTGGAATTACTGACGATTTTGAAACGGAGGAGTTGCTCTCTTAGCAAGCCATGCACGGCACTACTAAAGGTGAGAATTTGTTTCAACAAGTTGTTGTGGCCATGAACAATTTTGAACTGCCATTCAAAAAGCTGAGCGGGATCGCCACTGATGGAGCACCTGTGATGGTTGGCGCTCAAAAAAGTAATGTTAACCACTTCATCAGCTCTCTGCTTTCAAATCATTCTGGTTCCGTTTCGGGCAGCAGCTCATTCAAATTCATTAGTCAAATTTGCTGGACTCAGATTGGCTAACGAACTAGCCTATGAGAGCAAGGTATAATGTTTCCTGCCCCACTGCACATGGCAACACCAGACGTTCTCTCTTCCTGTTTGCTATGTCTTATGCTAGAGCTTTTAGCCAGCAGCATGCTAGGCGTGGTTTCAACTGCGGGAGCTGCCGAATACTAACGAACAAAGGAGTTGTGACGAAACAAGTAACAGCCGTTCGGAGTCAGGTGTTATCGCTACCTGCGTAGTTTGAGAGATTAAAATTGAAAGAGAAATTGTTGACCTGTTTTCACACCCACTATGTAGGTAAGAAAACCTGTGGAGCTAAAATATTCAACAGAAACCTCAGAAAAACAATTTTTAATGGAAGGACCTCTTTAATCAAAATATCAAATAGAGAAGGCTAATATCATCACACCAATCATTTTAATACTGTTTCTTGTTTATACTGTACATACTAACAGCTCCTACACTGCCCCATTATCCAAAAGCGGCAACGACTCATCTAGCGTTAGGAGACTGGCTTGCCAATGACTTGGCTTAACAGAAAGACGTCATTGGTGTAGACACCTGTTAATCAAACATGCCTGACCAATGGGAAAGCACCCGCCCACTGCAGGATATTTGTGTCAAAATCAGACTGTCCTCCAAAGCAAAACGTACACAGTGGTCGTATGTCCAGTCATCAAATTACGACCAAGGGTGACGTATTTAAAGCAACCTCTGGCGGTGGTTATGCTGACTGAAGTTTCTCGCTGGCAAAATGAGAGAAACATGGCGGCCTTCCCCTCAATTTTAGGCAGAAATTGTTCTATTTCAAAACAGACAGTGGCTTTAGACTTGTTTTGATAACATTTCTAGCGAGAAATATAAACTTTATTTTCATAATATTTGTTTGGTTTATGGAAACGGTACATAGTTTTTTCGTTTCAACGTACATTTTCTCAGGTTTGAGTGGTTACTAGGTTGTTACTAGGGACGCTGGAGGAACAACGGGCCGGAAGAAAAGAATCAAGCCGCAACCCAGCCCGACCTAACCCTAAACCTAACCCTTCGTTAGCTCATTAAGGGCGGAAATCAAGTTTTCTGTTGTTCTGTAAAAGTATCTGTTCCCATTTTACCAAAAGGGGGCGCTGAGGGTGGTAGAAAACGCTCCATGGGGTCGTATTCGAGTGCATGAACAAACGTCAACTATGGGCGTATGAGTTGGAGGACTTGTTGGTCAAAATGGTTCAATCGATAAACAAGGCTTCAAAACTTTTCTCAGTTCATTCAAAATAAAAGCACTTCAATTCGGAAAAACATTTTCAAACAAAACAAGTATTTAATGCAATTTTTGAGCCACAATTTTTTTTATGGAAAATGTTTTTCTACAATTGAAAAGTAAATGTAAAACATATAAGCGATTGTTTTATTGAAAATATTTCTTGTTTGTTTGAAGCAACTTGTTTTTTTATTGAATCATAAAGACACTGTCAGGGGCCATGAGTTTCATGAGTTTGGTGTAACTCCCTGGCATTGAAAACGTTCACACAAAAGTTGCTCTCTGCATCAGTGAGGTGGCTGTCTTCAAATAGTTCATCAAAGTGACGCTTAACTTTTCTGGTTCTGGTGGTTTCAAACTGCGTTTGACTTCCCCATTTTGTAGCTAGAGCAAGAGTGGCAGACTTGGCCTCATCAAACTGCTCCCTAAACTTCATCAAAACACTGATGGCATTTTGCAGAAGAGTAGATGCTTTCAGAATATCCGCATCCTTAGCTTGCAGTAACTGTGACACAGCGTTTACACACTCAAGAATCTTGGTTTGGATGTTGACCAAAAATATGAAAGAAAATTTGGTTATGGCATGCTTGAGCGCACCTGCTTCACTACGCTCCTCTTTTTTGTCACTGGTCAGGGATATTCTGACGAGGGCTTTTAAAATGTCTCCATATCTGTGTTTTAATGCAAAAAGCGCATCATGTCGAGATGACCAGCGAGTGGGACAGAGGCGTTTTAATGTGACATTTCTGCTCTCTGGCATCGTGAACTTGTTGAAGAGCGCCCATCTTTTGATACTGTGACCAAAAAAGTTGTACAGGTTCTCTACAGTGTCATAGAACTGCTTCACTCCAGGGACATTTTTTACAGAATCATTGAGAGTAAGATTGAGGTTATGAGCAGGGCAATGAACATTATGGGCAAGGGGCTCCCTCTCTGTTATTCTTGCCTGTACCCCCTGTCCTCAGCATTTTTACAGATCTATTCCATTTTTCTCTATTAAGTCCAAGATTTGGTTTTCAAGCTCTGACGCTGATGAGCCCACAGTCGCTTCAAAACCCAAAAACACTTCATTGATTTGTACATCTGTTGCAATATCCAAGTCATTCTTAACAATAGTCACATAATGGTACACCTGGCTCAGCTGATCTTTCTTTGACACATCTTGCGTTGTGTCCATGATAATGGAATAAAACGGGGGTTCGTTTATTTCATTAATTATGTCAGCCTTCACACGTTGAGAAAGGATATAAATAATCTCATCTTGAATCTGATGACTTAGGTATTTCACTGACCCTTCTGGTCGGTTTATTAGATCTTTCAAAACAGGGTCGTAGCGAGCTAATAACTTGATTATTGACAAAAAGTTGCCAGTATTTCCCGAACCTAGAATTTCCCTGTGCCCCCTGAATGCCAGGTTGCATGAGGCAAGAGTAAGAGTGACATTTACAATGCGCTCCAGGACCTGTCTCTAAAACAAAGCTGCATTACGCACATTCCTCTCCATTTCAGCTTCTATTGTGCAGTTGAGTTTCCACTGCTCATAGACTATGCATGCACTAAGATGTATTTGTGTGCATTCATGCTTTTCAACTTTGGCAGAAAGATGTTTCCAGTCTCTTATTCCATTCACCCATGCATTGTTGTAATACGGAGCGTTTAGTTTGGCAAAAAGCCAGCAAGGCTAACAGTAACAGCAGTCTAATTTTGGGGAATAGCACATCCAGCTGCGGGGAAGTTTCAGCCCAACTTTAGTAGTAGAGCTGTAATAACTCTCTGAAAAACACCGATTGTTGTTATCAGTGGGAAATGGACCTTTGGGTCTGCATGGGCCCATCTTAAGGATGTATCTTTTAATACTGGCATCTTGGATGTTTTCAGCAAAATTGGCCCGATCAGTCGGAAAACATTCTAGGGGAGGGGTTTCATTATCTTTAGTCTGCATGTCACCTGCAGCGGGAGGAGACCTGCTGCAGCTGCTGCGTTCATTTCCAGTGTCCCGCGCAGATGAGTGGAGCTGCTGGTCAGGCACCACGTCTGGCTCTACCCTGGAGCAGCTAGCAGCTGTTGAGTCCCTGACATCACCGCTGTACCACTGAGAGAGACAGAATGTATTAAGCTTCTTAACTTCTTATAAACCACTTTTATGTTTAGACGAAGTGCCACTCATGTTTGGCTTAGCGTAGTCCGTAAAAATGATCCTCCTAGTTTGCTATCTGTTGACAAGTGACTTATGATGATGGACGGTGGTGGACAGCTGGTGACGAGTTTTACCCAAAATGCACTGGGAAACTATATCGGTGATTTCCTTGTAAATTTGCGTGTCATAAAACTCCATGTGAGAGTGAAAATAAACCCAGTCATGCAGCACAACATTTTATTCAATATTTTATACATACTTCATCACAAAAGTCAATTGGTCTGGTAAAACTTCTATTTTTAACCAAAATCTCTGCCACAACAATTGGCGTCATAAACAGGATCCACAACTGACCATGGAAGAACTGACGATGGAGTGTTTATTCAACCTGGAATTATTTTCCAGCCCTCAACCTCGCGCCTTGAGAGACGGGGTGTCAGGTTCTCAGCAGTGGGTGTGTGGTGTTTGTGTTTGGATGCACTAACCTCTCCTTGCAGGGCGTGGCAGCAGGTGATCAGTGGATCCAGGTGCGGCTCGTTACCCAGCCCTCTGTGGCTGGGTATTTAACCAGAGGAGGAACTGGAGACAGACGCCAGGACGAGGAGTGGTGGTTGGAGAAGGCGGAAGACGCTGGGATTTCGGTTACGGTTTGCTGAATCAACGTTTTGTTTGCTTGTTCTGTTTGGCGGGTCTGGCATAAACTGGTTTGTGACTGGATCAGGATGATAGAACAGGGGGGAGAAGAAGAAGATGGAATGAATCCTGAGGAATGGATTCCAGCAGTTAGAAGGAAGGAGCAGAGGATAAACAAATTAATGTCTGGACAGAATAGCAAAAGAAGTTGGGATGAAGTTAGTTCGGATGAAGGAAGCAGAGTGGATCGAAGAAAAGTTGGGAAGGAAGAAATTAAGATAATTTTGAAATTCAGGCAGGAAGATGGACATGTCAGTATCAGTCCAATAACATTATCAAGGGAGCTGAAAAAGAAGATTGGAGATGTGGAGATGGCAAAAACATTGAGGGATGGGAATTTGTTGATAATATGTAAAACAGAAGAACAGAAACAAAAAGCAATGATTATTGACAATATATGTAAGAAAGTGGTGTGTGAGAAAAAAGTGTTAGGAGAAAACAGATTTACACGGGGAGTGATAACAGGGATTCCAATTGAAGAAGAATTGGAAAAACTCAAAAGAAGTATTCAGGGGGGAGAGGTTAGGAACATAAAACGGTTGATGAGAACAGAGAATGGTCAGAGTAGAGAGAGTAAATCAGTTACAGTGGGGCAAAAAAGTATTTAGTCAGCCACCAACTGTGTAAGTTCTACCACTTAAAAAGATCAGAGAGGCCTGTAATTTTCATCATAGGTATACCTCAACTATGAGAGACAAAATGAGGGGAAAAAATCCAGAAAATCACATTGTCTGATTTTTAAAGAATTTATTTGCAAATTATGGTGGAAAATAAGTATTTGGTCACCTACAAACAAGTAAGATTTCTGGCTTTCACAGACCTGTAACTTCTTTAAGAGGCTCCTCGGTCCTCCACTCGTTACCTGTATTAATGGCACCTGTGTGAACTCGTTATCAGTATAAAAGACACCTGTCCACAACCTCAAACAGTCACGCTCCAAACTCCACTATGGCCAAGACCAAAGAGCTGTCAAAGGACACCAGAAACAAAATTGTAGACCTTCACCAGGCTGGGAAGACTGAATCTGCAATAGGTAAGCAGCTTGGTGTGAAGAAATCAACTGTGGGAGCAATTATTAGAAAATGGAAGACATACAAGACCACTGATAATCTCCCTCGATCTGGGGCTCCACGCAAGATCTCACCCCGTGGGGTCAAAATGATCACAAGAACGGTGAGCAAAAATCCCAGAACCACACGGAGGGACCTAGTGAATGACCTGCAGAGAGCTGGGACCAAAGTAACAAAGGCTACCATCAGTAACACACTACGCCGCCAGGGACTCAAATCCTGCAGTGCCAGACGTGTCCCCCTGCTGAAGCCAGGACACGTCCAGGCCCGTCTGCGGTTTGCTAGAGAGCATTTGGATGATCCAGAAGAGGATTGGGAGAACATCATATGGTCAGATGAAACCAAAATAGAACTTTTTGGTAGAAACTCAACTTGTCGTGTTTGGAGGGGAAAGAATGCTGAGTTGGATCCAAAGAACACCATACCTACTGTAAAGCATGGGGGTGGAAACATCATGCTTTGGGGCTGTTTTTCTGCAAGGGGACCAGGACGACTGATCCGTGTAAAGGAAAGAATGAATGGGGCCATGTATCGTAAGATTTTGAGTGAAAACCTCCTTCCATCAGCAAGGGCATTGAAAATGAGACGTGGCTGGGTCTTTCAGCATGACAATGATCCCAAACACACCGCCCGGGCAACGAAGGAGTGGCTTCGTAAGAAGCATTTCAAGGTCCTGGAGTGGCCTAGCCAGTCTCCAGATCTCAACCCCATAGAAAATCTCTGGAGGGAGTTGAAAGTCCGTGTTGCCCAGCGTCAGCCCCAAAACATCACTGCTCTAGAGGAGATCTGCATGGAGGAATGGGCCAAAATACCAGCAACAGTGTGTGAAAACCTTGTGAAGACTTACAGAAAACGTTTGACCTCTGTCATTGCCAACAAAGGCTATATAACAAAGTATTGAGATTAACTTTTGTTATTGACCAAATACTTATTTTCCACCATAATTTGCAAATAAATTCTTTAAAAATCAGACAATGTGATTTTCTGGATTTTTTTTCCTCATTTTGTCTCTCATAGTTGAGGTATACCTATGATGAAAATTACAGGCCTCTCTGATCTTTTTAAGTGGGAGAACTTACACAATTGGTGGCTGACTAAATACTTTTTTGCCCCACTGTAT
>SSNP01000047.1:1125811-1140373 GCA_006937955.1 Pachypanchax playfairii
TGAGGGATGGGAATTTGTTGATAATATGTAAAACAGAAGAACAGAAACAAAAAGCAATGATTATTGACAATATATGTAAGAAAGTGGTGTGTGAGAAAAAAGTGTTAGGAGAAAACAGATTTACACGGGGAGTGATAACAGGGATTCCGATTGAAGAAGAATTGGAAAAACTCAAAAGAAGTATTCAGGGGGGAGAGGTTAGGAACATAAAACGGTTGATGAGAACAGAGAATGGTCAGAGTAGAGAGAGTAAATCAGTTATGTTAGAGTTTAAAGAGTCAGTTTTACCAAGCAGGGTCATGATTGGATATTTGAGTTTCCCAGTCAGAGCTTATATACCACCACCATTAAGATGTTTCAAATGTCAGAGGTATGGCCACATTGCTGCAGCTTGCAAGGGGAAATTGAGGTGCCCTTAAATGTGGTGGAGAACATAAATATGATGAATGAGAGGATAATGTGCAAGAGAAGTGTTGCAACTGTGGAGGACAGCATAGAGTAACATACGGAGGATGTGAAGTCAGGAAAAGAGCAGTGGAAATTCAGCAAATTAAAACAATTAGTAATGTAAGTTATGCAGAAGCAGTGAAAAGAGTTCAAAAAGGAAATGAAGTCCCAAAAATGCAAAAAGCAGTAAATGAAATGAGTCAAGGGGAGAGAAGGGAAACTGGATTAACAGCTGACAACCTTATCTTATTCATGGCGTATGTTATCAATTGCACAGATCAGGTTAAACACAAATCGGAAAAAATAAAAATTATTGTAAGAGGAGCAGAGAGATTTCTTGCCATAAAAGATATTTCATGGGAACAGGTAACTAAAAAGCTTGAAACAGAAGGAAAAGCAGGAGGATCAACTGACAAGACGCATTGATTATTCTACAATGGAATGCCAGAAGTCTTTTAGCAAATGGACAAGAGTTTAAAGGATTTATTAAAGAACTAAATAAGAAGCCTGATGTTATATGTATTCAAGAAACATGGTTGAAGTCCATACTGGATTTTAGTATTAAAGGGTATGTTAGTTTAAGGAGGGATAGAAATGAGGGAACTGGAGGAGAATGTATTACATTGGTCAAAGAAGGAATACCATATAGATTAGTACAAACAGGAGTGGACTTGGAGTATATATTAGTAGATATATGGATAAATTATAATAAAATGAAGATATTAAATTTCTATAATCCTGTAAGAAATTATCCTTAAAATCCTTATTAGATATTTATTCAAATTCAAATGATAAGATTATATGTTGTGGCGATTTCAATGCTCACAGTACGCTATGGGGTTCGCATAATGAAGAAAATGGAAGTGTGATAGAAGAATTCATGGATATTAATACTTTAGTGTGTATAAATGATGGTCATGGTACAAGGATAAATGTGAGAACAGGTAAAGAATCAGCCATTGATTTAACAATAGTGTCTGTTACATTAGCAGGCAGATGCACATGGGAAGCAATGTCAGATACAACTGTAGGAAGTGATCATTACCCAATATTTACGGAAATAAATCTAATATCTGATGGTAAGAAAAGAGAAGGGGTACAGAGGTGGTTATTTAAGAAGGCTGACTGGAAGCTTTTTACTTATATAAGTGATCAAGAAATAAGTAAAATAAATATAAATCAGGATGTTGAAAATTTAAATGGATGTATTTGTGAGGTAATTATAACAACAGCAAAAAAGGCTATTCCAAGATCAAGTGGAGGAAATAGGAAAAAGATTGGGCCATGGTGGACAGAAGAATGTAGCAAAATCATTAAAGCTAGAAATAAGGCTTTTAAAATACTGAAAAATAACCACAACTTTGAAAATTTGATTAAATACAAGAAATTGCAGGCTGAGGTAAGGAGGACAGTAAAATTAACAAAGAAGATTTTCTGGAGGTCCTTTTGTAATTCAGTCGGTAGGGAAACTGATATTAATAATGTATGGGGAATGATAAAAAAAATGAATGGGGTTAAGATTCAACATGGATTTCCAGTACTCCAACAAAATGATATAGTAGCAGTGACAGATAAGGAAAAAGCAGAGATGTTAGCAAAGAACTTTTGTAAAATACATAGTTCAGAGAATATTAGTAACGAAAGGCAAAATAGAAAACTTGAAACATTAAAAGAAAATGAACATCTATTTAGTCACAGTGATGAAAAGGCAAGTATATTAAATGTTATATTTACCAGAACGGAGTTAAATCGAGTATTGAACAAATGTAAGGAATCTGCACCAGGGAAAGATCAAATATGCTATACTATGTTACGTCATATGGGAGATGTGGGTAAAAACATTTTACTGGAACTATATAATAAAGTTTGGGAGGAGGGAGAAATACCCCAAAGTTGGAAAGAAGCTGTAGTAGTTCCAATATGCAAACCAGGGAAAGACAACTCAAAACCAGATAGCTATAGGCCTATTGCATTGACCTCTACTGTATGTAAAGTTATGGAGAAAATGGTAAATAACAGACTAAATTATTATATGGAAGCTAAAGGGTATATAAATAAATTTCAAAGTGGGTTTAGAAAAGGGAGGAATACTATGGATTCAGTATTCAGTATTAGAACATGAAATACGAAAAGCACAAGTGAATAAAGAAAGTGTTATAGCAGTATTTTTTGATATTGAAAAAGCATATGAGATGACGTGGAAAGAGGGCTTGTTGATTAAACTCTGTAAACTCGGGATATCAGGTCAAATGTTTAGATGGATTAGGAATTTTTTGTTAAATAGAAATATTCAAGTCAAAATAGGGAAAAGTTATTCAGGAAAATATTGTATTGAAAATGGCACTCCTCAAGGGAGTATAGTGAGCCCTTTATTATTTTCAATAATGATAAATGATGTATTTAATGATATAGGCAAAGAAATGGGTGTGTCGTTATTCGCAGATGATGGGGCTATTTGGAAAAGGGGGAAAAATTTGAAATTTCTGGTTAAGAAAATACAAGAAGCAATTATAAAAATAGAAGAATGGTCATATAAATGGAATGTTAAGTTTTCAGTAGATAAAACAAAAGTGATGATTTTTACCAAGAAAAGGGGTAACATTGAATTAAAATTAAAATTATATGATCAAGAACTGGAAAGAGTGAAATTTTCTAAATATTTGGGTATGTGGTTTGATGAAAAGTTAACATGGAAATTACACATTCAGAAAATGGTAGACAGGTGTAAAAAAGGTATAAATATAATGAGGTGTCTAACTGGGAATGGATGGGGTGCTGATAGAGTAGCATTAAAAAATATATATGTTGGATTAATAAGATCAATAATGGATTATGGGTGCATAGTGTTTCAATCTGCAGCAGAAACAAATCTAAAACAATTAGATGTAATTCAATATCAAGCTTTAATAATTTGTTTAGGAGCATTTAAATCAACTCCAGTAACAGCTTTACAGGTGGAAATGGGAGAGATGCCTTTGAAGTTAAGAAGAACTCAACTAATAAGTATGTACTGGGCTAGCTTGAAGGGAAATAATATGAATCATCCAGTACATGATATATTAAAATCGTCGCTTTGGATAAAAGCGTCTGCTAAATTACAGTAGTAGTAGTAGTAGTAGTAGTAAAATTGTCCTGGGAAAAAGAAAAGATGTACACAAAAAGTTTTGGATGGATATTAGAGGAAAAAATTGAAGAATTAGGCATAGCACAAATTAATATTGGTCCAAGTGTGGTATTGCCAGTTATAAAACCATGGATTCTACCTGAAGCAAAAGTAGATTTTTGTTTACTTGAGGAAAAAAAGAAAGACAATAAATTTAAGTTAGATTCAAGAAACACTCAGAGATATATTGATACTGTAAGTATTATAATTATGTTCAAGTTTATACAGATGCATCAAAAGATTCAGAAAATAAAATAGGAGTGGCATTTTTTATTCCGGAGTTCAATGTAGTATCAGGTAAAAGAATAACTGATGGTTTATCAGTATTCACAGGAGAGATGACAGCTATTCTATTAGCCTTGCACAGGATAGAGGAAATAAAACCACTTAAAACAATAATATGTTCAGATTCTAGTTCATCCTTGTACAGTATACATAATAATCATTCGGATAGTCGACCAGATATTTTAATAGAAATTCAACAGACGTTGTATAGATTACAGATGATGGGACTTGAAATAGTATTGGTATGGATTCCTGCACATATTGGGGTAATTGGTAATGAAATGGCAGATAAAATAGCAAAGAGAGCTACTAAACATGTAAATATTGAAATAATAATTAGGTTCAGTAAATTAGAAATTAAAAGTATCATAAAACAGAAGTTGAGGGAAAGATGGCAGAAAGAATGGGAGGAAGGTGGGTTAAACAGAAAAGATGATATAATATTATCAAGATTAAGAGTAGGACATACTGGGTTAAATAGTTCATTAGTCAAAATTGGAAAGCATGTTGATGGGAATTGTAGTTATTGTAATCAGAAAGAGACAATTGAACATGTTATAATTGATTGCGAGAAATATACGTATATTGGAAAGAAGGGTTATGGTACAGAATCTAGAAGAAATAAAAGATGAAATGTAAGATGTAAAATAGCAGAGATACTGAGGGAAAGTAATTGTTACCCAATAATTTTGAGATTTGTCAAATGTACTGGTTTAAGTTCAAGGATATAGATAATAGTCGGGGATATTTATTTTATTTTATTTTTTTTTTAAATATGAAGTAGTAGGATAGTGTAGTCCTGGTCCACACTCCTTACCAGTGGATGGCGGTAATGCACATCTAAAGTTGTTTGCCAACCGCCATAAAAAGTAAGAAGAAGAAGAAGAAGAAGAAGAACAAGAAGAAGAAGAAGAACAAGAAGAACAAGAAGAAGAAGAAGAAGAAGAAACAAGATGGCGCTGTAACCGGTCAGACTTTTTGCAGCGGAGTATTGGCAAAGGCAATTCTCGCAAAATGTTTACACTTTAAGGACAATTTGCACAGCAACTACTTGTTAAAGCTTCCCCAATGACTTAGGTCATAATTATTTTATATTTCACCAACCATAATTCGTTGCGGAAGTTACTCAAGTTTGCTGCTACTAAAGTAGGTCTGCTTGTTAACTTAGCATTCAAGCTAGCTTAAATATTCCAGAAGATATGGAAGATATGGACGTACTGACCTCAAGTGACAAGAGAACAATCCATAAAATGCACTCTTATGCCTGTAATTCTGAAGATGGCGGAACTTGTAATTCCCTCGAAAACACTCCAACAAAAGCTCATCCTGCCAAGAAGCTGAGAAATACTTCGTCTTCCACCGAGCCATCCCTGACTGAAGTACAAAATAACATCATACAGATTCTATCTGGAAAAATCAACGAGAGAGCGGATCAACTCGAGAGCATGGTCAAGAAAAACTCGGCAGAAATAGAGCACGTGAGTGAGGCTCTTAATTCAATACATGATGATGTGATGGGCTTGAAAAAAGAATGTGACAAATTAAAAACTGAAAACGCTGAGCTTAAGAAAAAGACGGCGGTCCTGGAAGAAATGGTTAATGAGCAGGAGAGATACAGTCGGAGATGGTGTCTGCGTCTTTATGGTGTTTCTGAGAATCCTGCTGAGAATGTTAAACAAAAAGCCAAAGAAATCTGTGCAGCGGTTGTGTCAGAGCGGGATAAAGAGGAGGTGACGACAGCGGTGGACGTCGCACATCGCCTGGGTCGGCTGAAAACTGGAGAGGGCAGAGACAGAAGACCACGTCCTATCATCATCAGATTCATATCGAGAACATCGAGGGACCTGACATGGAAATCTGCGAAACAGAACGACTTCTTGAAAAGCAAAGGTTACAGCTTCAAAGAGGATCTCACGGCAAGTGACAGAGCAGCCAGAAGCCGACTGTGGCCAGCAGTGGAGCAAGCAAGAAAAGAGGGCAAGTCTGCGTACTTCAGTGGAGCCAGGGCGTTTATTGAGGGAAGAGAACTACGTCCTGATGGTAATGGAAAGTAAAATGTGTAAATAGGTCAAAAATAGCTGAATTCTACAATAATCTCAGTCATCTACATGATCATTAAACTATTACGTGAAATAGTTACATAATTTAAATTGTCTATAAGATCAGATGCATTGAATTCCAGGTTGTTGTTGTTGATGTTGTTTTTTTTTTTTTNACAGATGATGGGACTTGAAATAGTATTGGTATGGATTCCTGCACATATTGGGGTAATTGGTAATGAAATGGCAGATAAAATAGCAAAGAGAGCTACTAAACATGTAAATATTGAAATAATAATTAGGTTCAGTAAATTAGAAATTAAAAGTATCATAAAACAGAAGTTGAGGGAAAGATGGCAGAAAGAACTGGAGGAAGGGAAAAAAGGAAGATGGCATTATAAAATACAAAGAAAGGTTGGTAGGATGAGGGAAGGTGGGTTAAACAGAAAAGATGATATAATATTATCAAGATTAAGAGTAGGACATACTGGGTTAAATAGTTCATTAGTCAAAATTGGAAAGCATGTTGATGGGAATTGTAGTTATTGTAATCAGAAAGAGACAATTGAACATGTTATAATTGATTGCGAGAAATATACATTGGATAATTGTTACCCAATAATTTCAAGATTTGTTAAATGTACTGGTTTAAGTTCAAGGATATAGCTAATAGTCGGGGGTATTTTTTTATTATTTTTTTTTAATATGAAGTTGTAGGATAGTGTAGTCCTGGTCCACACTCCTTACCAGTGGACAGCGGTAATGCACATCGAAAGTTGTTTGCCAACCGCCATAAAAAGTCAAAAGAAGAAGAAGAAGAAGAAGAAGAAGAAGAAGAAGAAGAGAGAAAAAAAAAACAGTTTCTCCTTTGTGTGTGGCTCTAGCAGCATTGGGTATCATCATGTTTGTCCTTGTTTATAGACGGCTTCGTTGTTTGAGGTGAATATTCGAGTGTGTGCAGTAACAATGTCTTCAGTTCAGTCTCTGAGAGAGTTTATCAGCGCGCGACTAACAGCTGCTGCTGAAGAAATATTCACACAGTTTGAAAAAACCATCGATCAAGAGGTGGAGCGCAGACTGCTGGAAATCAACTGGAAACCACGAATATACTTACACAGAATCGGTAAGTTACTGACGAACAGCTTATAGTACAAACTCTCCTCTTCTCTCAATCTCGTTTTTTCTCTTCTCCATCTAGCGGTCTTATAACAGCTGTGCTGAAGCAGGTTAGCTTAGCTAGGTTAGCTGTAAAAACGTAGTCAAGTATCGACTAAATGTGATAGTTTTCATGTTGATATCAGTTCACTGGTCGATACATCAGTCTTTACAATCAGCTTCAGATACGTGATGTTTCTAAGAGTTAAATATTCACTTTAAAACAGTTTTTTCAGACAGTTGAATGTAGTGAAGCGTGGAAGGAAGACAGATAACATCAGACTGGAGAGTCCAGCTTGTCTTTTACTGCATTTCTTCAGGCTTGTATCTTCTAAAGAAGTGTTTCAAACATGGGAAAGCCTGACAGTGAGGAGAATCTGAAGAGAAAACTGAGGCAGAATATTAAATACTGAGATCAATAACGAGCTTCTACATCTTCAACTGGACAATATGATCTTCTCTACATGTCTTCTTGTTGTCCTCCTGTCCATATCTGTATTTCGTGTGTGTGTTAAATCCTAAAAGTTTTCAAAAAGCAGCTGGACTTTTTATTCAATTTCTTGAAGATTCAGCTTCATCCTAAAGGCTTCTTCAGTTCTGATGGTGGGAGTTCCAGGTTTATATGTTTTTGTTGGGACAGAAATTCAGCACCAGCTGATTCTCTGTGTTCTACAAGCACACGTTTGATTCAGACCTTCAGTTTGCAGTCTGCTGTTCTCTACACAAATCTGAAAAGACCAATATTCAAAAATAACTTTTAGAAGTAGAAAATGACTATCAGTATAAACCTTTAAAATAACCATCTATTGATGAGTCACTCGTCATCATGGGGCAGAGATTCTCTAAATAGTCTTGAGGCCCCGGGTCTGAAATTAGAGTTGCACCGATTGATCGGCATTCGATCACAATCGACCAATAGGGCCACTGTCGTTTTGATCTGAGTTCTCAAAATAGATTCAAGCAACAAAATGACATTTACAGCTGTGTGCAGGCTGGACAGGCCATCGGGAGCACCAAGAGTTTTCCCGGTGGCCTGGCTGCCGAACTGACCCGCTCGTAATTGGGCCAATGATCGGGTGGAGTTTGATTCCTAAATAAACAATCTGCTGTGCGGCTAATTAGACCATCTGCCCCAGAGAGTCTCTAGATTGGGAAACATTGCATATTGCCTGAGCCTGAAATAAGACAGTGGTTAATTCATGATACTTTCATATCTCCTACTTTTGATACTAATAATACAATGTAGGGCTGTAACGATACACCCAAGTATTGATGTATCGTGATACAGGGAGCAATATCATATTGTGAAGGGCAATACAGTAAAGGTGCTGTACTGACCACCACAAGGCAGAACAAAATGCGCTCCAACATTAGCTACGTTTACATGCGCCAAATTTCCCAATCTGATTGAAATCTTAGTCGATCGGAATTCCCAAATCCCTGTTTACATGGACACTAACTGAAATGATCTGATCATGCCATGAGTACACATGCACCAAGCACTCAATCAGGTTAAATGAGTTGAGCATGCGCACAGCGAGTTGTCTTTCCGGGGGAAGAAAAAAAAGTAAACAAACTCCGTCCTTTCTGCACGTCTTTCCCGCCCCATCGTGTGCTTGAGCTGACTCACGTTATCCCCAATATGGACCTTCTGCAGGTGATTACCGTTATGTTTGGGTTTTTACTGGTCACATTAACCAAGCTAGCAGCTGAATACATATTGCTACTGCTCCTCCACCACAGGAGAGGAGAGCAGGATGACAGGATGACTGCACCAGCAGACCACTTCTGTTTACTTCCCGCTATGTTTTCTACTTGGGTCTGCGAAAGCTGAAAGACGTCAAGCTGAAGTTGTACGCATGCGCAGTGGGCTTTTTTCATTCTGAATGGGTGTGTACATGCACATCTATCCAAATGAAGATCGGACAAAACCACCCCTCTCGATAGGAAGTAAATTTCATTCTGATCAGGCTGCATCGGATCAAAACATTCTGATTATAACACTGTATATTTGTTCCGATTGGGCGTTTATTCCGATTAAATGTGCCCATGTAAACGTAGCTATTGTATAAAAAGGTTTTTGGCTGAAAAAAGACTCCAAACTGATGTGAAATCAGTGGCTTTGTGTCTGCAATATATTACTGTGATGAGCAACTATTAAAAATACATGAAGCTTTATTAAATAACTCATTACATATTTCTAAAAAATAATTTTATTTTGTGACATTCGTTTTTTTAATAAAATACTACAAACTGATGTCAAAGTGAATGAGTGAGTTTGTTTCACCCATTGTCAAAGTATCAAAGCAAAATAAATATTATCAAGAGAGTTTTGTAGAAAATGCAAAACAAAGAACAGTTTATTGTATTGTATCGTATCCTGAGCAATGTATAAAGATACACGTCATATCGTAGGATAAAATATCATTACATTTCTATTACAATGTGACTGTTTTTACATGAGACAACAATATTGAAGAAGTTATGGTATGGTTGCTGTGATCGTTAATATCTGGATCAGCAGGCAGGCCTCCAAAATCCTGATCGGTGCATCTCGATCTGAAATATAGTCTTTGGCTAGACGACCTATACAGGACGAGAGCTGCTTTGTTTAACATGTTACACTGCTTTATGTTCCAGCCCAGATTTAGATAGAAATATAATAAATGAATGAAATTGAAACTCTTATCTAGTAGGGCTGTGCGATCTGATGATATAAGATCATGAAGGATTATAATGTGATGACAATCTACCAAAGCTCAGAGATCATAGAACCGTCTAGTTGCATTCTATCACCTATCTATGCCATAATTTCTTGATGTGTATGCGCACACAGCATTTGTTTTTTTCTCTCTCAGCCGAGTCACGCTATTTGCTAGTTTGTGTCTGTCAGCATGACAGACACACTGATGGTCCAATCAGAGCGAGTTTTAGCAGCGTGTTGGTTTGTTTTGCCTCCTCCCTTTACAAAAGCCACTGCGTGAAAAAAGCATGGCTTCTGAAAGCAAGAAAGAAGAGTTAGTTCCCAAAAAAAAACTCCACCTCTGTTATATGGAATGAGTTTTCTCATACTGACACGTTGCAAACAGACGTAATTTGCAAAGTTTGCAACAAAGAGGTTCGCACGTCGGAAAGTCAGAAGGCAAAGAGACCGACAGCTGCTCTTCCATCCACACTGACGAAGCGCTGGAAAGACATCACGGATGCAGTGACATTTTATCTGAAAAAGGATATGGTTCCGATCCAAACTGTGGAGAATGAGGGGTTCAGAAGACTCCTAAAAGTAGTGGATCCACGGTATGAGGTAGTACTAGGTTCAAAATATTTCTGCTCTGCTCTGCTCTGTTGTTTGTCAACTTTTTAGTTTGATGTTTTTTTTAAAATAGAACGTGTTTGCTATATTTTTTCCTAAATGAAAACAACTATTTAAACAGTACACTGTCTGAAATTATATTTTATTTTAATTTCTGTGAAGGTGTAGGCTTTTAAATGTATTTTTACTGGTAAATAACTTCCAAAATATCTGAATTGTTGAAATGAAAAAAATCGTGATTTTGAAAAAAAGAAAATCGTGATATGATTTTTTTCCCATATTGCCGACCTCGATTATCTACTGGTCTCAGAGACTAATTAGTTTAGGAAAACTAATCAATAGTACTGAGGTGGGTCAGTCAAAACCAGAGGTGGGACAAAGTCATTGTTTTGCAAGTCACAAGTAAGTCTCAAGTCTTTACCCTCAAGTCCAGAGTCAAGTCCTAAGTCAAGACATTTCAACTCTCAAGTCAAGTCCAAAGTCCTACAGTGCGAGTGCCAAATCCTTTCGAGTCTTTTTAACAGTGGAGTAATAATATTGACACAAGTCACGTATGCTTTTAAAAACTGCATTTATCAAAACATTTTGTAAAACACATTTGCAAAAAAAAAAAGTGCAAATGTAATTATTTGCACAAAAAGTGAACCAGCATCCTTCTTCTGCCTCTTATAATATGTAGCAAACAGCCCTTCTCCTTCTCCAAGTTCCTCTTGCTCTTCATCAACAAGAGGCACAGGTTGCTCAGCTTCAGCGGCATCTTGCAGAATCAATTCTGGCACAATAACAACAACAGAAAAAAACAAATATAACCCTTACTACCTTGTGTTAGACTGGAAAAACATAACTATTGCTGCTTTCATTTTTATGAGATTATGAAGAAAACTCTACTTTTAACTTATTGTGCCACCTCTGCCTTGATGTCATGACTGACCAGCACATGGGGCTCCACCCAGAGCAAAGAAAAGGCTGGATCCAAGACAGCTGCTTTGTGGTAGACTGGGTCTGAAAAGGGGGCAGTGATCCCATCTTGTGCCCTGGCCATTTTGACATTGATGAATATCCCAAGAAATCTTTACTTGAGAGGGATGCCTGGAGACTTTTGACCGTGCCACTCAGAGAATAGACTTGAGCCTTCAGCTTCTCAAGGTGGTGATTGAGGGACAAAACTGATGGAACAACAGCACTGATTGTGATGACCTTTTCCGCGTGTCAAATCAGTTGCTTCTCCAAACGGTTTCAAGACATCCACCAACTCCTTCAACAGATTCCACTCCTGTGGTGTGAAGGACAACTCCTTATGCCCAGCCTTTTCTAGAATGGTACAGAGCTTTACATAATCACACTGGAGAACTGCCTTTCCTTGCCTCAATGTTGAGTTCCATCTTGTGTTGACTGCTCTAGGGATGCCCTTCTGTTCTCCAAATTCGGTGTCAAACACATCTTTGAATGTTGAACTTATGTGCAGGAGTGAGCTAAGTTTTGATAACTTTGAAAGAGAAGGAGTAACCACTTTTGTTCCATTTATATGGTCTCTCACCACCAGCTGAAGAGTATGTGCAAAACTGCAAGCGCTGTTTCTTTGCCATTGCAGCATCTACCGTTTGTTGATCTTCCAGGGTCAAGTTACACCACGGCTCAGGGTCATCAAGATGATCTCCATCATCTTCATCCACTTGTTCACTGGGGAAGCACACAGTGAATGCTTTTTGCATGTTAGCAGCATTGTCACCAATAATGTAGTCCAATTTATCTTTGATGTTGTATTCATCACTTATTGCCTCAAACTGGTCACAGATTCTTTCAGCTGTGTGAGAGCGTTTAAAATGGTTGAAGGCCAAGAGATTGGTCTTTAGCTGTATCCTCTCTACCTCTTTCTCTATCCAGTGCACAGTGATACCAAGAAATCCCCTTTCGGTCCGACCAAATGTCCACAGTGACTGAAACGTGGTCAGTGTTGCTCAACTGAGTTTTTAATTTTGAAAGTCTCTCTTCAGAGAGGCTCTCTAAATTCGATGTCAGTGTTCTGTGACACAATGGGCTGTACTTACTGTCAAGTGCTGTTAGGAATGTTAATGTTAATGTGGGATTGATTTATGATTTATGATAGCGATTTGGGAGTTTATCTCTACAAAAAAAAAAAAAATGATACACTTGATGTATCAGCGTCGGAATTAAACTGGACTCCAAACAGTCCGCCTCCTTATATTGTTTCCTTCTCTTTGATTTCTTGCTTGTATGTTCTCTCAATGTAAGTCGCTTTGGATAAAAGTGTCTGCTAAATGACAGTAGTAGTAGTAGTAGTAGTAGTTGTAGGAAGTGCCGAAAACTCAATTTCCACAATAGACAGGGGAAAGTTGCTATCAGTAATCGAGTTAAACAATAATTCTTTGGTGATGGCTTTCTGCTGTGGATAACTCATTCTGTAATATTCAACATGTTTGTCCAGGAATTCAGAGATTGAAGGCTGTTGTGGGTCATTTGTGCTGCTTTTGTTCTGTTGGTATTTTTCAAATCTGTAAGAAGAAAGAATATTTAATGGTACAATATGGAATATTTTCATAAAAAGCAATATATCTAACAATACCTCCACGGGGTGCTTGAAGGGGTGTAGAATGAAAACAAAAACCATATTCAAATAAAAATCCAAAATGCTCCTAACATGGGAAAACTGTTCAAGACATTCAATACTCTTATCCGTCCTCCACCTGCTCAGCCACCCACCGGGCTGACTGCAGACATGTTCGCCACCTACTTCACCGACAAAATCGCCTCCATTAAAAATCAGTTTTCTGAGCCTGACAATCCCAGTCTGGTCCATCCTTCCTCCTGTCAATCGCTCTGCTCCTTCCGCTTACTGAATGAGGACGAAGTCTCCCGACTCGTAGTGGAATCTAATCCAACCACGTGTCCTCTGGATCCGATTCCTACAGATATCCTGCTGAGCATTCTTCCTGCTGTCAAACCTGCAATAACCCACATTATAAACTCTTCCATGAAAACTGGCATCTTTCCTTCAGTTTTCAAGCAAGCCACTGTCACTCCGCTGCTGAAAAAACCGTCGCTCGACCCGGCCCAGGTAGGAAACTACCGGCCAGTCTCGCTCCTACCGTTCATGTCCAAGATCCTAGAGCGAGCCGTTTTCACTCAAGTCTCACAGTTCCTCCACGACAACGACCTACTTGATCCTTATCAATCAGGCTTTAAGCGAGGCCATTCCACTGAAACCGCTCTTCTCTCAGTTGCAGAGTCACTACGGGTTGCCAGATCGGCTGGTCTCTCCTCAGTACTCGTACTCCTTGACCTGTCTGCTGCTTTTGACACCGTCAACCACCTCATTCTCCTCTCGACGCTATCTAAGCTTGGCATCTCGGGACCGGTCCTCTCGTGGTTCACCTCGTACCTTGCGGAAAGATCTTTCAGAGTCTCGTGGCATGGACAGATGTCCAGTCTACATGAGCTGGCGACGGGTGTCCCGCAGGGCTCGGTCCTTGGTCCTCTCCTCTTCTCTTTATACACCACCTCATTAGGCGAGATCATTCGCTCCCATGGCTTCTCATACCATTGCTACGCTGACGACACTCAGCTCCTCGTCTCGTTCCCTCCAGACGATACATCCGTCTCAGTGCGGATATCTGCTTGCCTCTCAGATATCTCGGCGTGGATGAGGGATCGCCACCTTCAGCTTAATCTGTCCAAAACTGACCTCATTGTCTGTCCTGCCAGTAACTCCTTACCTCCTCAGATAAGCGTGCAGCTTGACTCCATCACGCTGTTCCCCAAAACCTCCGCCAGAAACCTTGGTGTCATACTGGACAACCAGCTGTCCTTCAAAGAGCAGGTTAACTCCGTAGCTCGCTCATGTCGATTCGCGCTTTACAACATCAGGAAAATCAGAGCCTTCCTCACAGACCACACCACACAGCTTCTGGTCCAGGCCCTGGTCTTGTCCCGGATCGACTACTGCAACTCTTTGCTGGCCGGTCTTCCGGCGTCCTCGGTTAAACCTCTGCAGATGATTCAGAACGCAGCAGCACGTCTGGTCTTCAACCAGCCCAAAAGGGCTCATGTCACTCCGCTGCTCATTTCTCTGCACTGGCTTCCAGTTGCAGCACGCATCAAATACAAAGCTCTGCTTCTGGCTTACCAGACCCTAACACACA
>SSNP01000047.1:1140383-1177736 GCA_006937955.1 Pachypanchax playfairii
AAAAAAAAAAAAAAAAAAAAAAAAAATTTTGATACACTTGATGTATCAGCGTTGGAATTAAACTGGACTCCAAACAGTCCGCCTCCTTATATTCTTTCCTTCTCTTTGAATTCTTGCTTGTATGTTCTCTCAATGTAAGTCGCTTTGGATAAAAGCATCTGCTAAATGACAGTAGTAGTAGTAAATATAATAATATATATTTACTTTGACGGGCATGACATTGGCATTTTGTTTACATCTACCAACCAATAGCTGGCAGAGCAGCTGGCACCATTGTGAGTTGCCTAATATGGTGAATAGTGTGGCACAGTAAGGCTGGTACTGTGGAGTCTGCAGGTCAAGCAGCTGGAGGCCCTGGGGATATGTGGTGATTATTGACCTTATTTTCTTGCCATAGAGGATTCCCTGACATGTGACGAGCAGGTCGTGTCAAAAAGTCATGCAATATTTCACCGTTTATTTATGACAATGGCTGGTCTCGTGCGAAATTATGTTCCCCAGAAATATGCTGTTCCCCCTGTGTCGGGAGCGTGCACAGCTGCAAGGGAGGTGAATGCCTCAGTCCCTCATGAAAGTTGTTGTTGTCTACGAATCTCACATTTCCTAAAAAAGGATAATAGAAATCATATTTATTCAACAGACTCATCTATTCCCATCTTACAGGGGAAACCAAAGGGCGGGCGGCCAGTCGGTCTGTCTGTCGTGTCTTGTCTTGTCTTGTTTTGTCTGATTGATTCACGGCAAAAAAATAATAAATTTTGACACAATATAAATTACGTTGTAGCAAAAACACTGCGAACTTAGGGATCCACTTCCATTGCTGCTGTGCGTGCTCCCGACAAAGTGGGAACTTCAGGAGAACAGAATTTCGCACAAGACCGATCTTTAGGCCGGTTACCTTGGCAACACGTTGCAACGAGAGATACAGTGGGGCAAAAAAGTATTTAGTCAGCCACCAATTGTGTAAGTTCTCCCACTTAAAAAGATCAGAGAGGCCTGTAATTTTCATCATAGGTATACCTCAACTATGAGAGACAAAATGAGGAAAAAAATCCAGAAAATCACATTGTCTGATTTTTAAAGAATTTATTTGCAAATTATGGTGGAAAATAAGTATTTGGTCACCTACAAACAAGTAAGATTTCCGGCTTTCACAGACCTGTAACTTCTTTAAGAGGCTCCTCGGTCCTCCACTCGTTACCTGTATTAATGGCACCTGTGTGAACTCGTTATCAGTATAAAAGACACCTGTCCACAACCTCAAACAGTCACGCTCCAAACTCCACTATGGCCAAGACCAAAGAGCTGTCAAAGGACACCAGAAACAAAATTGTAGACCTTCACCAGGCTGGGAAGACTGAATCTGCAATAGGTAAGCAGCTTGGTGTGAAGAAATCAACTGTGGGAGCAATTATTAGAAAATGGAAGACATACAAGACCACTGATAATCTCCCTCGATCTGGGGCTCCACGCAAGATCTCACCCCGTGGGGTCAAAATGATCACAAGAACGGTGAGCAAAAATCCCAGAACCACACGGAGGGACCTAGTGAATGACCTGCAGAGAGCTGGGACCAAAGTAACAAAGGCTACCATCAGTAACACACTACGCCGCCAGGGACTCAAATCCTGCAGTGCCAGACGTGTCCCCCTGCTGAAGCCAGGACACGTCCAGGCCCGTCTGCGGTTTGCTAGAGAGCATTTGGATGATCCAGAAGAGGATTGGGAGAACATCATATGGTCAGATGAAACCAAAATAGAACTTTTTGGTAGAAACTCAACTTGTCGTGTTTGGAGGGGAAAGAATGCTGAGTTGGATCCAAAGAACACCATACCTACTGTAAAGCATGGGGGTGGAAACATCATGCTTTGGGGCTGTTTTTCTGCAAGGGGACCAGGACGACTGATCCGTGTAAAGGAAAGAATGAATGGGGCCATGTATCGTAAGATTTTGAGTGAAAACCTCCTTCCATCAGCAAGGGCATTGAAAATGAGACGTGGCTGGGTCTTTCAGCATGACAATGATCCCAAACACACCGCCCGGGCAACGAAGGAGTGGCTTCGTAAGAAGCATTTCAAGGTCCTGGAGTGGCCTAGCCAGTCTCCAGATCTCAACCCCATAGAAAATCTCTGGAGGGAGTTGAAAGTCCGTGTTGCCCAGCGTCAGCCCCAAAACATCACTGTTCTAGAGGAGATCTGCATGGAGGAATGGGCCAAAATACCAGCAACAGTGTGTGAAAACCTTGTGAAGACTTACAGAAAACGTTTGACCTCTGTCATTGCCAACAAAGGCTATATAACAAAGTATTGAGATTAACTTTTGTTATTGACCAAATACTTATTTTCCACCATAATTTGCAAATAAATTCTTTAAAAATCAGACAATGTGATTTTCTGGATTTTTTTTCCTCATTTTGTCTCTCATAGTTGAGGTATACCTATGATGAAAATTACAGGCCTCTCTGATCTTTTTAAGTGGGAGAACTTACACAATTGGTGGCTGACTAAATACTTTTTTGCCTCACTGTATTAAATAGTCTGCTCAGCCGCTTCTTGTGAAAAAATTGATTTTAATCGTAAAAAAACATGAACATATTAATAATTGATTTAATATTAATTTCTTCCCTACATGACGTGGCGTAAACGGGATGCTGCCCGACAGGTGTCCAGCATCAGAAATGAATGGAGGACGCGGAGGTGAACCGCATCGTGCTGCTATGTTTCCCTCCACTGACAAGCCACGACATTCATCCACGACCAGCGTTTAAGCTGCACACTGAATGATTTGGCACTCGGCCAAACACAAAAGTACTAGGAACATGTTTCTGTCAACTTTATGTTAGAAAACTTCGTTGCAGTGACCATCACTGCATCTGGTCCTGTAGACCTGAATGTGGTTGTTCATCAAATGTTGCTTAGTTGGTCACGTAATGACAATCCAACTGATTACGTGACCAAGTAAGCACCATTTGATGACTTATTCACTGATCGCTCCCATTTAACCTTTACAGTGAATTTACAGTTTATGCAGCTAGCAAGTTACTTAGCCAACAAATGTTAGCTTTCGTTCAGCACTTACCTTTCTCTGTGTAACTTCAAATGTTGAACAAAGTTGGAAGTTGTTGCGCCTCCATCTGTGATCCTTGATACACATGTACGGGTGTGCTGCTTAACCGCTCTGCATTACTGGTGATCCTACAACTTGATTGGATGCTCTTGGATCAAAGCAACGTGGACCTAATTTGATTGGATGTTGTGCCGACAACACACATGCGTGCACAGAGAGAGAGAGCGGTCTTAATTAATATACTTTTTAATTTTTGGATTTGGGGGAAGTAGCAAGTCATTTCGAGTCAAAAGGCTCAAGTCCAAGTGGTCACAAGTTATTGATGTTAAAGTCCAAGTCGAGTTGCAAGTCTCTTAACATTTTGTCAAGTAGAGTCTAAAGTCATCAAATTCATGACTTGAGTCCACACCTCTGGTCTGAACCATCTACCTGTTTGTATTTCTGATAATAGAATTGTGTGTAGTTATTTGGTAATCTGATGTTTTAGTTTTTTCCAAAACATCCTTAGATGCATCACATGATTAAAGTCAATTGTTTTTCTTATAGTCACATTAATAAGATTTTTCTTTTGTCCATCCAGAACTCCCACAGCATGATGTCTGGAAGGAAGTTCTGACAGACCAGCAGATCTGTAACCAGGAGAGGAGCTCCTGTTTAAACGAGGAGGAACCAGAGCATTCACAAGAAGTACTAGAAGGTCTACAGATTAAAGAGGAACAACAGGAACCACAATATTCCCAGGAGGAATTAGAAGAACCAGAAGCTCCACAGTTTTTAATAAAAAAAGAGGATATTGGTATCAGTCACGGTGAAGAGCAGCTTGTACTGAAGCTGGAGACAGATACTTTCATGGTGACTCCTGCTGATGAAGGAAGAGGCCACAATGAACCAGATACAAACAAGGACCAGCTCCTCTCTCAGAACTGTCCTGAAGCCGAGAACCAGAATCAGGAAGGAAGTAGGATTAAAGACTCAGAATCCAGTGGAGAAGAACAACTGATAGTAAACCAGAGACGTCCAAAAATCAGAGATCACAGAGACGGTGTAGACCATCCTAAACTAATGAAGCCTTTCTCATGTCAGACCTGTGGAAAAAATTTTAGTCGAAGAGATGGTTTACTCACACACATGAAAAGTCACACAGGTGAGAAGCCTTTCTCATGTCAGACCTGTGGAAAAAATTTTAGTCGAAGAGATGGTTTACTCACACACATGAAAAGTCACACAGGTGAGAAGCTTTTCTCATGTCAGACCTGTAGAAAGAGCTTTAGTCAAAGAAGTAATTTACTCACACACGTGAAAAGTCACACAGGAGAGAAGTCTTTCTCATGTCAGACCTGTAGAAAAAGCTTTAGTCAAAGAGGTACTTTACTCAATCACATGAGAACTCACACAGGTGAGAAACCTTTCTCATGTCAGACCTGTGGAAACAGTTTTGGTCGAAGAGATAGTTTACTCCTTCACATGAGAACTCACACAGGTGAGAAGCCTTTCTCATGTCAGACCTGTGGAAAAAGTTTTAGCCAAAGACGTATTTTACTCAATCACATGAGAACTCACACAGGCGAGAAGCCTTTCTCATGTAAGACCTGTGGGAAAGGTTTTAGTCAAAGAGGTATTTTAATTAATCACATGATAACTCACACTGGTGAGAAGCCTTTCTCATGTAAGACCTGTGGAAAAGGTTTTAGTCGAAGAGATGGTTTACTCACACACATGAAAACTCACACAGGTGAGAAGCCTTTCTCATGTCATACCTGTGGAAACGAGTTTAGTCAAAGAGATAGTTTACTCATACACATGAGATCTCACAAAGTTAAGAAACTTTTCTCATGTCAGACCTGTGGAAAAGGTTTCAGTCGAAGAGATGGTCTACTCATTCACATGAGAACTCACACAGGTGAGAAGCCTTTCTCATGTCAGACCTGTGGAAAAAGCTTCACTTATAAAAATGTTTTAAAATGTCACATGAGAACTCACACAGGTGAGAAGCCTTTCTCATGTCAGACCTGTGGAAAAAGCTTCACTTATAAAAATGTTTTAAAATATCACATAAGAACTCACACAGGTGAGAAGCCATTCTCATGTCAGACATGTGGAAAAAGTTTTAGTCGGAAAGGTATTTTATTCAATCACATGAGAACTCACACAGGTGAGAAGCCTTTCCTATGTCAGACCTGTGGAAAAAGTTTTATTCAAAGAGGTATATTAATCAATCACATGAGAACTCACACAGGTGAGAAACCTTTCTCATGTCCGACCTGTGGAAAAAGCTTCACTTTTAAAAATGTTTTAAAATGTCACATTAGAACTCACACAGGTGAGAAGCCTTTCTCTTGTCGGACATGTAGAAAAAGTTTTAGTCGGAGAGGTATTTTACTTAATCACATGAGAACTCACACAGGTGAGAAGCCTTTTTCGTGTCAGATCTGTGAAAAAAGTTTCACTCAAAGAGGTGGTTTACTCTGTCACATGAGAACTCACACCGGTGAGAAGGCAGAATTCTCTTAATCCTGGAACTCTGTTGGTGTTAGTTTAAAGTTTCAGTTCAGCTGTTGGATTCTGTAGTTTGTCATTAAACTGTTGTTCTAAAACAGCAGAGGGAAAGTTTAGTCTGCAAAGAAAAATGAGATTTAAATTGTCATACTTTAATTAGACTTTTGTAGTTACTCAAATGTACTTATTTATCCCCTAAAAGATCAGATAACATGTAAATATTTAATGTTAGTTTTGTTCAGTTTAGTGAATTACTTTTGTCATGTTTTTGACATAACAGGAAATATTTCAATAACGTTTTTTAGTATATAGATTTTTTTTATGTGAACACAATTGGTAAAAAAAAGAATGTAAAGGTCACATGAATATAGAAAAACAATAGAACAGTAAATTGAAAAAGATGTGTGAAAATGTTTAGAACTCACTTTTATTTTAGAGGTGTCTGATCCTGGAAGGTTGTTATGAAATTATATATGTAACATTATCATTAATTCAAATCAGGTAAAAACGAAATGGATATAGATATAATAGAAACTTTCATAAACTTTGGGTCAAACTACTAAATGCTCTCATTTACAGTCCCCCCTTTTCCATCATCATTACTAGGGCCCGACCGATATGGATTTTTTGATACCGATATAAAGACTTTAGAGCAGGCCGATAGCCAATATAATGGCCGACAAATCCATCCACCAGAAAAAAAATTCAAAAATATTACTGAAAGCTAAAACACTGCGTTCTAAGCTTAAGCTCATGTCTACCTGTTAGACACCATGAACTATCTGAATTATTTACTGATTCCAAAAAATGTAAACAATAGACAAGTTTATCTATTTTATGAACATTTATTTACATTTTTAACTGGGCATTCTTATTAATGGAGATGCAGAAACACATACATGACAAAATAAATCAATAAAAAATATCGGAAAATGTCGGCAATTTTTTACCGATAGCCAATATCACCCTGGACCCCCATATCGGCCGATAATATCGGCCGGGCCCTAATTATTACTAAGCTACTGATTTATAAAAAATAATTAAAAACATACTTGTCTTTTTTTTTCAAAGTTACTACTTTTATGTAAAATTTTAGAATTTAAAATAGAAGTAACAGACATCAAGTGTTTCCATACACCCAGCTTTAAAAATATCTGTTTGTTTTTAATCTAGTTTATAGTGTCAGAAACAAAAATAAAGACTCAGCTGATGCAAAGATACAAACTGTTTTTATTTCTCCTCGTCACTGCAGAGTCTTAAGAAGTTCTGATGATTGGAAAGTCTGGATGACTGAAAGCCTCCCTGAATTTGAAGCTGGAACAGAAAGATCGCCCCCTGATGGCTGGCTGCAGTATAAAACTGATGTTCCTACAGAGAATACTGCAAATTATTCTGTAGATGTCAGTTTTCTCCATCTCACTGAGCTCAGCTCAAATGCTTAGTGTTCATTCACACCAACCCTGTTTAGTCTGCATGATTGAACTTTAGATCGTTTCCTTAGAAAGTCAAGTTCATTTGTGGTGGTGTGAATAGGCAATCAAACACTGATCCGGTTTTCTGTCGATTTATGCTGCCTTGTCGAAAAATGCTACTGTAGCGCCACTCGACAGGTATGGCTGTCAATTCGTCAGGAAATGCTATCTTTGTTCAAGTTATTTCAAAAAGTTTTGTCACTCAAACTTTATACATTACTTTATGTATGGGAAAGGGTGACCTGTAAAAAGGACAGTATTTTTCAATAATATGATAATGATGTATAAATGAAAAACTTCTCGAAAAATGCTCTCAAAATTTTCATTAGAAAAGCTTTATGAAAAATCCAAAATCAGCTCTTCACTCAAGGAAAATGCAAATAAAGAGGAAAAATCACAAAATATTTAGTATTTCTATTTTTTGATAGTTACATTGCACCTATCAAGATATGCTCCTTTTAAAATGTCAACATAAAAGCTCACCGTAAGGTAGCACAAACCGATAGAATTTGCACGGAAATTCAAGGATGGAGTTAGACCTTAGAAGAAGGTTGGGGCACTTTTTCCTTGCTAATGGAATTACAAAGGAACAGAAAAAGCGCTCAATCCTCCCAAGTGTGTGTGGGGCGAAGACTTATAAGTTGATAAGGAACTTGGCAACACCACGGAAACCAGGGAAAATTCCATACGATGATCTGGTAGAACTCGTGGGGAACCACCACAACCCGAAGCGGTCTGTGAATGTCCAGCATTTCAAGTTTCACAGTCTTTTTCGGAAGTCAGGTCAGTCGATGGCTGATTTTATTGCAGAACTGCGACAACTGTCAGAGCATTGTGAGCTCAGGGCAGTGTTAGATGACATGCTCCGAGACAGGCTGGTATGTGGCATAAACGATGATGCAATTCAGTGCCTGTTGTTAGGTGAAGCCCCACCGCTGACTTTTAAGAAAGCATTAGAAATCGCTCAAGGGATGGAAATGGCTGCTACCAATGCCAGAGACATTCAGAAAGGACAGACCAAGTCTCAGTCTGTGGCTGTGCATCATTTAAAAAAAAAACACTGCAGGTTCTTCAAAGCATGTGGATTGCTACTGGTGTGGGGGTGCACATTATGGAAATGACTGTAAATTCAAGGAGGCAGTTTGCTATGGGTGTAATAAAAAAGGACATTTGTTGAAAAAGTGTAGAGGTGCTAAAAGTAAGGTTAAAGAGGCCATTTCATACACATTTCAGGACTTTGTGGTTATTTCTTAAGTATTAACCAGTAATATGAAACATTTTATATCTAAAAAACGTCAGGAAACACTGATTAACAGACCTCATCAACAGCTCATTCATATTAATTGTTCGAATTTGCTGGATTCTGATTGGCTAACAAACTAGCCTATGAGAGCAAAGAATACTGTTTTCTGCCCCGCTGTGCATGGCAACGTCAGACGTCGTGTCCTTCCTGTCTGCTAGGTTATGCTACAGCTTTTTAGTGAGCAGCATGCTAGGCGTGATTTCAGCCGTGGAAACTGCAAAAAAAAAAACGAACAAAGGAGTTGTGACGAAACGGGCAGTTCGGTCTCGGGAGAAATCGGGTGTTATCGCCACCTGCGTAGTTTGAGAGATTAAAACTGAAAGAGAAGTTGTTGACCTGTTTTCACACCCACTATGAAGGTAAGAACACCTGTGGAGCTAAAATATTCAACAGAAACCTCAGAAAAACCATTTTTAATGGAAGAGCTTCTTTAAGCCTGGAAAGGGGTAGCCAAAAAAGCACCGAGCTGACACCCACCATGTAGTGAAAGAAGAGGCAGCTTGCGCTTTCAACATGTTTGGGGTGACAACAAATGAGGAGCCGAAAACCAGAATCAGGAAGGAAGCAGGAATAAAGACTCAGAATCCAGTGGAGAAGAACAACTGATAGTAAACCAGAGACGTCCAAAAACCAGAGATCACAGAGACGGTGTAGACCATCCTAAACTAATGAAGCCTTTCTCATGTCAGACCTGTGGAAAAGGTTTAGTCAAAGAGGTAATTTAATCTCACACATGAGAACTCACACAGATGAGAAGCCTTTCTCATGTCAAACCTGTAGGAAAAGCTTTAGTCAAAGAGGTATTTTGCTCAATCACATGAGAACTCACACCAGTGAGAAGGCTTAATTCTCTTAATCCAGTAACTCTCAGATGTTGGTGTTAGTTTAAAGTCTCAGTTCAGCTGTTGGATTCTGTAGTTCATCAATAAACCATAGTTCTAACAGCAGATGGAAAGTTTAGTCTGCAAAGAAAAACAAGGGTTAAACTGCTGTCAGTTAAATTGTCATACTTTAATTAGACTTTTCTATTTACTCAAATTTACTTATTTATCCCCAAAAAAGATCAGATGACATGTAAATATTTAATGTTTTGTTCAGTTTAGTGAATGAATTTTGTCATGTTCTGGACACAACAGTAAATATTTCAATGACTTTTTTTTTGCAATATATTGATTTTTTTATGTGAACACATCAGGTAAAAAAAATAATTTAAATTTCATAGAATGTGATTATTTTTGTTCTGAGTTTTGCACATGAAAATAGAAAAACAATACAACATTAATAAATTGAAAAAGATGTGTCAAAATGTTCAGAACTCACTTTATTTAAGAGTTGTCTGAATGTTGTGCTGAATTGTTATGATATATGTGACATTGTAATTATATGCAAATTAGGTTAAAAAAGTGTTACTTTCATAAACTCTGGGTCAAACTAATAAATTCTCTCGTTTACATTTCCCCTTTTCCATCATCATTACTAAGCTACTGATTTATGAAAATAAAAAATATGATGTCATTTTTTACAAAGTTGCTTAAAAAACGTTCTTAAAAATACTAAATTCATGGAAAAAAAATGTGCTTTCGTACAATGTTTTGGTGAATCTAAAAAAATATTCAACAATAACAGTCAGTATGATGAAAGCATGAACTTAACCAAGCAGAACGGCTGAAAACCGACCAATCTGCTGCGATACCAGACATCTGGGCATATTTTGTAATTGTGTTGCAAGTTTAAAGCCGAGCTGATTGTCCTAAACACTGTGCCTACGGAAAAAATATGCTTTTGTACAACTTTGGGTACTTGGATCAGTCAGCCTGAATCAGTGACTGAACATAGTGAGGCAAATGAATGACTGAGCCTTCATTTGCATGACATGAGGACAATGAGGCATAATGCTCCACAAAAATCTATCCATGTTCCCAGGGAAAGGAAGAGTGCTAGTTTATTCCTGTAAACAGTTGTAAACTCTTTGCCTGTGCAGCAAACTTTTCAAGTGTGTGACACCATCCTGCTGCACATTGAGGAGTGTTGTGTCTTCACTCAGCATCTCGTCAGTGTGACCTGCTGCATGGAGAACTGTTTCTACAGCACAGTGGGACGTTTCCTGAGACACACTGTGGAGGTTTATCCAGTGCTGGACAATTAAAATAATCAAACATATTTCATGTTTATATTATATTAAATATTACTTAACACAAAATTTAATGTTAATTAGGGCCCGACCGATATGGATTTTTTGATATCGATACCGATATAAAGACTTTAGAGCAGGCCGATAGCCGATATAATGGCCGATAAATCCATCCACCAGAAAAAATTCCAAAAATATTACTGAAAGTCTAAAACACTGCATTCTAAGCTCATTCTTAAGCTCGTGCTCGTGAGCAGACTTCACTTTACTTGGATAAGTTGCTTTCTGTTTCACCGTCCGGTTCGCTGTGTCTCGGCTTCCACTGTAGGCAGCCATGAGCAAGGATGACTCCGCCCCCAGGGAACATGAAATGGCAACACAGGGGCGCCATCTGCTGGATTTGTAGCCCAATTACATTTTTAACTGCGCATTCTCATTAATAGAGATGCAGAAACACATATATGACAAAAATAAATCGATAAAAAATATCGGAAAATATCTGCAATTTTTTACCGATAGCCGATATCACCCTGGACCCCCATATCGGCCGGTCGATATATCGGTCGGGCCCTAATGTTAATACACAAAATGTGTCTGTTCGGCTGATGAGATTAACCTGTTCTGGTGATTATTTTTATTTTATGATTTAATAAAGTTTTTGTTAAATATTTAACTGAAGTTGAAAATGTATTTTTAATATAAAGTTTACATTAACTAATTTTTACAAATGTTTTATTGACCATCACTTAATTGGATTTATGCAGCCATATCCCAAAAATATTTCACCACTGACTACTACGATTGATATGTTTGTAAAGTATAATGTGCTGTCTGTCAGACTGCGGTGTGAGATGCTGCACAAGGGCGGAGTCACTCTGAATGGATCAATATTTGCCAAAAATTGTACAAAAGCATATTTTTTCAATCAACACCATGTTCCTAAGTCTTAGACTCATCTACAATATAACAGCATAACAGAATAACCAAAATTCAGCTATGTGCTTTTAGTTTTGGTGCTACTCCAAAATTTCAGTGGCTTCATCTGGCACCTCCTTATAAAAAAAAGTCTTGAGGCGCCACTCTGAGAAGTTTAAAAATCAGTTCTGTACTGATCACCATGGGATGGTCTTATGACTTCAGCTAAACCTCTTCCCTCTATATACAAACCACTGTATGCCAAAACCATAGGACTCGAAAGGTGTTTCCCCAGGCTTTCACACTGGCTACGTTTACATGCGCCAAATTTCCGCGATCTGATTAAAATCTTGGTCGATCTGAATTCCCAAATCCCTGTTTACATGGACACTAACTGAAATGATCTGATCATGTCATGAGTACACATGCACCAAGCACTCGATCAGGTTAAATGAGTTGAGCATGCGCACAGCGAGTTGTCTTACCGGGGGAAGAAAAAAAAGTAAACAAACTCCGTCCTTTCTGCACGTCTTTCCCGCCCCATCGTGTGCTCGATCTGACTCACGTTATCCCCAATATGGACCTTCTGCAGGTGATTACCTTTATGTTTGGGTTTTTACTGGTCGCATTAACCAAGCTAGAGGCTGAATACATATTACTACTGCTCCTCCACCACAGGAGAGGAGAGCAGGATGACAGGATGACTGCACCAGCAGACCACTTCTGTTTACTTCCTGCCATGTTTTCTACTTGGGTCTGCGAAAGCGGAAAGACGTCACGCTGAAGTTGTACACATGCGCAGTGGGCTTTTTTCACCCTTTCTTTCCGAATGGGTGTATACATGCACGTCTATCCGAATGAAGATCGGACAAAACCACCCCTCTCGATCGGAAGTAAATTTCTTTCTGATCAGGCTGCATCGGATCAAAACATTCTGATTGACATGTTTACATGACGTATTTTTTATCCGATTGGACGTTTATTCCGATTAAATGTGCCCATGTAAACGTAGCTAATGTTGAAAATGTTGAACACCCTATTAAAGAAATAAATCGTTTTGTCATGGAAATACATTTATTTATATGTACACCACTTGTCCATTTTTTAAACCTGCTTCTTCCTTTTCACAGTTGCAGGGAGCTGGTGTCGGGTTAGGGTTAGTAGTGGAAAACAGGTATATGTCTACTCGCGTGTATTTGCATTTCCGTATGTCTATGTTCTTCATCCGTTACCTGTTTTCATTTTAATGTGCAATAAATATAAGAGCAAAAGAAATAATCTAAGCCTAATTCCTTGTGTTTAACATGCTTGACCAAACAAACCTGATTCTGAAATAGTTGCTCCCATGCATATACTTGTTTTTTTTTTATTATTATTTGTTTTGCTGTTTTTAATGCCTGTTTGCACCTAATGCCAAAACAAATGCCTCATAGCTAAAAGACATAGTTAGATATCTTCTAGGCAACAAAGTTATTAATTCACAATTCCTCTTTGTATCAACAGAAACTCACACAAGCAAAGGTAAAACTATGTAATGTCTCTGTTTTTTATTAAATGTAATTTTCTCTGGCCCTTTTTGTTGTCCTCATTTTATACTCACCCTGCAAGACAAGGTTTAATCAAGTCTGTGGGTTTCAGATAACTTGTGTTTAACGGTGCAAGAGCAAACATTTCAGCCAGTGGAAACGTTATGTAGGTCAGACCACCTTCACCACACAAGGTGAAGGGTAAACAGAGACCAATATACACTGAAAACTATAAACTGTGGGGGTGGGTTATAAGGCTGTTGTATCTATGTTAATTTCAGAATGTATGTAGGAAAATACAGGAACTTTGTGCCCCCTTTTTATGCATAGATCTCTAGAGGCCTTCTGTTATGTTATGACTTAGGACATTTATTTTGTTGTGAATTCATTACAAAAGCTTAGCATCCTAATTTCTAAATCTCTTTTTTTATAACCCATTCATCACTTACTGTAAATCAATGTGCTTTTAACAGGAATGAAACGCTTTATGTTTTAAATCAGTAAAAAAAGACTGTATATAAATCCATTAGCGTTGATTCCACAGTGTTTTGTCCATCTTTTGGTGGTTGTTGCAAGTCTATACCATCTCTTGTTCTTGCAGTGATAAAAAATGAAAAGGTCCCTTTATTTCTTTTCCGGGTCATCTGGTATTTTGTAATGATCCAGATCTATACTTGGTATCTTGTAGAGCCTATTGGGAACTTACCCTGCACTTTTTTTTAACTAGCACCAAGACCATTTATTGTGGAGTTACATCCAGATGTTAAAACAGCCCTGTCTGACAATCAGTACGTTTACATGCAGCCAGAGAAATTCGAATTGTTGCCTTAGGCCGACTGAAATCGGACTTCTGAAACGCATGTAAACGCACAGAGTGATGACGAATCCTTAAAAAAATGGGTGATCTGGATCACCCCCAAAATCTAATTACTTCTTCTTTGGATCATTTTTGACCTTTCCTGAAAATGTGATCAAAATCCAACTAAACTAACTAACAAAGGCTGGCGAAAACATTACCTCCTGGCAGAGGTAATTAAAACCATATTAAACTTAACAGTCAACAGTATTGTTCCAAACATACACGATATTACCAAAAGTATTCGCTCACCTGCCTTTACTCATACTATGAACTGAAGTGCCATCCCATTCCTAACCCATAGAGTTCAATATGATGTCGGTCCACCTTTTGCAGCTATTACAGCTTCAACTCTTCTGTGAAGGCTGTCCACAAGGTTGAGGAGAGTGTTTATAGGAATTTTTGACCATTCTTCCAAAAGTGCATTGGTGAGGTCACACACTGATGTTGGTCGAGAAGGCCTGGCTCTCAGTCTCCGCTCCAATTCATCCCAAAGGTGTTCTATCGGGTTCAGGTCAGGACTCTGTGCAGGCCAGTCAAGTTCATCCACACCAGACTCTGTCATCCATGTCTTTATGGACCTTGCTTTGTGCACTGGTGCACAGTCATGTTGGAAGAGGAAGGGGCCCGCTCCAAACTGTTCCCACAAGGTTGGGAGCATGGAATTGTCCAAAATGTTTTGGTATCCTGAAGCATTCAAAGTTCCTTTCACTGGAACTAAGGGGCCAAGCCCAGCTCCTGAAAAACAACCCCACACCATAATTCCTCCTCCACCAAATTTCACAGTCGGCACAATGCAGTCTGAAACATACCGTTCTCCTGGCAACCTCCAAACCCAGACTCGTCCATCAGATTGCCAAATGGAAAAGTGTGATTCATCACTCCAGAGAACGCGTCTCCGCTGCTCTAGAGGCCAGTGGCGGCGTGCTTTACACCATTGCATCCGACGCTTTGCATTGCACTTGGTGATGTGTGGCTTGGCTGCAGCTGCTCGGCCATGGAAACCCATTCCATGAAGCTCTCTGCGTACTGTACTTGGGCTAATCTGAAGGTCACATGAAGTTTGTAGCTCTGTAGCAACTGACTGTGCAGAAAGTCGGCGACCTCTTTGCACTATGCGCTTCAGCATCCGCTGACCCCTCTCCGTCACTTTACGTGGCCTACCACTTCGTGGCTGAGTTGCTGTTGTTCCCAAACGCTTCCATTTTGTTATAATAGGGCTGACAGTTGACTGTGGAATATTTAGGAGCGAGGAAATTTCACGACTGGATTTGTTGCACAGGTGGCATCCTATGACAGTTCCACGCTGGAATTCACTGAGCTCCTGAGAGCGGCCCATTCTTTCACAAATGTCTTGCTTCACAGTCTGCATGCCTGAGTGCTTGACTTTATACACCTGTGGCCAGGCCAAGTGATTAGGACACCTGATTCTGATCATTTGAATGGGTGAGCCAATACTTTTGGTAATATAGTGTACAACAATCCAGGTGGCTCTAAAGATGTAAAGGAGCAATACAGGATAGAATCATAAAAGAAATGACTTTTTTTGTATTCATAATATCTTTCTAAAGTGATTTCATACAATTTTATTTTAATAAAAAAACTGTATTCAGTTCAATTCATTTTCATTTACAAATGCTAGTTCATAACAAAAGTACCTGAACAACCCACAAACTGTCAGCAAACCACAGAGTCCACAATTTTTCCATCACTCTACATGCAAAGCTCCATGAACCACCAGCAAAAGAAAAACAAAAACAAAGAAGACAAATAAATTTTGTCTTACCGTCCTCCTTCTGAGCTCAACTTTGCACCTCATGCTGTTCCACTGTTGTAACAAGCTGCTGCCTGAGAGGAGCTCTGAGTTGAACTGCTGCTCTTCCACATCTAGAAGAGGCATCTGTTTAGGATGAGTTCTGGTCACCTCCCTAGGAAGGTGTTCTAGGCTTGTTCCACAGGGAGGAGGCCCCCGGGAAGACCGAGGACACACTGGAGGTGTGCATGGACAGGGAAGACTGGGAGTCCCTGTTCAGACTGCTGTCTCCGCAACCCGTACCCAGATAAGCGATGGATGGATGGATGGATGGATGGATGGATGGATGGATGGATGGATGGATGGATGGATGGATGGAGTTTTTTCAATAGCAGTTGTAGGGATCTTGAGGTTCCAGACTCCCAAAACCTTTAGTATTTATCTATTTTATTTTATTTTATTTTATTTTATTTTATTTTATTTTATTTTATTTTATTTTATTTTATTTTATTTTATTTTATTTTATTTCCTATATTAATTCCTCGTGGGGAAATTAGGCGCTGCTTTTGACCCACCCTCACCGTGAGGTGAGGAGCAGAGGGCAGCCATCTTGAACAGCACAGTTTCAGGGTTCAGTATCTTGCCCAAGGATACTTCGACGTAGCTAGCCGGCACCGGTGATCAAACCCGCCATCTTTCAAATGAAGGGCGATCACTCTTCTGCTAGACTACGTTGCCCTCAAACTTATACTTTAGGGCTTTGTTTTCCACAGAAATGTTTAAAATCATACAAGTTCATTTACAACATTATTACATTTTTTAGATTACTTTTTTCTCAAATTGATGAATACGTTTAAAAAACAAAGAGCTGATATTGAGACCAAACTCATTCTCCTCAGCTGCATGAACAAAGCTGAGTAACAATCCTCCCTATCACTGTTTTTTTTTTCTTTTCATCCTGTAATCTACATATGAAGCGTAACTGTTATTATTTGGTAATAAAAAATATCAGAGTTGACGTGTTACTGCCTCTTATAACACAAAAAACCTCATAAATCATTGCAGGCTGTATGAAATGGCCCAAGTAAACACACCTGCATAACCCCATGCCACTACCACATTATTTTTCAAAGTAAAGTTTCTGGACCAGCAATTCATCTTAGTTTAACCTGTATTCTTCTTTCTTACCTCGTACATCTTTAGGTTGTTTCCTTGTCTGTTGTGTAATACAGAAAGGGACAAACAACCTGCGTCACAGATAAAACCACACAGACATCCTGTTAGGATGGAGAAGCTTAGCTGACAAAACCACTGAGGCCGAGGTTTAATCAGCTCGACAGGAGCTCATGTGAGGAGGGTTTTTAGCTGAATGATGACATCAGGTGTTACTGTAGTGGGTGCTGATTTTAATAAGGACTTGGAAAAAAGTTCCATTCTATCACAAATTATGCTAACACTCTGTAACTGTAGACTGCTACGTTTTTTGAATAAGGAAATGGTAAATGTCCTGTATTTGTATAGCGTTTTTCTAGTCATTCAGACCACTCAAAACGCTTTCACACTACAGGGTTTTGCATTCACCCATTCACACAACCCGATACGCAGATCGGGGGGCAACATGGGGTTCAGTGTCTTGCCCAAGGACACTTCGAGATGTGGCGGTGGAAGCCGGGATCGATCCACCAACCTTTAAGTTGGAGGCTCTAACCACTGAGCCACAGTCGGACAAGCATTTTAAGGTTCTGTATTTGAAATGTTCCGATCAATATTTCAATAAAAATTAATCAGGTCAGTTTCAGCAACATGTAGCTGTTATTTTCTGACCAACTGCTTTTGCTGTGTACAACTAAATATGTCAGCACAATTAAACCACATCTCACTGAGGGTATTTGTTCTGGAAAACTCATCAAGTTGATGATGAATTTAAAAGACAGTAATGCTTATAAAATACACTGTATTTATTATTATTATTATTATTATTATTATTATTATTATTATTATTATTATTATTATTATTATCCATCCATTTTTTAGACCTGTTTCTTCCTGTTCAGGGTCGTGGGGAGTTGGTGTCCATCTCCAGCCATCATTGAGCGAGAGGTGGGGTCACACCTTGGACAGGTTAACCGTCCATCACAGGGCCACACAGAGACATACAACATACACACTCTGCATTTTTTCTCTGTATNTGTGGACAGGTGTCTTTTATACTGATAACGAGTTCACACAGGTGCCATTAATACAGGTAACGAGTGGAGGACCGAGGAGCCTCTTAAAGAAGTTACAGGTCTGTGAAAGCCAGAAATCTTACTTGTTTGTAGGTGACCAAATACTTATTTTCCACCATAATTTGCAAATAAATTCTTTAAAAATCAGACAGTGTGATTTTCTGGATTTTTTTTCCTCATTTTGTCTCTCATAGTTGAGGTATACCTATGATGAAAATTACAGGCCTCTCTGATCTTTTTAAGTGGGAGAACTTACACAATTGGTGGCTGACTAAATACTTTTTTGCCCCACTGTAGCTGTTATTTTCTGACCAACTGCTTTTGCTGTGTACAACTAAATATGTCAGCACAATTAAACCACATCTCACTGAGGGTATTTGTTCTGGAAAACTCATCAAGTTGATGATGAATTTAAAAGACAGTAATGCTTATAAAATACACTGTATTTATTATTATTATTATTATTATTATTATTATTATTATTATTATCCATCCATTTTTTAGACCTGTTTCTTCCTGTTCAGGGTCGTGGGGAGTTGGTGTCCATCTCCAGCCATCATTGAGCGAGAGGTGGGGTCACACCTTGGACAGGTTAACCGTCCATCACAGGGCCACACAGAGACATACAACATACACACTCTGCATTTTTTCTCTGTATTTAACACATCCTCATCTTCGAGAAGCAGAGGGCACCCGGGGGAGCAGTTTCAGGTTTCAGTATCTTGCGACATGTACTTTAACACATAGCCTGCTAACCCTGACCTTCTGATCGGAGACGACCTCCCAACCTCGATTAGAATACACGCGGAACAATAATCTTTAATAATACAATGTATTAGATTACTAGAAATGGTTTTGGCCAAGTTGAATACATTCATACAAACAATAAACATAAAACATCTCAGAATTATTTTATATCATTGATGAAGTAATTAAGAACAATAAATTTGCATTAACTACATTTTGATAAACATTTATTTTTGGCTTAAGCATTAACAGGTTTAAATGATAAAATATAAAATTTTGCCCATAAAGCTGGAATATAATAAGTTGACCTCTTCTCATTAAGAGACTGTGACTATGATGTATTTTTCGTTGGATCTGGTGAAAAGAGATTACTAGAAAATAAGAAAAAGAGGGAAGACAGTTCAGTTCATGGCAGGTAACAGTGATTAAAACTACAGGGCCTAAAAAGCAAGACGCTGTGGTGGTTATAAATAAAATCACTTGACGTTTGGACATCTAACTCTAGAATAAATGGTATCTTCATCCATGGTCCTCTGTGTGTTGCTTGGTTCCTCTCTTTGTTTGAAGTCTAGCGCTGCATACTGCATAGCACTGTTCTCCTCGTCCTGTAATACACACAGAGTGCTGAGTAAGTCTAAACTAGAAGTTCAGTCTACATTAAAATGTGAATCATGTTACAGTGGATGACGGTTATTTACACAGCACAAAACTGCTGGGCACATTCCTGTGTCATAGAGAATCCATACAGTTATATGCACAAAACATTTGGAGGTATCTCACTGAATCCTGCTATTTCTCACTAGTTGCTTGACCGTGTACCTCCTCTGGTGTTCTCCCACACACTGTTGCTGTTTGGTGTGTGGAACTAGGCTGCTCTGGCGTTCACGCACACGTGTCTGGTGCGTCTGCGTGAAGCTGTCAGAGGGTCGCCAAAAATGTATTACTGACTTATTTAGTGTGAAGTAGTGTCACATGTAACATTTGTTCTAGTTTTTAGTGCCTGATCATGAGTTCTTAACCCTTCAGGGTCCAACCCTTCAGGATTCTGAAGGGTTGGACCCTGAAGGGTTAATATCTTATATTAAGTTCCTACTATCCAATATGGAAAATCGCTCCGTTCTGTTACTTACAGTGTCATTGTCTATCTGCTCTATAATTATAACTCTGTTTAAATATTTTGTTCTCCGGTTCGTCTCTGGCTGAATCAAAACATTATATTACCCCAATACATATTATTACATTATTTCCAATTATCTGTTATATACTGAACACTGCTACCTGTGTTTACAGTCCAAATGACCACCGACGGATAAATGCACGCGACGCATTTGCACAAAACTGCTGGGCACCGAGGTCATGCATATAACCGTCGTCCACTGTATGAGGATTTCATGAACTAACCTCAGTGTCAGCAGGGTTTTCTGGCTGCTGGTGAGACCCTTTTAAAAAAACAGATTCAAATCAGTCATCTGTTTAGTTGGAACATTAAAGCTAAAGTCACCAAACAGTTGTGCAGCTGTGCAAGTCAAGGCTAGTTGTACCTTCAGAATAAAGATATTTTCTTCTGGATCTACAATAGAAAATAGAGAACTGGATGATGTTCAAGATCAGAGAAAGACTCAGAGCTGCAGCCATCCCATGAAACAACACACCTTCACACTGGTTCCCTGTCAAAACATTGAAAGCAATTTGAATCAACTGGAGAAAGTTGAAAAAAGTAGGACAAGGAAAAAGAATTACCTCCGACGCTCAGTCTTGTTCCTGTCCCAAACAGAATCTGTCCACATGAAGCCACAGCACAATGGTACATCCCAGCATCAGACAGATGCACGTTCCTTTTTGATAAACTGTACACACAGCTGTGAGCAGCAGAACTAGAGCTAGCTTCATACTGACAGCTGCTCTTTGTGTTTGTGTACAGGACTCCCTTGTGGGACATTTCTGAATCCTTCTTGAACCAGTAAACACTGTGTTCTCCATCACTGGTTCCCGTCAGCACGCTGCAGTTTAAAGTCACAGAGCCTCCTAATTGGACGGAGTTAAATTCTGGCTGGCGGAGGAAAGACCAGCAACTGCAATCTGAAAAGGAAATCAAATCAAATAAATTATTATTACAAGATGGAAATCAGAAAGAAAAGAAGCTAGTTCAATTTAAATTATAAGACGTTACTATTTATCAGTAAAAATGTTCCTTCGTCAAATTCTGTCACGGTAATGCTGGTAGAGCCACAGTAGTACATGGCTGAATCCGAGTCCTGGACATTAGAGATGCTAAGGTTGTAGAGTCCTTCTGCTGTCTGGACTGAAAATCGCGTATTGTTTTCAAACTGCTTGTAGAAGATGTTGGAGTCAGATGAATGCTTGTAGAAAGTAGAAATGATCTGAGGTTGTTCCCCGGCTACTTGCTTGTACCAACTCAGATATTTGGCATGGGAGAAACAAGTTAAAGTCACATTGTCTCCAAGGTTAGCATGAAGTATCTCGCCATCTGAAACGCATAAAAATTGAGAACAAAAAAAAACTGCTGAATGCTAACATATTCACAAAATGTCCTCTCACACTTTATCACTTGCTAAGATTTCTGAGTTAAGATAATCAGAATTCATTCTCACCATGAGTAAAGATTATATAAGTAAAGTATAACTCACAGGCTTTAAAATGAGGAACCAACAGCACATAAAACCAAAGCATCCTTCACTCTTGACTGTTCAGACTCTTATCAGCAGCTGGGTCGATGAAAACTGTTACGCACTCAGCGGAAAAGACCGCTACAGAAACAGGTCCTTCAAATTTGTGGGCGTCAGCGCTCATACAAGCAAAAGTGGGAAACTCTGATTAGACATTTTATTTGAAGAAACTTTTCTCAATTTAAAACAATTTAGAAGTCCATTATGTAAAATCTACATCACTTTTCAACCATTATTCAATTCTTCTGACCTAAAAAGACCATTTTGATTTGCTTGTTCGTATTAGTGAGGTGTTTTATGTATTTTTAGAGCTTTAATTCTGTTTTATTGTTTTTATGTTATTTTATTGTACAGCACTTTGGTCAACCTTGGTCATTTTTAAAAGTGCTTAATAAATAAACTTAACTTGATTTGATTTGAATACAAGATCCTGCATTAGGTTAAAAAGTGAACAGTTGAAGTTGAGATTCAATGTAAATGCAAATGTTGCTCAATTTTTTCACTGACCTTCAAGAGATGTTGAAAATTCTTAAACATCTTATAAATAAATAAGTTTATATATAAGTATAAATAATTATTGTCATTGCGTGTCTGGATGTAATTGAACATATCTTCATCTTCTATATCATGTCTGCTACAGAAAGGTTTAAATAGGTCATAAAGTTCCCCCTTTTAGGCCTCAAGTTCAGTGCATTAAAATTTTAAAAATCTAATAAAGTCAGTTTGTTTTTGCATCTGAGCAGCAGTGATGTGTATAGAAAGTGATTTCTAAAGACGTTTTTTAAAGACTAGACTACAACAGTAAGTTTTACAGAATATAAACCTACTTTCAACATCTCCTCTAACCACAATGTCCTCATTAGCTTCTTAACTGTGACTTGTTGCGTAATAATGCCCATCTGAGGGGTCACCTTTCACGTGATACACATTACAGTAACTCAGGAACTAGTTGGACCGATTCACACCTCTATAGAATCGTCAGAGTCTGTAGAATCATGTGATGTGAACAGAAACTTTGTAATCAACAACATTTACATTTTAGAAAGTCCACAATAGGAAAATGCTGAATAAGTAAAGATGGGACATTTTGATTTTCATACATTCTGAAGTAGAGAAGAAGCTGCAGAAACAGCAGAGATTTCTACTGATGAGTACTGGAACAAAAGAGAAACAGAATGAGATGCAAAGTTGAGCTCAGAAGGAGATTCATGATTTCAAAACAGAGATGGTTCTGTTTGTTTTTACTTTTTACATAAAGTGATGAAACTATGTAATCAGTGGACCCTGAAGTCTCAGAAAGTATGTAGTTTGTTCAGATCTAGAAAACAATCTCTATGTCTGTTTTAACGATCATTCATCTGTTGTGTATTGTTGCTGCTTTTTCCATTTATTTTTGTTAGATAGGAACCAACATGGCCATATGTCGAGACAACAGCTGGGTTTTGACGGTGGACTCGATTCATTGCCAAACTCAAAGTTGTTTGCAGAAGCTGCAGCTCACAGATAGTTTTGCAGATACCCAGTTGAGGCAACACATTAAAATCTACTGCTCCACCACAGGAAGTGTCCCTCCCACTGTGACGGGTCAGAGAGCCTGGATTATGAGATCAGGGCTTGTTGTGCTGAGTTTTTGTTTTCAACTTTTGAGTCTCAGACTCATTTATGTTCCAAACCTACTTTGTGGTCCCAGACCACTGCGATCGCTAACTCCAGCACTCTGATTCTTTACTTCCGTGTCAACTTGTAAAATCAATGAAAGAACTCAAGCATGAGACAATAATTTAGGTTCGGCATATGTCGGGAACGAAGCGTCATATCAAGTATTACGCTTTGTTCATCTTTTTCAGTCAGCCAATTCCTTTTATTGAAGCACAAAAAGATCCATTCCTACAGAGGCGGGGCAGTCCCGCCCTGTGCACATTCAGCTAATCAGGACCATTTACCATTTACAATGAATGCAGCCATTGGTTGATTAGTTACTAAAGTTCATGAGACACAATTATTATTATGGACAAACAGTGTTCAGAGTGGTGTGATCACCAGCTGCTTATGTGACTTGTTTTGATCAACTTTCTTAGGGCCCTCTCCTCCTCCAGTCTCTACCCTGGGAAAGGAATCTTCTCAGCCTGTTTTGATGCTGAGTGTCAGGACTTTGGCGAGACCATCTCCAGCCCGTCCTCGCAGCTGCATGATTCACACCAAGCTGAACAGCCTTGAGACTCCTTAAAGTTTTCTGCTCCCAGTAACTTAATAGATGATGTTAAACTTCATAAAAAATGATAAAATCTTAGCAAAATAGCAAAGTATAAGTCTTCACGAAACATTAAAACACAACAGGCTGTTTGACTCCATGGGGACTGACGGACCAAGGAGTCCCATCAGGACCAGAACCTCTTGCCTCAGAAACAGTCTCTTCCCCTTTGCTACTGGCTTATTAAATAAGGCCTAGTAGAACTTAAAATATGTATTATATTAACACACAAATCAAATCTTTCCCCCACACTCCACTTTCTCACTGAATAATAATTCAACTTTATTCATCTCACAATGGAGAAATTCACTTCTGCATTTAATCCATCCCGAGGGAGCAGAGGGCTACCTGTGTCATGGCGCCCAGGAGGCAGTTTGGGATTCAGCATCTTGCCCAAGGATGCACCGACACATGGCTTGTTCGGGTTGGGGATCGAACCTCCAACCTCTTGATCTGAGGACAACCTCCTTCCCCCTTCGACCATGGCCGCCCCGATCCTTTCCACCTTACAGATTTTGTGAAATGTTTAAACTTTGCTCCATTGCACATTATGTAAATGTTGCAGGTTTCCTATTTTTATTTTGTTCTTACTTTTTTCCTCTGTGCAACTTCATTCAAGATAAATTGGTTGTATTGTGAAAATGAGACTTACAAACCAATTCTGATTCTGAGACTTCTGTCTTCTGCCCTCTGGTGGAGAATTTAAGTATTACAGGAAAAAAACAAGAAAAAGCACTTGAAATTGAGTTAGAGCAAAATAAAACCTTTAGAGGGAAGGGAGCGCTGTAAAAATCTTCTAACACACTGTGGTGGCTTCAGTCATTTTTTACAGTGTGGTATGTTGGGGCAGCAGTTTATAAACAGCTGACAGGAATAAACTGGATAAACTGATAAATAAGGCCAACTCTGTCTTGGGATACACCCTGGATCCTGTGCAGGTACACAGCAAATGCAAAAATGTTAAATTTCCAGTGTTGGTGTTGTGTGTTAAAATTACAATGTTAATTTAACTCTTTTTTTAGTCTACTTAACTCTGTGAGAGTAAATTCCTCAAGTGAGTAAGTTCCTGTCAAGTGTTGAATTTAAAATGAACTCTGAACAGAGTTGTTTATCAGAGCTGGGCAGGGGGCGGAGCCAATGACTGGGTCTGAGTTTTACCCAAAATGCACTTGGAGACAACATCTGTGAATTACTTGTAAGAATAAAGCTCATGAAGCTCCATGTGAGTATGAAAATAGAGCCAGTCATGCAGTACAATGTTTTATTCAATATTTTACAACTTCTACATCACTAAAATAAGAATTGCTCCCAATAGAGATGAATGTTTGCAAACATAAAGGTTTACGTCAGACCTAACCCATCACCAATACTGCTGTAACTTGCACATTTATTTACAACAGACTGTAAATAATAACTTATTGGAGCTTCATATTTACTTTTTTTATGCACAGTTCGATGCAAAATCTGTAATTTTTCAATTTCATCCATATCCTAACTACTTTGCACAATATTGATTTTATAATTTTTTATAACTGCTTTATAACTATTGTAACATGTTGAAGAAACTTTTTTCTTATTTTTCATATTTCGTTTTAAGATTGTGTGTGCTCCATTATATAATGTTCTGTGTTCAGTTTGTATACCTGTTTACAGGTTTTACAGTACAAAGGCACTTCAAAGGGTATATAAAAGGTTTATTATTGTTACATAAATGCACCATAAAGCCACTTCAAAGGCTCTATAATGGCTATGTTAATGTTCCATAGGAGCATTACAAAGGCACTTCAAAGGGTACATAAAAGCTTTATTAATGTTTTATACAGGCATCATAAAGCTACTCCAAAGCTGCTATCATGAATTTGTTAATCTTCCATATGGGGAATACAAAGGTACTTCAAAGGGTATATAAAAGCTTTAACAATGTTCCTTAAACGCATCATAAAGCTACTTCAAAGGCTCTACTACTACTACTGTCATTTAGCAGACGCTTTTATCCAAAGCGACTTACATTGAGAGAACATACAAGCAAGAATTCAAAGAGAAGGAAAAAAATATAAGGAGGCGGACTGTTTGGAGTCCAGTTTAACTGTTTGGAGTCCAGTTTAAGTCCAGGGCTCTATCATGGCTTTGTTAATGTTCCATAAGGGCATTACAAAGGCACTTCAAAGGGTACATAAAAGCTTTAATAATATTCCATAAACGCACCATGAAGCCACTTCAAAGGGTTTATGAAAGCGTTGTAGTCTTCCAAAAAGGCCAAATGAAGCTACTTCAAAGGCTCTATAATGGCTATGTTAGTGTTCAATAGGAGCATGACAAAGACACTTCAAAGGGTACATAAAAGCTTTATTAATGTTCCATAAAGGCATCATGAAGCTACTTCAAAGGCTCTATAATGGCTATGTTAATGTTCAATAGGAGCATTACAAAGGCACTTCAAAGGGCACATAAAAGCTTTATTAATGTGCCATAAACGCATCATAAAGCTGCTTCAAAGGCTCTATCATGGCTATGTTAATGTTCCATAAGGGCATTACAAAGGCACTTCAAAGGGTACATAAAAGATTTAACAATGTTCCTTAAACACATCATAAAGCTACTTCAAAGGGTACATGAAAGCTTTAATAATGTTCCATAAAGGCATCATAAAGCTACTACAAAGCCTCTATAATGGCTGTGTTAATGTTCCATAGGAGCATTACAAAGGCACTTCAAAGGGAACATAAAAGCTTTATTAATGTTCCATAAACGCATCATAAAGCTACTTCAAAGGCTCTATCATGGCTTTGTTAATGTTCCATATGGGGAATACAAAGGTACTTCAAAGGGTATTTAAAAGCTTTAACAATGTTCCTTAAACGCATCATAAAGCTAATTCAAAGGCTCCATAATGGCTATGTTAATGTTCCATAGGAGCATTACAAAGACACTTCAGAGGGTACATAAAAGCTTTAATAATGTTCCATAAACGCATCATAAAGCTACTTCAAAGGCTCTATCATGGCTTTGTTAATGTTCCATAAGGGCATTACAAAGGCACTTCAAAGGGTAAATAAAAGCTTTATTAATATTCCATAAACGCACCATGAAGCCACTTCAAAGGGTTTATGAAAGTGTTGTAGACTTCCAAAAAGGCATAATGAAGTTACTTCAAAGGCTCTATAATGGCTATGTTAATGTTCCATAAGGGCATTACAAAGGCACTTCAAAGGGTACATAAAAGCTTTAATAATGTTCCATAAACGTACCATAAAAACACTTCAAAGGGTACATAAAAGCTTTAATAATGTTCTATAAACGCATCATAAAGCTACTACAAAGGATCTATAATGGCTATGTTAATGTTAAAACTTTTTTGTTCAAAGTACAATGTTGTTATTGAACACAAGCGCAGGTCGTCGATTAACAAACATTTCAGCGGTGCAAAACACACGAGGAGACTTCAAGCAAACGCAAACCCCCTTCGACAAGTTACTGTGACCAAAGCGGCTGCCTCCAGAGCGATAGCGACTACAGAACAAGAAACTTAATTATTCACAATGCCATTGTTTGCATTATAAAATAAAATATAGGAAACATTATTTTGTTGTTTTAATTGAACATTTTATTGTTTCAGTATTTTAAATTACCTTTATTTTAAAGTGGGAAAAATCTTATTTAGTTTACATATTTCTCTAAACTCATTTAGAATCAGCAATGCACAGCTAGTGAATTAGCTTTTTGGACTCATCCTGGACAAATTCATTTTGCTTTAATAATGGAAATAAGATTTTACATTTGTTTGGACATCATAAGATCAGATAATTATGATAAGAGCCTTAAAGATGAACATTCTACTGAAAAAAAAAATCGCAACTTTTTTGCAACTTTTTGAAAAACCGACCACGAAATCTGTTTTTTTTCTCCGCAACAATCATAAAAATTGCCTGCGAAATCCTGGAGGGACTGAATATTGTTCCATAAACGCACCATCAAGGCACTTCAAAGGGTCTATCAAAGCATTTTAGTCTTCCATAAAGGCATAATGGAGCTACTCCAAAGCCTCTATAATAGCTTTGTTAATCTTCCATAAGGGGATTACAAAGGCACTTCAAAGGGTATATAAAAAATTTAATACTGTTCCATAAACGCACCATGAAGCCACTTCAAAGGGTGTATGAAAGCTTTTTAATCTTCCATAAAGGCATAATGAAGCTACTTAAAAGGCTCTATAATGGCTTTGTTACTGTTCCATTTCATGTAAAATTGTTAAATTTTACTCTTTTTGGTTTAAATGGTTTAAATGTGGCTACTGCCTTTGACATTTGTGATTGGTTGAAAGCGGTACATGCTTCTTGTCGTTTAATGGCGGCAGGAAAACCACATGCAGGAACCACCATCTTTGATTTAGAAAATAGCCTCACAGCTGATCACCGTGAGTTAACCGAAAATAATTGCGATCATGAAGTTCGGTCATATGATCGCCCAGCACTACCTAAAATACTAAAATATGTCATATTGCTTTATAAAAACAAACAAAAAATATAGAATTCTACAGGGTATCAGTGATTGTTGTCTGGTCAAGGTTCCTACTGTAGCTAATTATAGAGCTTTGTTGGAGGCTTTGACCACTGGCAGCAGCCTCAGAAGAACCTCCTCTGAAGCAGAGTATTTCTTCAGGTCAAACACATCCAGATCTTTTTCTGATGACACTAAGATGATCAGAGCTGACCACTGGGCAGGAGACAGTTTATCTGTGGAGAGACTTCCTGAACTCAGAGACTTTTGGGTCGTGCAGAGACTTTTGAAGGGGCGGGTGCTCAAAAGTTAAAAAGGGGCACATAGAACTCGGTTTTATAACAACCCACCTTTTGTCAAAAATCTAATATGGAATCTTCTCATTACTACATCATGGTCATCATCAGGAGGGACAATACAAAGCAAATGTAGCCTCTGTTTTACCTGATGAGGAACAATATTGTTGACAGATTTGGGGGGGGGGGGTTAATGCACTATCTCAAATCACAACAGTAACTTTCTGTTGACCGTGTCCAGAAAAATGCTTCATGGTGCTGATCCAGAATTGTTCAACGAGTATAATAACTTTACACTCCTGTATTACGGGCCATGATGGACCTTACTTAATGGTTTTTGTTGCGTCAGTTGGCACTTTTTGCACGTTAATGTCTCCACTCTTCTCTACAAGCTATCAGGGGCAGTCATTGGTTACTGGTGTCATGTGACTGATGCAAGACCGATCCTTTTATTTTGCAAAATTGATATTAATAATTAAATATTAATTAGTTTGGTGCACAGGCAGTTCTATACATGTACACAAACGTAAAAAAAAAAAAAAGAGAGACAAGAAAAGGGCACATGGGGCACCCTGGAGGAAAGGGGCAGGTGCCCCCTCCCTCTGCACGGAGCTGCCTCGACTAGAGAACCATCGTTCAGTTCATTTAGACAGTGGAACAGATTGATGCTTTTCTCTGCAGACAGATTCTCATTAATCTTCTCTTTGATGTACTGGACTGTTTTCTGATTGGTCTGTGAGCCACTTCCTGTCTGTTTCAGTAGGCCTTGTAGGAGAGTTTGATTGGTCTGCAACCCACGGCTCCAGACAAGATCCACTAAAAGAACATCTGCCACCTCTCTACTAAAAGAAGGATAATCAATCGGGATAGCTGGCTTTGAGTAAACCACACGGGGTTTGTTTGTCTCTTGCATGGTTGTTTTCTCTACATGAAGATACAAAGCAAAGCACCTTCAGTTTTAGTGTTAGAAAGGTTTTTGCACTATGAGTTTGACTTACCAGTGCTCAAATGGGTCAAAATGCACCAAACCCAATGCATATAATGTGAGACCTGGACTATTTGTCTATGGGGGGAAAAACAGAACGCTGTTACTTCCTGCTGCTCCGATTGCTTCATGTCACTTCTTCATGCTTCACATGTTAAATTGTCAGAATGCAGTTGTAGTTCCCCTCGCTGTCCACAAGATGGAGCTGTTTCTACCAGTTTCTCTTTCATTTCACCATCAACTCAAATAAAAGCTGCAGCTCTTCCTTCTTCTGTTGTTGAACAGTGAAGCCATGAGATCCCGTTTACAGGCGCTGCCATGTTGGATCTGTGGAACCAAAGTTTTAATAAACAGGAGAAGAAGTGAATGAAGTCAGACTGGAGGTTTTCCTTCCTGTGTGTGTAGTGAGTAACCTGATGTGTTGCTGAATCTTCACCTGTGTCTCCTCTCACAGAGAGAAGATGATCTGCAGGATCCTGCTGCTCATCATCATCAGCTCATGTCTCTGTGGTGAGTTTCCATCTTGTCTTTGTTGAGTCAATAATCATCAATAATCAGTGAAACGTCTGTCAATGAAGGTAACACTTCAATCCTGCAGCTGCATTTGATCAAGTAGCTTGACAGCACAGAGACCATCATAGACTCCCATGTTCCAGTTCTCAGTGTGTCTGCTCCTCTCTGTCTCCTCAGCACCATCACTTGTAGTCATGGTGACACAGAGCTCCTATCAGGCAGAAGAGAACCACAACGTCACGCTGGAGTGGACCTTCACTAACAAACCTGACTGTTCCACTAACAGCCTGCATATCATTTGCCACATGATGGATGATACCAGAATTTTAAACCTGTAAAATGTATATGAAGATTTTGAGGTTTCAGAGTCTCTAAACAGTTTGCAGGATGAATCCAGTGACAAAGGTGTTCTCAGAGAGGAACAAACTAGACTTCATGTGTCCAGACTCAGGACTGAAGACTCTTGCCCTGATTTCATTATTCTTTTACAGATATTACTTATTCCCTTTGTCATCTAATATACAGATGTTAACAGGTGGGTATAACCACCTACATGTTGAAACTGTTTAAATAATCACATTATATACATTATACACTCACCTAAAGGATTATTAGGAACACCATACTAATAGTAACTAACGGTGTTCGCCTTCAGAACTGCCCTAATTCTACATGGCATTGATTCAACAAGGTGCTGAAAGCATTCTTTAGAAATGTTGGTCCATATTGATAGGATAGCATCGTACAGTTGATGGAGATTTATGGGATGCACATCCAGGACACGAAGCTCCCGTTCCACCACATCCCAAAGATGCTCTATGGGGTTGAGATCTGGTGACTGTGGGGGCCATTGTAGTACAGTGAACTCATTGTCATGTTCAAGAAACTAATTTGAAATGATTCGAGCTTTATGACATGGTGCATTATCCTGCTGGAAGTAGCCATCAGAGGATGGGTACATGGTGGTCATGAAGGGATGGACATGGTCAGAAACAATACTCAGGTAGCCCGTTGCATTTAAACGATGCCCAATTGGCACTAAGGGGCCTAAAGTGTACCAAGAAAACATCCCCCACACCATGACACCACCACCACCAGCCTGCACAGTGGTAACAAGACATGATGGATCTATGTTCTCATTCTGTTTACACCAAATTCTGACTCTACCATTTGAATGTCTCAACAGAAATCCAGACTCATCAGACCAGGAAACATTTTTACAGTCTTCAACTGTCCAATTTTGGTGAGCTGGTGCAAATTATAGCCTCTTTTTCCTATTTGTAGTGGAGATGAGTGTTACCTGGTGGGGTCTTCTGCTGTTGTAGACCATCCGCCTCAAGGTTGTGCGTGTTGTAGCTTCACAAATGCTTTGCTACATTCCTCGGTTGTAATGAGGTTATTTCAGTCAAAGTTGTTCTTCTATCAGCTTAAATCAGTCGGCCCATTCTCCTCTGACCTCTAGCATCAACAAGCTGCTGCATACTGGATGTTTTTCTTTGTAAACTCTAGAAATGGTTGTGTGTGAAAATCCCAGTAACTGAGCAGATTGTGAAACACTCAGACCGTCTGGCACCAACAATCATGCCACGCTCAAAATTGCTTAAATCACCTTTTTTTCTCATTCTAACATTCAGTTTGGAGTTCAGGGGGTTGTCTTGACCAGGACCACACCCCTAAATGCATTCAAGCAACTGCCATGTGATTGGTTGATTAGATAATTGCATTAAGGAGAAATTGAGTTTAAGTGATTGTATACAGGCGTATTCTCTCTGCAATGGATACATTACTGATTTGACTGGACTGATGAGTAAACAGTCTGATCTGGACCAAGAACACTGTTAGTTACTGCCGTGCTAAAACAACCCAAGTATAAAAAATGTCAGTGTTTTACGCAAAAGGTAATTTTTAAACCTTTTACATTGTCAGTTTGGCATGTCATGGTTATTTACTTAGAATTTTGTGGCAATACAAACACAGAGAGAGAGAGAGAGAGATGCACTGCTGCCTCTTCTTTCTCTCTTTCTTATCAGTGGAACTTGATCGATAAATTTGCGAAGAAAAAACACCTCGCAAATCTTTTTTCCTTCTTCATTTCGAATGTTTACACAGTGAAAGTAACGTTACATTTAATGGTTCACATTTTTTGAAAGCCGGCAGGTCCTGCCTAAGCGCTACCTGCTGGGAGTCAGAAGGCAGGGAGGAGGAGGGATGTTACGCTGTGGGTTCAGTATTCTCTGCTTTTCTACGCTGAGTGAAACTGCTGCATCAAGTTATCAGATACGAGTACTACATGTGTCACGCATTTGGCACAAAACTCACATGTCTGCAGCTTTGCGTAGTTTAGAGTGGCGAGTTGAACCAGCGCTGTTCTAACTTCACCTTGCCTTTAGACTAAAAACTAAAGAGGAGTAATTATGTCCCTATGCCCCGCCTCCTTGCTGTGTTCACGTAAAACAACAGAGATGCTAACGCTGCTGCTTCCAGAAGCAGCGGGAAAATAAATAAATAAATCTCTGCATTTTGCAGCCGTGGCGCTGGAATTTCAGCCGTAACTTCTACGTAGGGGAAACACTGGCTCTTTATTGAGATGCTGGAGAGACAACGGGGCGAGTGTGTCTGGTTTTATACCTCATGGGGTGTGTCTCACCCCTTCTTTCCACTGGACGGGTCAACAGGACACAGCCTTTTCCTTATGCAATCAGTCGTGCGTCCCTTCACACCAGGAGCGTTTTACACGCGTTTATCCCTCACGCAAGCGTCACATCCAGCTGGTCCCAGAAGATCATGAAATCTCATAAGAATAGCGAAAATGCGTGATTTCGTCAGTGCACACAACAACAAGCAGGGAAAAAGATGACAACACGTATCCAGAAGGTATGTGGCTTATTTATACACCACCTACGGACTTCAAACCCGTCCCAGGTACTGTACTTTCTAGTAGTCTTGCAAACAGAAATCTACGCGTGTCCTTTTGAAACTTCCAGGTATTTTACGTTTCACAGATGTCTGATTTCCTGTCTGGTCCAAACTAAACCGCTAAACTTGACGTGTTTCAGAAGCGTACCGCATAAAAAATAAAACTGTAACGTAATGCTCGCGACACTGCGCTTCTGGGACGCGTCTCATGCACGCTACTTTGCGCACGGTGGGAACGGTCTCATTGACCTTAATGGCGGCTATCAGCCGCATATTACACGTCACTAATGTTACGCGTTCAGTGGAAAGGAGGGGTTAGAGACGATGCCTGTGACGTAGACATGGAAAAAGATGTACTGCACTAAGATGTTTTTTGACCAAAAAGTGTAGAATTTAACAAGTTTACACAAAAATGTCCAGACACTGAAAGGTTGCATTGCTAAAGACCCATTATTACAGTTTATAAGCAAAATAAGCTGTTTTGAGGGCGAGTTACTCCTAGTTATCACCAACAGCTGAGTAAATTCAAATATTAATGTGTTAACTCAAAGACACTGATTAAAAAAATAGTCTGAAAGACAAGATCACACCAGTTCCATTTATTTTCTCTAAACACTGCACCAAGCAATAAAACAATAAACACAGTCAGTGTCTGACTCAGGTGTCAGATGTAAAGGTGGTCTACTCATGTGTTTACTTAAATTCCACCTTTTTCAATGAATTAATTCACAGCCAAATTAAAATTGTACTGTATACAATATAGATCCCAGAGGCTTAGAATTTAGGATAAACTGTACATTTCCATACACAAGACTTACCAGGTAAAATCATCAGGACCACAGAAAAACAAATATGTGGAAGTACTCAGTTCTCTGGCAGGAAGAACCAGTAGCTTAAAAACACCCAAAAGACTGTTTTCCTTCTAAAATGTCAATGTTGATATTTTGAAAATTCAAATTCTAAAAACACTCTAGTAATTTTGAACAGCAGCTTTAAACCACACAGTCCCCAGCAGATGAAACAAATTAAAAAACACATGCATTTCTGCACTCTTTGATGATATGAAGCATCCGCAATAGAGCAGAGAGGACAGAGGTCGTGATCTCGACAGGAAATACTGAAAAGGTCTTTTGGAAGATAACACACATCTTTCCACAGAAAACAGTTCAAACCTTTCTCAGACATGCATTCTGGGGTTCACAATGGAGTTCACTTTGGGGCGCATGCTGGAGTTCACTCTGAGTATCATCCTGACGTACCCACATTCACTTTGGGATCACTCTGAGGTTCAGTTTGGAGTTCATCCTGATTCACTCTGGGTGCACAAACACTGGTGTCTTTATATGGACTAACTTCTATGTTTAATAAGATAAGTGAGTTTTAAAATGTCATGAACATATAATCTAAAAATATGCAGGATACCTACCATGGGGAGATTCCACTCAATATTATATGTTACAATAAAAAGCTGCAGAAGAAGTTACTTTCTGATCATTGCATAAGATCAGTAGTGACGAGCTCAATCAAAGGTGACATCTTAATATTGAGTTGCAAGATCCTGTTTATATAATTAGCTGGTTCCACAACATCATCACACTCACAGACCTTGGTCATGTCTCAGAGTAAGTACTAAGATCTTTTACTTGAAATGGTAGCAGTTATCAATTAGAGGTACAAAGAAGATACAAGTTACTACACTGGCATGCAGCGGTGACTCTTATATGTACCAAGATGGCGGAAGCTTCGTCCACACTGTTGGCAACAGTAAGGTGTGGCCCCGCTATGGATCCTCTGATGGGTGTACAGATTCCCTAGCTCTTTAAAGCACCGACCGCACTGAGGGCACGCATATGGACTCTCACCAGTGTGTACCCTTTGGTGTCTTTTGAGTCCAGACAACACTGAAAAACCTTTCCCACACTGAGGGCAGGGAAATGGACTCTGGGCACCGCTGTGGACCAACCTGTGACTTTTCAAACGAGCTGCATGGCGAAATCTCTCCCCACACTCTGGACACATAAAGGGTTTTTCTCCAGTGTGAATGCGTTGGTGCTGCCGGAGATTGCCAAGATAGTTAAAATGGCGGCCACAGTCCCCACATTCATATCCGCCCTCAATTTTAATCTCTTTTTTCAAAGGTTGGCTGATGTTAGCAGACGAGCCTGATCCTGGGCTGCCCTCCGTGTCCCCTCTTGCAGCACATGTAGAGTCATTGCTGCCATCCACTATGGGAACAGCAGAGGACGCTTCCCGCAGGGCCTTTAGAGTTTGGTTTTCATCAGTGTCTGAGTGTATCAGTCTAACATGTTCCTTAAGAAACAAAGAGTCTGGGCAGAAGGTTCCACATAGTGAGCAGATGTAGGTGGGATTAGAAAACTCCTGACCTGAAACAACACAGAAGAAAATATTTGTTTTATACGGATACAATCTAACTGAAAACAAATAATTTCTGTGTCTTTGGTGAGATTTGTAAACAAAAATACCCAAATAAATTTCCTGGTACTTGTTGTTATACCATCATTTCATCTGTTGTCATTTCTATGGAATGTAAAACAGACTGTAGATGGCTCCTTTGCACAATCCACTCAAGAAGCTTCAGATCAGTCCAAAGAACAGAACAAGCCTTCTTTATCAGTTTGTGACTGCAGAACACTCTCCACAACAGACTCATGGATAATAATATCATATTTTTCCTTTATTAATCCCCCTTGGGGAAATTCGGCTCTGCATTTGACCCATCCTCACCATCCTCACAACCAGCCAAGACTAGACTTCATGTAGTTTACATGTTCTCCCTTTACATGATTTCTCCAAGACTCTGGCTTCCTTCCACAGGTGTGAGTGCGTGTAAATGGTTGTATGTATGTGTCCCAGCTCATTGGATGTCATATTTCTATAGCCCAAGAAAAAGCTTTTGGCTGAGCTGAACACCAGTTTTTGTGGAAAACTGGACTTCTTGAGGTAGCTTAGATCCTTCAACGTTTGCAGCAAGATGTTGAAGATCTTTTATAAGTCTGTTGTGGAGAGTGTGCAGTATCAGAGCAGGTGATGTAAAGATGCTGAACAAACTGATAAAGAGGACCGGTTCTGTTCAGGGAGTCAGGGACTGACTGAAAATGGCCATTCGAGATGTAAACAAAGAGCTGTGTTCATGTTCCAGTTTTTTTAAGCCTTTAAAAATGAGACTCGCCTAAAGCTAATAAAACATTCATACTTGCCTTATAAATGTCAAACATCACAAATTTACACCATGATGCATTAAACAAAGTTATAATACTTCTAAATGTTTTATTGACACCTGAACATGTCCCAGACTGTTTAATGTCTTGATTAATTCTGTATCTGTATTTGGTTATGTCTCTTCTTCTAGTGTAAATTGGGGGAAGAAAAAGCTTTAATGGAAGCGAGGCAGCTGGGGAAATAATTCAAGCTACATGAACATTTGGTCTGCAAAAATATTTAGCAGTTTTTCTTAGCAACTTTTTACAGAAAAACTGGGAAAATATTTTAGACAAGGTCAAAAGTCGATTCTTGAAGTGGAAATGAATTTTACTCAAAATGTCCTACAGAGGCTGGGTCCTTGTCATTATTAATCTGTAGCACCAGTTGTTTTGTGTTGACCCCCAGCCTCCGTTTTGTCGTGCATTTAAAGGGTACAGTTAACTGAACCCGTCACGTCTTTCAGCCTTTTACAGACATGTTTTCTCACCATCATCTCAACTGAATAAATGCAGAAGGAACATCAAGCAGCTTCTCTACACTGGCTGATGCAGGACCCTGTGCTCTTTGGGGGATTTCTGGACTGTTATGCTTGGGGGAGGGCTACCTTGCACAGATGGCTTCATGATGCACGTGTCTACTCTCTGCAGAATGAGGTGGACTCCAGCTGAATAATCCTGTTGGACTGGCATCTTGTTTAGGAATGAGATCCATCTGAGTTGGGCGTTAGTTACTGGATCACTGCATACACAAGCTAAGCAGATGCGACTGTAGTGCTGATGGACTTTTGTAAAGGCATTCTGTTGCCAAACTACCAGAACCACTATTCAGCAATCAGACTGTTCCCAGAGGAGGACAAGGAAGCTAGAAGGGTTGGATTTTAATGTTGTCTTAAGCTTTGTTAACATGGTCATATCAAGGCTTCTACTAGAGACTTGCAGTCTTTCTACAGGTCTGGAAACACAGGTGGGTGCTGTGCTCTGTAGGAGGATGTTGAATTTTTGGGACAGAACTGATTTGAAATGTACAGTGGGGCAAAAAAGTATTTAGTCAGCCACCAATTGTGTAAGTTCTCCCACTTAAAAAGATCAGAGAGGCCTGTAATTTTCATCATAGGTATACCTCAACTATGAGAGACAAAATGAGGAAAAAAAATCCAGAAAATCACATTGTCTGATTTTTAAAGAATTTATTTGCAAATTATGGTGGAAAATAAGTATTTGGTCACCTACAAACAAGTAAGATTTCTGGCTTTCACAGACCTGTAACTTCTTTAAGAGGCTCCTCGGTCCTCCACTCGTTACCTGTATTAATGGCACCTGTGTGAACTCGTTATCAGTATAAAAGACACCTGTCCACAACCTCAAACAGTCACGCTCCAAACTCCACTATGGCCAAGACCAAAGAGCTGTCAAAGGACACCAGAAACAAAATTGTAGACCTTCACCAGGCTGGGAAGACTGAATCTGCAATAGGTAAGCAGCTTGGTGTGAAGA
>SSNP01000047.1:1177746-1207500 GCA_006937955.1 Pachypanchax playfairii
TCTTCACACCAAGCTGCTTACCTATTGCAGATTCAGTCTTCCCAGCCTGGTGAAGGTCTACAATTTTGTTTCTGGTGTCCTTTGACAGCTCTTTGGTCTTGGCCATAGTGGAGTTTGGAGCGTGACTGTTTGAGGTTGTGGACAGGTGTCTTTTATACTGATAACGAGTTCACACAGGTGCCATTAATACAGGTAACGAGTGGAGGACCGAGGAGCCTCTTAAAGAAGTTACAGGTCTGTGAAAGCCAGAAATCTTACTTGTTTGTAGGTGACCAAATACTTATTTTCCACCATAATTTGCAAATAAATTCTTTAAAAATCAGACAATGTGATTTTCTGGATTTTTTTTCCTCATTTTGTCTCTCATAGTTGAGGTATACCTATGATGAAAATTACAGGCCTCTCTGATCTTTTTAAGTGGGAGAACTTACACAATTGGTGGCTGACTAAATACTTTTTTGCCCCACTGTATATATTTTGATTTGTAACCAGCCTGTTCAGATCTACTAAAAAAGTTGTACTTGTTTGGTAATGATAATATTGTTTTTATTACAATGTTCAAGTAGTGGGTATGTCTCAATATCAGTAGTTCAGAAGAGACTGGGTGAATCATGGTCAAACTGCTGTAAATAAGACACTTTGGAGAAAGGACAAGAAGAAGAGAATGACTTGGGCCAATAAACACAGGGAATAGGATTTGGACCTGTGGAAATCTCTTATTCTGTCTGATAAGTCCAAATTTAATTTTTGGTTCCACCTGCCATGTTGCAAATAAGAGGACATTTTCAACATGCATGGTTCCCACTGTGAAGCAAGAGGTCAGATGGTGTGCTAATGATATTATTGGTAATTTATTCAAAATCCAAGGCTCACCTGACCAGCATTGCTACCACAGTATTCGGCATCATCCCATCAGTTTTTCTCTTTGTGGCACCAGCAGTGTTTTTTTAACAGGACAATGACCCCAAATACACCTCCAGGCTATGTTAGGGGCTATTTGACCAAGAAAGAAAATGATGGAGTGGTGTGTGCATAGGATTCACATGAAATAAAAATGTGTGTCCACTGATTGATGTTGTGAACTGTACTGTAGACTGAGTCTTACCTCCCTCAGGCTTGTCTGTGTTCGCCTCCATGGGGCTCCCTCCTTCCATTAGAGAGTTTTCTGCTTCAACAGATATCTCAGAGGGCGGAATGTGTGAAAGTAAACCTTGGGTCTGCTCCAGGTCACCTCCCTTCCTTGTAGATAACTCATCTTCATCCTCTCTTTTGTCCTCATCCTCGCTGATCTGAGTGTTTTCACAGTCAGGATCCTTTAAAACTAGGACAAAATAGAAGGAAAATATGATCATTCAATTGTGTATGATCATTTGAAGTTTAATACAAAAAAATCATGTCAGTTAAAAACAATACTGTGTACTTGTATAGCGCTTTTCTCAAGTCACATGACTTCTAAAGTGCTTCACACTACACATTGTCATTCACCCATTCACACACACACTCACACATTTGGAGGTGATAAACTATCCACATACTGCAGCCACAGCTGTCCTGGGACACACTGACGGAGGCGAGGCTGCCAGACACCAACGCAACCGGATCACCCGAGCACCACCTTACAGGCAAGTGGGTTAAGTGTCTTGCCCAAGGACACAACGGCCAGGAGATCTTTTCTGTGTGGAGCTGGGATTCGAACCGGTGACCCTCCGGTTACCAGACGACCCGCTCCCCCCCTTATATGTAACAGACTATGTGGAATCAGACCTCTGCATTTCTACCACATCAAATTCAACATCTAAAGGTGAAGATACCCTGAGAACAGATTTTGAACGGAGAAGATTGATGGTTTGCCATTTGCAAAAACAAAAAACTAAATTTGCTTGGATTATCCTGATCCATCCCTTTAGTTATGCTGCTGTAAGTTTAGGCTGCTGGAGGACATACTGATGCCGCTTTTCCACCGACAGAACACGGTGCGGCTCGGTTCACTTTAGCCCCCTGCGGACCCTTTTCCACCGCCTTTCTCGGGTCTTAACCGCGTCATTCCGTGCCAACCCGGCCTCTTTTTTCAGACCACCGAGGAAGCGGCCCAAAGCGGGCCCACACGCCCACCTGTCTACTGATTGGTCCAGTAAACTGCTACCAGTGACACGACTACTACGTAGTGGTAGCCCCTGATTGGCCCGGCTGTGTGTGGCGTTCAGGTGGTGTGATATGAAAAAAATGAAAAATACTTTATTTATCCCAGAAGGGAAATTCAACGTTGTAGTAGTTTTTTTTTTTGTCCAACAATAAAAAACAATAGTGAAGACAATAATATAATAATAACAATCAAGGTCTGTTCTTGTTGTGGAGGCTAATGGCTGCAGGCAGGAATGATCTTTTGTATCTTTCGGTCTTGCATCAGACCTGAAGAAGCCTCTCACTGAACACACTCTGTTGTTTGATCACTGTGTCGTGCAGAGGGTGACAAGAGTCCTCCATCATCTTCATCAGCTTGTCCAGCATTCTTTTTGTACAGTCAGCTCCAGCGGCTCCAGAGATACTCCCATTCAGAAGCGCTCCCGCAAAAGGCTTTTAAAAAAACTCCCAGCAACCATACAAATATTTTATTTTAAAATACAATTAACTTTGGACAATGGCGACTTCCTCCACAAGAACCAAAAATCAAACCAACCAAAATGAACCACAGACAGAGTGCAAAGTACAAAAACACACGTATATCCGCCATTGTTGTTGTTGTTTCACGCGCTGTGACGACGCGGACAAAGACTTTTGCGCACCACTTTTCATAGCCAGATGGACACACCCATATTCCCACTTACGTTCGCTTTATGTTTCCACCGCCTCAAGCGAGTTGATCCGCGCTATACTGTACCGCTCTCAAGCACGCCGTGACGATTTGTCGGTGGAAAAGGGGCATGAGTGACCACGTTTCATCACTCTGCTGTCTTTACGCTCCATGTTTGTATTATTATTACTACTGCTGATAAATTCATCTTTCCGTAGGACTGACAAGTGGCCCAACCCTTCTGGGTTTGTGTCTTTTTCTTGTCTTGTCCTCTCAGACCCCAGTGGGTCAAAGCAGAAGACCACTCATCCTGGTTCAGCTGGAGGTTTCTTCCAGTTGGAAGAGAGTCCTTCTTCTCCACTGTCTCCAGTTCATGTTCTGAACGAGCAGTTGTGATGAGTTGAAAATTAATCTCAACCTGTTGGTTTCTTTAGCTAGAAAACATTTTACCTGTCCCTTTTTATACAAAAAAACTAGTCCTAAATGAACTATAAAATCACAAACAACAGTGAACACTATTGTACGGTTATTCTACACAATCCATCCATTCATTTTCTGAACCTACTTCTTCCAGTTCAGGGTCGAAGGGAGCTGATGTCTATCTCCAGCAGTCTTTGGGCGAGAGGCGGGGGACACCCTGGACAGGTCTTATTCTGACACAATTGACTCCCTAATGATAATGAGGACTTTTCAGTTTCTGTAATTTCTTTTGTTGTTTTCTGTTGAAAACTACACTGCTCTAAAAAATAAAAGGAACACTTAAACAACACAATGTAACTCCAAGTCAATCACACCTCTGTGAAATCAAACTGTCCAATTAGGAAGTAACACGGACAATCGATTTCACTTGCTGTTGTGCAAATGGAATAAACAACAGGTGGAAATTATAGACAATTAGCAAGACATCTCCAATAAAGGAGGTTCTGCAGGTAGTGACCACAGATCACTTCTCTCTTTCTGTCTGATGATTTGGTCACTTTTGAATGCTGGTGGCGCTTCACCCTAGTGATAGCAGAAAACTGAGTCTACAACCCACACAAGCAGCCCAGGATGGTACATCAATGTCAGCTGTGGTGAGGTTTGCTGTGTCTGTCAGCGTAGTGTCCAGAGCATGGAGGTGCTACCAAGAGATGGGCCAGTACATCAGGAGGAGGGTAACAACCCAGGGCAGGACCGCTACCTCCAACTTTGTGCAGGACGTTTGGCGTGAACACCAAGATTGGCACATTCACCAGATTCACACTGTGCACATGTGACAGACGTGACAGAGTCTGGAGACACCGTGGTGGATGTTCTGCTGCCTGCAGCATCCTCCAACTCAAACACTCACTGAGATGGCAGGCTTAGTGTGTGTAGCAAGTTAGCAACAGCTGTTCGATGCATTGTCAGTTTCTAAACCCTTCTTAGCTATTAGCCAGTATTCTGCTACATCCCTTAATAACTCAGCCACATTTGCACCTGTGTGACTCTCATTAACTACTCTAGTTTGAAGCACACAATAAGCTAGCTGTAACATAACGCACACATACACACTCTTTACACTCACGCACACACCATCACTCTGCTTGCTTACCTTTCAGATCTGAAGAATATGGTGCCATCCATTCATAGTCGTACATCCGTTTGCTGCCAGATGGCAGCATACTCATGCTGAAAATGTCCTCCGCGGTTCCGTCCGGATCTCCATGCACAGGCCCAGAAACGGTCATCCCACTGTCCGGCCACAGGTTAAGAGAATGTGGTTCCGCTTCTTCAGAATACTCCTTTTCACTGCTTACGAGGCTTACCTGATCTCCATCCGTGTCAACACATCCTTTTGAATTCTTATCTTTCATAAGATGGTCGCAAATAGCATCAATATTCTCTTTCTTTACACCAGGAACGACAGCTTTGGTTCTTTTGGGGTCCGTATTATGGGGCTTGGATCCAGAACTAAAGTCGTGTTTCTTGAAGCCAGCGTCTGCAGGAGGATCGACGATCGTTAAACCGGAAAAATGATCTTTCCCATTCCTTTGAACTACGTCCAGTTTGGATTTTAACAGTTCGATCTCCTCGGTTTTCTCACGCAGCTCCATTTTCAGGAATCGTATGCGGATACTGACCATTTTGCGGATCTCAGACAGCGCTGTCTCCAACACCACAGAAATGTTTCTGCCCAGGTGCTCGGTGATGTCGCTGACCGAGCAGAGGAGCTCCTCGTCGGGTTCCAGCTCGAGGAAATCATCGTCAGCCCGACTCGCTGACCCAGGAAATTCCATGAAAACTCTGTGGAATTCAGGAGAAAATCTCGTTTCTGCGAAGTTTCGGTTTCTTTTACGACTCATAGATTATATCCAGGAGCAGGTTTGCCTTGGGAGAGTTTTTCTTTGCAGCTAGCTAAAAGCTACTTGGTGACCTAATAGTTAGATGATGCTAAAAGGCTGTAGGAGGAGTGCCACCGGATGTGACGCAACCGTAGTTTTAAAACAAAAGCACTTTGGGCGTGGCCATAGAAGACCAGACGCGTCAATGGGTTAGTATGAAATTAGATTCATATGGCATTTAGTTATTCTAATTAGTTCCAAAAGTTGCGAATGCGTATTCTGCTCGCGCACATTGAACATTTCGCGCATAAAAGCGATTCGCGCGAGGAAGTTGTTGTTACTTGCGAGTAAAACATACATGGCGGGAGAGAGAAAGAGAGAGTATTTCTGTACACCTACAAGCATAGGCGCGCGCACACACAAATATATATTAAAGTTAAAGTCTGAATTGTATTATTGTCATATTAGTTAATTGGTGTAGAGAGATACATATCATTCAGGAGTGGCTAGTTCTAATTTGTCTTTTTAAAGCATATTTTGAATATCTATGTAATGCACTTGTATGTTTTATTTTTTTAAGGTGACTGGAATAACAACCAGTCATCTCCTGGTGTGGGGTTAAACCATGCTGAGGTTGTGTGACGGCACAGGATGACAGAGTCCCTACAAGCTGTCCCTGACATGTCTATTAACCTGTCAGCTATAGATTTGTCCTCTGTAGCAGGACAGGAGATTGTCCAACGGAGGATGAAGAACATGATGGAAAACCCTCATCAACCTCTTCACAACACAGTAACTCAACAACAGTGTCTTCAGTCAGAAGATTCTTCAGATCTGACACAGACACTACTGATAAAATAAGATCTTTACTGTCATTACAACATGGGACATGTGCAACGAAATTAAAAAGCGTCAACCAGTCAGTGCACAATTAAAACAACAGAGACAAACGCCACAATAACAAATAATCACATAAACAAATACACAGAGCCAGTTTACCCAACAATGACCCGTCACCGTCTTAAATGTTGTAGTAAGGATTGTTTTGTTTTTTTTGCTGCATTGAGGGTCGATATTTCTGGTGGGTAGAAATTGTTTCTGAGTCTGTTCTTGATTTGATTGTCCTCCATCGTCTGCCTGATGGTACCAGTTGGAACATTCAAGATTCAAGAATCGTTTATTGTCAATACAACAATATACAAAGTATACATTGTATTGAAATGCCGTTTCACACAGACCCTCCATGGTGCATTAGTAAAAAAAGAAATTGATAAAAACAAGAAATTACAAATAATTAATATTCAACTAAACTAAACTAAGTGGTTTTTTTTTAAGTAAACTATCAGTACACTAAACGGGACAGGACAGGAAAACAATACAGTGCAATGATACAAAGTAAACATGTGCAATTGGTTTAAAGTACAGTGTGCGGGTTTAAGTTATTGCAGGAATATTGGACGAGACAAGACAGAGACATGTGCAAATTTGCCTAGTGCAAATCAGCATGAGGTAGGAAATTCCTTTGACAAAATACTGTATATGATACAGAGTGTGCAATGTGTGCGTTGTGCCACAGTCCAATTAGTGTGTTTTTTTTTTTGTCCTTTGTGTGCCTGTGGCATATTGTATGAGGGTTCAGTTTGTTTATGTTGCGTTGGACATCTCTGCAGCAGTCTCTTGCATTTCCTGTAACCAAAGCGGTTAACTTACACTCTAGTGTCTGATATTTGTGGGAGAAAAGAACACACACAGGACCCATTTTTACTTTTCCCGGTCTGGCGAGAAGAACCGACTCTCCTTTATTGCGCATGATCTAAAAGTAAACATTCAGGTGCACGCAGGCACGCATACCTTCCACTTTTTATCCGTGAGGCAGACACCTTGTGTAGTTTTAAGAATAGACTTAAAACTTTCCTTTTTACACAATCCTATAGTCAGGGTTAGCTTGGGTTCTCCTGAGCTTTCCCTTTAGTTATGCTGCTATAGGTTTAGACTGCCGGAGGACATATTGACCACATTTCTTCACTCTGCTGTCTTTCTTTACTCTGGCTGCCTCTGAGGAGGATGTATCCCTAACCCTAACCCTAAACAAGGGATGAAATATTCCCACTAGAGACATCAAATTGTTATTGCTTTGATTGTTACTGCTGCCATTAACTGTTTCTCTGTTTATCTTTCTATAGACATGACGACTGGCCAAAATCCATCGGTGTTTGTCTGTGTCTCTTTCCTGTCAGCTCAGACCCCAGTCGGCTAAGGCAGAAGGCCGCCCATCCTGAGCCGGGTTCTGCTAGAGGTTTCTTCCTGTTAAAAGGGAGTCGTTCCTTTCCACTGTCGCCAGTTGTGCTGCTCAGGATGGGGGATTGTGCTGAAATAACAATTCAGCCCAATCGGCTGGTTCCTTAGATAGAAAATGTTTTATTATTAATTGATTGATTTTTCTGTGAAGTGCATTGAAATGACTTTGTCATGAACTGACGCTTTATAAATAAATAAACTTGAACTTAAACTTGAAATAAATATCTTTTTATATGACGTAATCACGTAAACCGTTTCAACATGACTTTGCTCTTTATAACAAATAAAACACTTTACAGTTTAGACGAGTTTTTGAATTTAGGAGTCCAACATGGAGTGTCCAGGATGAGAAGTGTCCTTGACAATGGGTCTCATTTATAAAACTTTGCATAGAATCCTTACTAAAACTGTACTTAAGCTCAGCAAAAAAAATCTACTTACGCCAAGTAAGTTTGTGACCTATAAAACATGGCGTACGCACAGCTGCACACAATCTCTGCTTTATAAATCACACTCTACCTAGAAATGTGCTCAGGTGTTTCTGGATCACATCCCGCCCTCAACACGCCCACTTTCTGCCGTAAATAGTCAATGCAAAGTTCCTTGTGGATCTCATGCATATACATAAGCCGGCTCCTCCACCGCAGATCAAGGAAGATCAAGGAAGCACAACTTCACTGAAGCAGAAATTGAGGTATTTGTGGATGAGGTGGAAAAACGAAAGGAAGTGCTTTTTGGAGGTCACAGCAGTGGCATAACAAATAAGAGAAAATCCACAGAGTGGCACAGCGTTACTGAAACCGTCGAGTTCTTCAGCGAGATCTGTGATATAAAAAATGGTCCGATCTAAAGATGGAGGCAAAAAAGATGGCTTGCAACCGCCAGAGTGTGTCTGCCACTGGCGGACCCCCTGGCACCTCTGATCCCCCACCGCTCGCTGTTAGGATCTCAGCCGTACTCGAACCGGCAGGCGTGCATGGAGTCATGCCGGAGAAGGAGGGAGACACTGACCATGTAGAGGAGACTAAGCCTTTTATTAATACAGATCAAATGTGTCCATTATTAAAATATAAACCTAACCCTAACCCCAACCCCCCCCCAAGCGTCCAATGAGGCATCCCGGGCGGCAACCGAGGATGTGGCTGTGCGCCTCAGGCGCAAGGTGGCCGGGTGTAAGCTGACGCTGTCCTGCAGGCACAGAGGGACATGATTAGTGCGGTAAACGAAGTGCGAGAAGAACTGCACAAAATATATGATGTCCTGACTGAAATTTCAGGCGCACTTAAAGAATTAAAAATTGTAAACAAATAAAAAATCATGCCTTCTGTGTTGGTCCTATAAACGACGCATGACATCTTGTCTCAGTCTGCCCCCCTGCTGTAAATTCCGCATGTCGGGGCGGGGGCTGTGTGTGTGTCTGGGGGGGGTTGTTGTTGTTCCATGTGCGCACGAAGCGGTACAATCGATAATTCTGCTGGAATTAATAATGTTATCCTTCTCAGCAGCAGCACTGCAGGTGTTCTCCATGTCCCAGATGTGCGTAAGCCAGGTCCTTAGTCAACTTAAAGTTGCGCATGTTTTTCCGCTACGTTTTTTTTTAGAAATCCCAAAGTTTGCGTGGAAAGTTGCTTACGCAGCTTTCCGACCCCGTTTTATGCGTAAGCAAGCTTTATAAATGAGACCCCTGATTGTTTTTCAATCCTCCTACTATATTCCAGCTCGACCCCTTTAATGTCTCTCTTCAGGTCAGTACAGGACCCAGTCTCCAGACCAGCCAGGAGATCCTACGTTCCACAGCTAGAACCCTGTATAATGACTCTCTGAAGAAACACTATGTTAGAATAGCATCTGATTTATCTTTTGGGATTAATAAAGTATATTTGAATTACAATAAAGATGATATCTACATGTTCCATGTGAGTGTCTTACTGTTCACTTTGGTGTTGGATCAAAGCATGTGTTCTGTATCTGAGAAGCTCAGATGAAAGAAATTAAAACATTTTCAAATAAGATTGTTAAACAAACCAAAATTAGACTTCTCTTTGTAGTGTTTTATTGCATTGTAAGATATTGGTAACAAAAAGCATTAAAATGTTTGAACTGTGGATTCAACTCTGTAATTCAGACTATAATGATTTCTACTGAATGTAATACACTTTTAATGTCTTTTTAAAGCTTTGTAATATGCTGCTTTTCCATGATTACAACAAACTAAATCATAAAATATAGTCTATAAATTCTTAGGCAGTGAATTATAAACCTTTAAATTTAACATCAATTTTTTTTTTCAAAATTTCGCAAAAATGAAGAATGGAGTGTAGATTATTAACTGATCTTGATGTGGTTCCAGTTATTATCAAAGCAAATCCAAAGATTCTTTATACTGGTTCTTGTTTTAGAGTTTCGGACGCAAAGATCCGACTGCTGGTTTATCTGAGCAGAACTTGTTCCACCATGAGGGACGCTCCAGCACCTGCTTGTCCTGCATCACTGCTGACCACAGGTTGTTGTAAAGCTGCAGAGATGATGAAGAAAAGTTCAGAAGAATCTCCTCTGTCGGTGTATCTGCAGTGACTTAATTAAACCAAAGGGTTATCTCATGTGCAGCAACCTTATTTATAAACAGAGAGGGAGGAAAAGGCACGTAATCATGTGATTCAATGGAGAGTCACCGCCATTTTCAAAGCAGGAATCTGTCATTAAAACTGCCTCAAATGCAGCACGTCTGAGTCTTGTGCAGGTTGCAACTGTACCAATAAACACAAGACAGCGTCTGGAATATCATTCCATATGATAATCCTACAATATAGCTTTTTGTTTGGAATTTATGAAGAAAAAGAGATTAAAAGCTTTGAACTGTGTTAAAGTGTTTTTTGTCTTTACCTGTCCATCAGCATAGCCAATCGGTGAATTAAGGATAAAATCCGGAGGAGCTAAAACATCCACCAAAGCTACTGCATCATCTTTCAACTAAACGATAAACAGAGACATCAATATTACAAATCCGATGAAATCAGTAAAACAGCTTCCAGGCAGGACTATTAGACACCCATTTATAGTTTATCAGCAAAAAAAATTAATTTGAATTGGGGGTTAGTTGCTCTTTAAACACAGTACAAAACTGAGGACAGCCTTAAGCCTTGTTCACACTGCCTGCGAAGCACCATGAAGCGGAGCGGAGCTGTGTGCCCAGCTGCTCGCCTGTTCACACCAGACGCGTATTTCTCCGCGTCGGTCCACAAGCGCTTCTGCTCCTCTGTTCATTCAGAGATATTTTTTCATCATGGATAAGTAAATAACATCATAAAATAAATGAAGAGAGCTTGTTTTAATTACTCCTGCTTTTAATTTGACATCGTTCATCTTGACTTGACTCCAACTCCACTCTCTGTTGCTCTGTGTTTGTGTTGTGTTTATTTGAATCTCTAGAGTCTGTTTAGATACACAAATATGATCGCATTTGTCAATTGCGGTATTTTAATTTGGAGAATCGCTTTTATTTTCAAAATTGACTGGATTATCTCTTGTGTCTTGGTGTGACTTCCTGCCAGAGTTGATGCGGAATGCTCGTGGCTCGCGCAAAAAATAGACCAGACGGCAAAATGATCGCTTCACGGCGTGGGCAGGCCGCGCCACTTCGTAGCGCTTTTCGTCTGGTGTGAACCATGTAGGTGAACAAGGGCGCCGAATGGAAGCGGTCTCCGCTTCGCTTCCACGTGCAGTATGAACCAGGCTTTAGTCTGCAGGTGACTGTCACGTATATAAGAATATCTCTACAAGAGCTGAAACTCACAGAAACTTGCTGGGACTCACTGAGAATCACAAACCTCATTGAGATTCACAGTCTCTCACTGAGACGCAGCACAGATCATTTAGCTCTCATCAGGTCATTTCAGGTGTGTCCTGAGACTCAATAAGACTCACTGACTGAGATTTACCAACTCTGTTTGATACTAATTGAGAGTCACAGCGACTAACCAGGATTTATCACAATTTATGTTCAGTACCTGAGAGCAAAGAGTGAGAATAGCCATCTGGACCAACTCGACAGGTTTACTCCCAGTGAAGTATTCACCTGAGCACAAATAACAATGTTCTGAAATCCTTTTCATCCGCAGCTGACTATCTCCACATGTACTCCACTAAAGATACCCACCCTTGTACAGAGATGCCACGTGACCGCTGAGACTCCACAGTCCATGCAGAGCACACAACTTGCTCAGCACCGGTTTAAGACTGATCGGTGTTGCTGAATCAGTGATCAGCTCATGAAATCTTTCCAGACAGTTGTGCTCAATGAAGGCAATAGCCAAAGACCTGCAGTAGTAAACCTGAACACACACACACACACACGGATGAGNATACAGTGGGGCAAAAAAGTATTTAGTCAGCCACCAATTGTGTAAGTTCTCCCACTTAAAAAGATCAGAGAGGCCTGTAATTTTCATCATAGGTATACCTCAACTATGAGAGACAAAATGAGGAAAAAAAATCCAGAAAATCACATTGTCTGATTTTTAAAGAATTTATTTGCAAATTATGGTGGAAAATAAGTATTTGGTCAATAACAAAAGTTAATCTCAATACTTTGTTATATAGCCTTTGTTGGCAATGACAGAGGTCAAACGTTTTCTGTAAGTCTTCACAAGGTTTTCACACACTGTTGCTGGTATTTTGGCCCATTCCTCCATGCAGATCTCCTCTAGAGCAGTGATGTTTTGGGGCTGACGCTGGGCAACACGGACTTTCAACTCCCTCCAGAGATTTTCTATGGGGTTGAGATCTGGAGACTGGCTAGGCCACTCCAGGACCTTGAAATGCTTCTTACGAAGCCACTCCTTCGTTGCCCGGGCGGTGTGTTTGGGATCATTGTCATGCTGAAAGACCCAGCCACGTCTCATTTTCAATGCCCTTGCTGATGGAAGGAGGTTTTCACTCAAAATCTTACGATACATGGCCCCATTCATTCTTTCCTTTACACGGATCAGTCGTCCTGGTCCCCTTGCAGAAAAACAGCCCCAAAGCATGATGTTTCCACCCCCATGCTTTACAGTAGGTATGGTGTTCTTTGGATCCAACTCAGCATTCTTTCCCCTCCAAACACGACAAGTTGAGTTTCTACCAAAAAGTTCTATTTTGGTTTCATCTGACCATATGATGTTCTCCCAATCCTCTTCTGGATCATCCAAATGCTCTCTAGCAAACCGCAGACGGGCCTGGACGTGTCCTGGCTTCAGCAGGGGGACACGTCTGGCACTGCAGGATTTGAGTCCCTGGCGGCGTAGTGTGTTACTGATGGTAGCCTTTGTTACTTTGGTCCCAGCTCTCTGCAGGTCATTCACTAGGTCCCTCCGTGTGGTTCTGGGATTTTTGCTCACCGTTCTTGTGATCATTTTGACCCCACGGGGTGAGATCTTGCGTGGAGCCCCAGATCGAGGGAGATTATCAGTGGTCTTGTATGTCTTCCATTTTCTAATAATTGCTCCCACAGTTGATTTCTTCACACCAAGCTGCTTACCTATTGCAGATTCAGTCTTCCCAGCCTGGTGAAGGTCTACAATTTTGTTTCTGGTGTCCTTTGACAGCTCTTTGGTCTTGGCCATAGTGGAGTTTGGAGCGTGACTGTTTGAGGTTGTGGACAGGTGTCTTTTATACTGATAACGAGTTCACACAGGTGCCATTAATACAGGTAACGAGTGGAGGACCGAGGAGCCTCTTAAAGAAGTTACAGGTCTGTGAAAGCCAGAAATCTTACTTGTTTGTAGGTGACCAAATACTTATTTTCCACCATAATTTGCAAATAAATTCTTTATAAATCAGACAATGTGATTTTCTGGATTTTTTTTCCTCATTTTGTCTCTCATAGTTGAGGTATACCTATGATGAAAATTACAGGCCTCTCTGATCTTTTTAAGTGGGAGAACTTACACAATTGGTGGCTGACTAAATACTTTTTTGCCCCACTGTATATAAGAATATCTCTATAAGAGCTGAAACTCACAGAAACTTGCTGGGACTCACTGAGAATCACAAACCTCATTGAGATTCACAGTCTCTCACTGAGACGCAGCACAGATCATTTAGCTCTCATCAGGTCATTTCAGGTGTGTCCTGAGACTCAATAAGACTCACTGACTGAGATTTACCAACTCTGTTTGAGACTAATTGAGAGTCACAGCGACTAACCAGGATTTATCACAATTTATGTTCAGTACCTGAGAGCAAAGAGTGAGAATAGCCATCTGGACCAACTCGACAGGTTTACTCCCAGTGAAGTATTCACCTGAGCACAAATAACAATGTTCTGAAATCCTTTTCATCCGCAGCTGACTATCTCCACATGTACTCCACTAAAGATACCCACCCTTGTACAGAGATGCCACGTGACCGCTGAGACTCCACAGTCCATGCAGAGCACACAACTTGCTCAGCACCGGTTTAAGACTGATCGGTGTTGCTGAATCAGTGATCAGCTCATGAAATCTTTCCAGACAGTTGTGCTCAATGAAGGCAATAGCCAAAGACCTGCAGTAGTAAACCTGAACACACACACACACACACGGATGAGGATCAGTAACAACTGAACTGATATGGACAAATAATTACTGTCATTTTCACTTAATTTGTGCAGAAATATGACATTTACATTTTTATGCCGACTGTCAGTTGAATGTCTCTTCAAAGGACCTGAAAATTTCATTTTTCCACATGAAAACATTTATATTAGGGTTTCATAAAGATTTCACACTGGATGGAAAGCTATTTTTAAAAGTGGAGCATTTGTTCACCCCTGGCTTCTTCAACCAGCCCACATGTACCCCATCTGCATGCGCACTCAAACACAAGAGCTTAATTTCTCCCCCGTCTTGATGTAAAAAGTGGCAGAATCATCATCATCAACTTTATTTGTATAGCGCATTTAAATACGGCATGAGAGCCGACCAAAGCACTGAACAGAACATATAATAAAACAAACAACAGCAGACAGCTGCCGAACACGCTGGCGCCATCTTACTTATACATAAAACAGGAAAAGCACATGAGGAAAGGGAGGAGAAAAAATTCCTCTCTTGAAAAAAACACCTCAGCGGGGACGGACCACGCACACACGGTGAGGTCATTGAAGGGGCGTGTCTTTGATGTATGATTACGTGGATGTGTTGCAAGAATGTAAATACCGTCGCTGAGAAACGCTCAGATGTTTTTATCAGGAAATCCCCTTTCCTTGCGAGTCTTTACTCCAGCTACAGCATTTGGAGTGAGGAGGAGGGGGAAGCTGCCTTCTCCTCCTGCATTCTCCTCAGGGGAGTTTGGAGTGTTGACCTTCAGCCCAGCCAAAACAAGATAAGACCAAGTTCGAGTAGACTGCAGAATTCAGCAGTCTCTTCAGTCCTTATGGTACTTCTTCTAGTGGAGAATCCCAAACAGCCAAATAAAACCAAATCACATGAAACAGCCAATCAATCACTCCTCCACATAGAACCGAACCTGCAGCTTCTCCAAGATGACACCCATCCTTCCAGTGAGATCCACATCAGTCTGTGATCCAGACCCCCAAGCTTTTTAGTCCGAGTGCTGCCAGATAAGGTTACATACTTTCCTTATTTTTCCAAATTTGTCGATACGTCAGGTGACTGCCAGCTCCAATCAGCAGGTTCCCACGATCGGGAATCCAAATAAATACGTCCTCCACCGACAGAGCGTGGGCAGAGTCCGAGCATTGTGGCTCCTCCCCCTTCAAGAGCCTCAATTGTAGTAAAAAAGTTTTCCAATGTGTAAGTGACCACGATACCAGATCCATAATTTCATATTCGAGGAATCTGCAGGTGGGAGACTCAGAGACGCACAAAAAGCAGGGAAAAATTAGGGGGGAAGCGGGATCAGAGCAGAAAGCGTCTGCCTCACCGAGAGATCAGCAGAAAAAAAAAGTGGACACAGCAGATTAATGCTGCTGCAAGCCCGCCCCGCTCCTCTCACTCTCTTATTCAGTCGAGTGCCGCCATTACTGAATCTGTGTTTGGAGTACGGAAAATGAAGAACCTCATGTCCTCCTTCAATACATTCATATATCTCCTCTTTGGTCTTCCTCTAGACCTCCTGCTGGACAGTTCCCACCTCAGCATCCTTTTCCCAATAAACCCACTGTCCCTCTTCTGGACATGTCCAAACCATCTCAGTCTCTGACTATCTCCAAAACATCTAACATGTCTAGTCCCTCTGATGGACTCATTCCTGATCCTGTCCATTCTTTTCACTCCCAAAGAACCTCAACATTTTTATTTCTGCGCCCGCAGCGGTGTCTCCTGTCCCTTCCTCAGTAGCTATGTTTACATGGGCACATTTAATCGGACTAAACGCCCAATCGGATAAAAAATACATCATGTAAACATGTCAATCAGAATGTTTTGATCCGATGCAGCCTGATCAGAATGAAATTTACTTCCGATCGAGAGGGGTGGTTTTGTCCGATCTTCATTCGGATAGACGTGCATGTATACACCCATTTGGAATGAAGGGGTGAAAAAAGCCCACTGCGCATGCGTACAACTTCAACGTGACGTCTTTCTGCTTTCGCAGACCCAAGTAGAAAACATGGCGGGAAGTAAACAGAAGTGGTCTGCTGGTGCAGTCATCCTGTCATCCTGCTCTCCTCTCCTGTGGTGGAGGAGCAGTAGTAATATGTATTCAGCCTCTAGCTTGGTTAATGCGACCAGTAAAAACCCAAACATAAAGGTAATCACCTGCAGAAGGTCCATATTGGGGATAACGTGAGTCAGATCGAGCACACGATGGGGCGGGAAAGACGTGCAGAAAGGACGGAGTTTGTTTACTTTTTTTTCTTCCCCCGGAAAGACAACTCGCTGTGCGCATGCTCAACTCATTTAACCTGATTGAGTGCTTGGTGCATGTGTACTCATGGCATGATCAGATCATTTCAGTTAGTGTCCATGTAAACAGGGATTTGGGAATTCAGATCAACCAAGATTTTAATCAGATTGGGGAAATTTGGCGCATGTAAACGTAGCTACTGTCTTTTCCTTTTCTTTCATTCTTGCTGATACTCTTTCGTCCCACATCACTCCTGATACTTTCCTCCACCTGTTCCAACCTGCTTGAACACATTTCTTCACCTCTTTTCCAGACTCTCCATCACTCTGGACTGTTGACTTTAAGTACTTTAATCTTATACCTTTTTATCTCTGCTCCTTGTAGCCTCACTGTTCCACTTCTGTCCCTCTCATTCAGACACATGGACTCTGTCTTGCTGCAGCGAACCATCATCTCTCTTATTTCCAGTCTACCTCCACCTCTCCTTTCCAGCTTTTGACTGGTCACTCTGACACTCTTGTCATGTCCTGAACATTCTTACCAAACTCCTCTTTGAAGAGAATTCCTGCTCCACCATCTTCCTACCAGCACGATAGAACATATTCAGTCCTTCTCCTAGGTTCCTGGTCTTGTTGCCTTTCCATCTGGTCTCTTGGACACAGTATATCCACCTCCCTCCTTACACAGCACACAGTGCATCAACTCTCTAGCATTTCCCGTCAGTCCCTACATTCAAAGTCAATACTCTCAGTCCAAGTCTCTTTATTTTCCTTTACTCTTTCTGTCTATCAACACTCCGTCCTCCTCTCCTCTGTCTGTGACCCACAGTAGCCCAATTTCCATCAGCAGCCTGCAGGTAACATAACTCATGGCGGTTGTTGTTAACCTAAGCCTAAACAGATCAGGGGTCCGTTCCAGAAAGCTTGGTTAACTTACCATTTGGTAAACCCTGAACTCAAGGTTAATCAACCAAGAACCTGCTTAGCCTGAGTATGTCGGTTCCAGAACACCTGATAAGAATCTGGTTAATCAACCTACTCCTTGTTAACTGGAGTTTGTGAGCGCGCAGCCTGAAAACATAAAGACCCTCTCAATGGATCACCGAATTCATGAGTCACAATAGAAAGTGAAGGGGGGAGAAAGTGGCAGCATATTATTCAGAAGCAGAGTTGAAAGTCTTGATGCTGCTTATAAAGAATTCTATCCAATAATTATAAAGAAAATCAAAACAGCTGCAGCAGCAAAAGAGAGAATGTTGGTAAAAAAATAACAGAGTAAATGTGAGTTTAACAGATACCTAAACTCTCAACTCTTTTTTTTATTTAAAAAAATAAAATGTCATTTTAATCATTTATTTTCCTTATTTAAAATGTTTTTCAGTAGTTTGAATAACCTTTTAAAAATTACTTTCTTTTGTCACCAATGTGTTAAAGATGCAATAATATTGTAAATTGATTTAGACATACAGTACAGACCAAAAGTTTGGACACACCTTCTCATTCAAAGATAATGAGAAGGTGTGTCCAAACTTTTGGTCTGTACTGTATGTTGACTCCTTGTTTAATCAGATGTCATCCGTCTGGAGCCAGAAGAACTCTGTACCAAGTCAAGATGAAACACAAGAACATTGTGAACTGCGTTACTAAAAAAACAAATTCCTTGAATTATGCAAATAAAACTTGGTGATAAAACTGATTCTTCAACACATGATCTGTCAGTACCAGGAATTGAACCATAATCCTCTGCAGGAGAGGCGGGTGCACAGCATTTCCACCCAGCCTCCATATAACCATGTGTCTGTGTGTCTAGTCACAATACGCAGTTTGTTTTATTGATTTATATTAACACACTGCATTTTACATTCAGTAATGATAACAGTGTTGTAATATTGGTAATTGTAATTAATTAGATTTTTCTGTTTAAAGTCCAAACGCTGCACAGGATCATCATCAAAAGGGCACGTCATGCTCAAAACCCTCTCTGGAACAAACTAACCTGGAACATAACCTGCTCCTAACATACCTTGAAAGATACCTCCATCTTTGGAACTGAAAATTCAGGTTATCTACAAACTTACCCTCAAACTTCTCCGTTTATGTCACACAACCTGCTTTCTGGAACGAACCCCTGGTATGGAGATCATCATTGTTTACTATGTATAGGTTTTATGTCGGACGCCCTTCCAGACGCATTTATTTGGGCTTAGGGCTGGTACAGGGAAGACACTGTCTTGTGCTCCCCTTAGGCTGCATTGTTTTAATCACAATGATCTTTTCTTACAACTTTTTTTCATTTCATTTACTTTTGTCTGAGTTGGGGTTACATTTGATGCACATAGTAACTATAATATTTTTTATTAACCTACCAGAATTTTCTTCAAAGACCTTAATATGACTATAAAATAATTGCATGTTCTGGATGGAACATCTGACAGACTTGGGTATTTGCGTCTTACCTGACTGTTGTTATAGGCTGTAAATTGATCCTCACCCATGGCTCTCAGCTCTTCCAGTCTCTTCACACTCTCTTCCAACAGGAAACACACCAGCCACTTATAAGCTGCAACAGGTACTGACACATAACACACACCCAAAAGGTTAAAATGACATTTAATTCACGCCTAGTCAGTGTTTCTGAAAGTACATTTCCCTGAAACTCTGAAGTTGGATTTCAGTTGCATGAAAAGTTTGAAAATGAAACGCACAACATGGATGAAATCTATTCCCAAGAAAGATGAAGTTCTGGAGTACCTGCTGAGTCCATACACCCCTCCAATGTTGTGGTAGCAAACTTGCTTTGCAAGATTTTCGAAAAATCATCTAGAAAATCCACTGAATGAAATGGAGACTGAATCTGCACACCATCTGAAACATATGAGGTGAAGCTTCAGAACATTAGTCATTACCCAAAACTACACTGTGGAAAATCTAGTCATCAAGCAATTATCATCAGATTGATTATATTTAGTTTGTATGGAACATGTTGAAAGGCCTAAATGTAAAGGATTTAACTTATGGCAGCCAGCCATAAACTAATCACACTGTCATTTAATGTGTTACAAAAATACAGACTCTGGTTTCAAACTTTTCATCCTGTCAAAAAAGTTTTCTGTATATAGACAGAATATGTAGATTAGCATTGTAAACTTTCTTTTATGTCAGTAAAGATACAATGTTATTATCATCAGATCAGGCACTGGTTTTAACTGGTTTTAACTGGTTTTAACTAGTTTTAACTAGTTTTAACTAGTTTTAACTGGTTTTAACCCATCTCAGTGATATTTTTTTAATCAACATTGATGAGTCAACATTGTCCAAACAGACAAAATCGGTGGTCACTAGTCTTGGTGTCCAGTTGGACAGCATGCTGAACCTGGACAAACAGATAAGTGCCACTGTGAAGTCCAGCTTTTTCCATCTCAGGCGTTTAGCAAAGGCTAAACATTTTTTAACCCGGTGTGACCTGGAAACAGTAATCCACTCTTTCATCACCAGCAGACTAGATTACTGTAACGCACTTTTATTTGGCATACCTCAAAAACATCTTTCACACCTTCAATTGGTCCAGAACGCTGCAGCACGGCTTTTGACAAACACCAGAAAAAGAGATCATATTTCCCCCATCCTGGCCTCTCTTCATTGGTTGCCCGTAACTTACCGCGTACATTTTAAGATTCTTTTATATGTTTTTAAATCTTTAAATGCTCTGGCCCCCTCCTATCTTTCGGATCTTCTCCAGCTCCATGCTCCAGCTCGCCCCCTTCGGTCGGCTGAGATGGCGCTGCTGAAGGTGCCACGGTCTCGCCGGAGGATGTGGGGGACAGAGCATTTTCTGTGGCGGGTCCGAGATTGTGGAACCTGCTACCGCTACAGATTCGACAAGCCTCGTCTCTGGCTGTCTTTGAGTCTCAACTTAAAACCTACTTGTTTGCCTTGGCTTTCCCCCCATCTTGAGCCTTTCTATCTTTGTCTTGTTATTTTATGTCTTTGTTTTTATTGTTCATATATGTTTAATGTTTCACATTCTTTTGTGGTGTTTTTATCTGTTTAACTTTGGTCAGCGCTTTGTATCAGCTGCCGCTGTTCTTAAAGCGCTATATAAATAAAGTTGACTTGACTTGACATGACTGTAAGATCACGCTTCATCTTGAATTGATGTCAGTGTATTTAAAAGTACTTCCAAGATACACCAGCGTGTAAAGTCTTAGCAAGACTGAGCCGACATCAGCTTTCAGACCAAACATTACAACACTCACCATGTAGTTTGGCCTGAAACAAGCTGAGCAGGTAGTTGCTGGTCTGTTGCAGCAACACATTGTTGTCTCCTTCATATGTGCAGTTTGGGTCATTGTCATCTCGTAGTTCTCCCAGCCGGTTCACTGTACAACACACCCAGTAGTTAGGACAGTGACTGGTGTGTGTGTGTGAGACTATGTTTCAGACCTACTGGCCAGGTATCCATGTCCACCACAGGCCTCTCTGCACTCCTGGATGCCCCGTTGAGCAATCCAGGAACCCAGTGGTTTAGCAGCGCAGCCTATAATATGGATCTCCCTGCCCATTTCTGCCTGTGAAACACAGGTGACAAATAAAATACAGTTTATTAAGAACTCCAACTTTTTACCTACACACACAAACACAATCTCATGGTAACTAACTTCTCTTTCACCAATGACTCCTGTCTTTTGTCCAGTCTGGAACTCAACAAAGTTCAGGAAGATGGATTTGGAGAATTGTTCGACAGCGTATGCTGCTGCCAGGTAAGGGATCAGTCGCCATTGCTAGAAGAACACACAAAAATTCAAGAAATGCAATAAAAGCCCAAGAACTGAAAAGAAATCCATAAGAAAAGGTTTCTACAATACTTACAAAACGTTTGGGACATGTGGGTTTCAGGTGAAATCAATGGAAATCTATTTTTTACAGTAAGTAATCTCCTGGTGTGGTTGACATGTATTACAAACAGTACATGTAGCCAGAGTCCAGACCTTTAAAAATCACCTGTGTTCACGTTTGAAAAACGAACTCACATTGCTAAGATAGTTAGGAAAAAATATTTTAATTTTTAAGCCTCTGCTGATTTTGTAAATTTCCCCACTAACAAATAAGATCAATCTATAATTTCAATTGTAGGTTAATTTGAATAATGAGAAATAGAACAATAACAAAAACAATCCAAAATAATGCATTTCAAAAAATGTATACATTAGTTTGCCACTTGAAATTTTTGCTTGGGAGACTCACAATGCCACAAAGTCAGTATAAAAATACGTTAAAGCCTTTTTGTTCTTCTAAATGGTAAATGTCCTGTATTTGTATTTGTATAGCGCTTTTCTAGTCATTCAGACCACTCAAAGTGCATTCACACTACAAGGTTTTACATTCAGCCATTCACACAACCCGATATGTAAACCGGGGGGAGAGGGTAGGGGCTAACACTCACACAACCCGATACGCAGATCGGGGGGCAACATGGGGTTCAATGTCTTGCCCAAGGACACTTCAACATGTGGCGGTGGAAGCCGGGATCGATCCACCAACCTTCAAATTGGAGGACGACCACTCTAACCACTGAGCCACAGCCGCCCCACAAATTTTCCCTTCGAGAAATTAGCTTTAATACTTGCTGGGATGTGCAATACCACTAATTTTCTTTCCGATCTGACACCTTGTGAATTTCAGGCCGGTATCGGTGATACCAATCAGATACAGATTCTTTGCTCTAAACATCTGTTTGGAAAATTACATTCACAAAGAAGTGTAATCATGGGGGCTGTTGTTGTCTGAATAGTACAAATACCTTTATACAAGATGATTTAAATCACCTTCCCAAAAGCACCTGATCCCTCCTCTCCTCCTCTGATAACAGTCAAGACTTATTCAAATTCTGTCTAATGATTTATTTTCAAATGTTTAATGAGATTTATGCCTTTTAGAAATGTGCATATAAAAGAACTGAGGCAGTGCACTTGTGTGTACGTAACCAAGAGATGTGTGTGCTTATGGTTGAGTCTCGTCTAGTTCTCTGTTCACTTTTCCTGCATTCTTACCTGTAACTGGTACTCCAAAACAGGAATCTCTTCTGTGTTTTTTGGTCCAAATTGTTTTCTGGTGGCTGAGAATCGGATCGCTACCGTCAGGGCCAGTTTTAGCTTGCTTAGAGCCGCCCTGGTAATAAACACCCTACCCCCTGACAGGGCACCCATAGATGTTCCAAAACGTTTGTTGGGGTCCTGCATGTAGGAGAAAATAAATTAAACCGTAACAAAGAACAGAATGAAAAAACTTTTATACCAAAACCAAATGTAAAAAAATGAAAACCAGTAGAAAACGTTTTCAACTGAACTCCTCCCACCCAGAAAATACAATGTAAATAAGTCATCGCAAATGTTTTTTAAATCAAATTCTTGATATAGAATACTGCACTCTTTTTAACAGTACAGTCATGGGAAAAAAGCCCACCCTCTTTCACTTTAAGGGTTGTGTGTATCAAGACATAATAAAACTCATTTGGTCTTTACCAGCTTCTCTTAGCTATGGTCACGAGGTCTGGTTGAATCAAAGAATCTGTTTCTAGATACATGAGGCTGAAATGAGCTTAGATGAACTCAATCTTAGAGATGAAGAGTTCCGTTAATTAGGGGGGAGTTATGATGTTTGGGCATCAGATGGTTGCTTTCTTGCCTGGGAATGCTCTGTGGAAAGTGTTGTGGGGTATAGGGTTTCCTTCCGAGATCTATGGCCTTCATCTGGATGGATGGATGGATGGATGGATGGATGGATGGATGGATGGATGAATGGACGGACGGACGGGATCTTTTATCCAAGTCAACTGTAACCTTAGAATGTTTATGTTGTTCTTTAAGCAACCAGTTGAAAGCTATACTGACCTTAAATGGTGACATATATCGGCCATCAGGAGTAACATCTCCTGTCTTATTCAGAAGGTTCTCCCGTGGAATCCGCATATTTTGAAAAAATGCAAACCTGAATGAAAAGGTCAAAAAGTAGTTGAATATTAAAAGCACAAGTAGTGCAACAAAAACTGTATATGTAGTTGAAATTTGATGACTTAACAGCTGGACATTGAGTTAAAAGTTATCATTATGATAAAAGAGACTTTGTCTAACAGAAATGGCTGCAGCAGGTCAAGAGTAGCAGCTATTTTCCTGTTAAAAGTATCGATTAGCTCTAGACAAGTTAATAGTTGTAATTCTTTTGAGTCTTTCACCCTCAGTTTTTCTCACCCAAATTTTTACCTCCACCAAGGAGGTAATGTTTTCATCTGGGTTTGCTTGTGTGTCTGTCATTTAGCAGGATAACTCAAAAACTAATGGATGGATTTTGATGACATTTTTAGGAAAGGTCAGAAATGACCCAAGGAACAATCGAATAGATTTTGGGGGGTGATCCAGATTACCGTCTGGATCCAGGAATTTTTTTAAGGATATGGACATAGTACTTTCTACATAATGTCCAAAATAAAATGTCTGCTTGGCGGAGGTCTTCACTCACCGAGCGCTTTTCTAGTTTATCTTATGAGTTTTGCTGGAAGCTTCTTCCTGTCAAAAGGAAGTCACTCTATTCCAGTTTATGCAGCTTACCTCATGCTTTACTATTGACATTTCCCAAGTTACTAACTCTGATAACATTTTACAGTCAAATTGGAGTGATTGTATGTTTTGATTACTATATAATCTGTGAGCTAGAAAAGCACTCTGAGTGCAGACCTTTGTCAAGCACTTCAGTTCTGCTCCTTGACCATTTTTATGTTGAAAGTTCCTGAATCTATACGGTGATCCAAATCACCCCAGAAATCTAAACACTTGTTCCTTGACCCATTCTGGAGATTTTCTGAAAATTTCCTGAAAATGTGTCCACAACTTTTTGGGTTATGTTGCTAACAGACAAACAAACCAATAAACAAAGAGTGAGTAAGTGAGTGACTGATTGCATTAAAGAGGGAGTTTAAAGTCAGTGAAGGTGGTCTGGACCTCCTTCTTCTAAAGTCCACAACTATCTCCTTAGTCTGAGAGGTGTTAAGCTGCACCAGTCCACAAAATGCCCCAGGCTGTTGATTCAAAACCCCAAATCATATGTGGCCAAACTTTGTAACACAACAACATTTTACCACAATGATGTATTCTAATGAAGAAAAGTCAAATATGGAGACTATTAAAAGAGCAAGACACAAAAAATTCAAAGTGTATGTAAATTCTGAAGAAAATCTTCTCTGAATTATAATTTCACTCTTCATTTGTAGCTGGTCCAAGTCCACTGTTATGTTTTTAAATGTATGTGGTAGTATTCTTCATGAGCGTAAAGATGACCTGCGGCTAAAGCAACATGAGATCTTTTGTTGTTTATTTTTCTCTGTAGTTGTGGTGAATCCAGTTATCTGAGTTTCATTGAAGTTGGCGTTTCATTTTGTTTAACTCAAAGCAAAGATACTCTGAGTCTGAGCTGATTAAATTAATTCAAATCAGCTGCTCTTTAATCAAAACCTCACTTTATAAATAGACCCAGAGTCCCTCAAAGATTGCAAAACAATTATAGAAATAATAAGAAAAAGCCTAGAACAAGGATGATGTTTGACAATACTGTCACTAACCCGTTATCCAGTCCATTTTGGCCCACTTTCTTGCCGACATCTCCAACCAGTACACCAGGCAAACCCAGCAGCGTCTTAGGATCTCTCACCTGCAGATCAAAGAATATGAATTTTATATTTATTTGGAGGAGGGTCTGCCTGCGGCCTGCAAAACGGAGGCGTGTCTTGTAGTGGGCGTGTCGTGTAGTGACGTCACTACACGACATGCCCACTACAGAAGCGGAAATCATGGTAAACCACGCGAGACTGCCGAAATAAAACAGGAAGTTAACATATTCAGTTTCTACATTTCACAGAGCCATTCACATGACATAAATTCATAAAAAAAAAAACATGTACATTAAGTACCAGATTAAAAATTAATGGTTTAAGATCTTCCGCTTCACTATGAACACATTTGACAGACCAAAAAGGAAAGTATTTAATGGTTGTTTGTCACAAAAGGAGGGAGATGCACACAAAGTTATGTTGTGTGTGATCAGTGATGTGAGTGCATGTGTGGTGGTGTGTGGAATAAAGAAATCAGACTTCCAAACAAATGCCAGGAGGTGTTACAGGTAAGAGGGACAGCTACTGAGCTTGAGGAGAGGCACACCACATCTAAGTACTTTCCATTCTAAGCTCAGGTTGCTGCGGATGACCCTGCTGGTGATCAGAGAGAAAGTACGGAGGCTCATCACACTGCTCTAGCCTACAGAATGATTTCACAAATGAATTCCCCATTATTTTAAGGCTGAATAAAATTACTGCCATCACACATAAAAGCCGCCCCCCTCCTCCCCCGCCCGTCAAATAAATGGACATTAAGATTTTATACACAACGGCCGACATGATTCATTATTATTTTGCTCATTAATTCTCATGTATTTTCTCGTAGCAGCATCAAAGAATATCAACGTTTGAATATATTCATTGTAGGTAAAGAAAGCGCAAACTGCGTTACTAGCTACTTGGGCTCATATACCTTTAAGAAACCACGGCACGGTGGTGGGCGTGTCGTGTAGTGACGTCACTACACGACACGCCCACTGTCTTGCAGGCTGCAGACAGATACACTTGTTTATTTGTCATAGAGGCCTGGGAGCTAATCTTGTGCAATTTTATTATTTCCTAATATGCTTATTTGTACTTTGTTCTTTTTACAATTTATCTATCCAGGCTGAGAGACCACTGTGAATGTTGTCATAATGACAATAAAAACTCTTGAATCTTATCTGGAGGTCATCCCTGCATTCACCTGGAGGCCTGTTCCAGGTCTCTAACCCCAGCTAAGCTCTCAAGATTTGTAGCTTTCTTTCCCGTCGGGAGAAAATGAAAGTGACTACTGTAGCTGTCAGATCACACTAGCTGGATATTTATTTGATAGTCTCCAAAATGAAACCTACACACTAAGGGTTAGAGGCCAACTGCCCAAAAATGAGAAAACATTATTGTTCTTCTAAAAATTTAAAGAGGACTATACCTCAGAGAATCCTGGATTAATCCCAAGCTCTTTTAAGGTTCAGAACAAGCTGAGTGGCTGACCAGAGAATCCTCTAAACTTTTGGAAGCAGACACAAGTTGGGCTTACAATTATATTAGTGTTATATTAGTGTTCCAGTACAGCTTTGTTGCAGAGAGGATGTTACTTTTCAAATCATGCTATGTTCTGTGTATCTGGTCAATTTCTTTCCCTCCTGTGATATTCAGTAATTAGTTTAATTGTTTTCACCTGTGCACAGCTCTTCCTTATCCCACTCACCTGTCTCTCCTCTATAAATTGTGCTCTGTTGTTAATGTATTTGCTGTATTTGATTATAGGCTGACCACACTGCTATATTTACAGTCCAAGGTCATGGAAAAACTTGGAAAATCAAACAGACAGGATCAGACTGACAGGAAAATAGTGCTGGGTAGTGATGCTGTGGCAATCAACTGGCAGTGAGGTGGTAGCAGAGGGAAGTATATAAAGACAACCTAACAGGTGCAGGGAGTGAGAGTAATTGTGTGTGTGCAGATTATGAAACTGAATTGCAGGACTGGATGTGGACGTAAGACAAAACATGATGACCAAAATAAAACTAAACCCACAAGACAAATAAGCAACAAATTAAAGCTGCAAGCAGCACTTAATGGTCCTCACACCTTGGTGGCTCTCCAGCCTGTGTAGCCACCACCTCCAAACCCACTCCCTCGGTAGATACATGGACGAAAACCAACAGCAAAAAATTCAATATCTGGGTTGCAGAGATGATATTTCACAACAGCATGCCCAGGATGACTCCAGCTTTTGTTAAAAAGAACAACTATCCCACCTTCTTTTCTTTGCTACTCCTCATCAAATCTCTGTATTGTTTGAAAGCCAGAGACACGCTGGAGTCCAGGATCTGCTCATTCAGCTCGGTCTCAGTGAAACCCGTGATACTGCATTCCTGATACTCTGGCTGGGTCTTCAACAGAGTCTGAAGCTCATCAGTCTTATTAACAGGAGATCTTACATTCATCAGTATGACTAATAGACAAGAAGGCTGAAACATCCTCTTTCTCTCTTCACTTTGCTCCTGCTCTGCATTCATGTCTTCTTCTTTTTTAACTCATGAGGAATTTGGGGTTCCAGTTTTTGTATTATTTGAGCCTTAGAAATGTCCATTAGCTGTTCTTTCTTGCAAAAAAATCTCACATTGCTATATTTACACATCAAGCAAGTGGAAGAAAGTGATAAATTAAGCAAAAAAAATCCTTCAATCAGCAAAGTACTCAAATCACAATAAAAAAAAATTCAAAAGAGAGCTTGTTTTAATTACTCCTGCTTTTAATTTGACATTGTTCATCTTGACTTGTCTCCAATGCCTCTTTCTCTGACTCTTTCCCAGTTTGTGTTTAGACACCCCAAAACTTCACCCCCCCCACTCGGTTGTGCTGTGTGCTTGTGTATGTGTGTTGTGTTTTGTGTTTATTTTCATATGTAAAGTCTGTTTAGATACACAAATATTATTGCATGTGTAAATTGTGGTATTTTATTTTGAAGAATCGCTTTTATTTTCAAAATTGAGCGAATTGTCTCATGTCTCTTGGTGTGAGTTCCTGCCAGAATTGACGTGGAACACTCGCGGCTCACGCAAAACATAGGCCAGATGCCGAAATGTTCACTTCACGGCGCGGGCAGGCCAGACCGCTTCGTAGCGCTCCGCATCCGGTGTGAACTACACCAGGTTAACGAAGTTGCCGAATGGAAGTGGTCTCCATACTACGCCACCTAGTGGCGCTTCTGTGGCGTTTCCACGGCCAGTGTGAACCAAGCTTTAGAATTTAAAATTTTGATTAACAAAGTTCAGTTATAAAAAGTCATCATTCAAAGATGTAGCAATTTTAAGTCTATACAATATGTAGTTCAGTTTGGCAATTCAGAATTGGTCGTTTAAGCAAAACTTAAAAGATTGAATTTAGAACATTTTCATAAAAAGCTATGATATAAAAAAAAAACTCCACAGGCAATGAAAGGGTCGCATAATGAAAGTAGAGTATTTCCTTTAAAAATTATATTTGAAGTAAAATATAAAAAAATAGTTGCCTTTGATGGGCACAACCCTGGCATTATATTTACAGTGGGGCAAAAAAGTATTTAGTCAGCCACCAATTGTGTAAGTTCTCCCACTTAAAAAGATCAGAGAGGCCTGTAATTTTCATCATAGGTATACCTCAACTATGAGAGACAAAATGAGGAAAAAAAATCCAGAAAATCACATTGTCTGATTTTTAAAGAATTTATTTGCAAATTATGGTGGAAAATAAGTATTTGGTCAATAACAAAAGTTAATCTCAATACTTTGTTATATAGCCTTTGTTGGCAATGACAGAGGTCAAACGTTTTCTGTAAGTCTTCACAAGGTTTTCACACACTGTTGCTGGTATTTTGGCCCATTCCTCCATGCAGATCTCCTCTAGAGCAGTGATGTTTTGGGGCTGACGCTGGGCAACACGGACTTTCAACTCCCTCCAGAGATTTTCTATGGGGTTGAGATCTGGAGACTGGCTAGGCCACTCCAGGACCTTGAAATGCTTCTTACGAAGCCACTCCTTCGTTGCCCGGGCGGTGTGTTTGGGATCATTGTCATGCTGAAAGACCCAGCCACGTCTCATTTTCAATGCCCTTGCTGATGGAAGGAGGTTTTCACTCAAAATCTTACGATACATGGCCCCATTCATTCTTTCCTTTACACGGATCAGTCGTCCTGGTCCCCTTGCAGAAAAACAGCCCCAAAGCATGATGTTTCCACCCCCATGCTTTACAGTAGGTATGGTGTTCTTTGGATCCAACTCAGCATTCTTTCCCCTCCAAACACGACAAGTTGAGTTTCTACCAAAAAGTTCTATTTTGGTTTCATCTGACCATATGATGTTCTCCCAATCCTCTTCTGGATCATCCAAATGCTCTCTAGCAAACCGCAGACGGGCCTGGACGTGTCCTGGCTTCAGCAGGGGGACACGTCTGGCACTGCAGGATTTGAGTCCCTGGCGGCGTAGTGTGTTACTGATGGTAGCCTTTGTTACTTTGGTCCCAGCTCTCTGCAGGTCATTCACTAGGTCCCTCCGTGTGGTTCTGGGATTTTTGCTCACCGTTCTTGTGATCATTTTGACCCCACGGGGTGAGATCTTGCGTGGAGCCCCAGATCGAGGGAGATTATCAGTGGTCTTGTATGTTTTCCATTTTCTAATAATTGCTCCCACAGTTGATTTCTTCACACCAAGCTGCTTACTTATTGCAGATTCAGTCTTCCCAGCCTGGTGAACGTCTACAATTTTGTTTCTGGTGTCCTTTGACAGCTCTTTGGTCTTGGCCATAGTGGAGTTTGGAGCGTGACTGTTTGAGGTTGTGGACAGGTGTCTTTTATACTGATAACGAGTTCACACAGGTGCCATTAATACAGGTAACGAGTGGAGGAC
>SSNP01000047.1:1207900-1237584 GCA_006937955.1 Pachypanchax playfairii
AGGGAGAGGAGCGACCAGAAAGGATTGGTGGCCAGAGTGGATTTGGGTGAGGAATTTTCGCGGCATCAGGGTGCACGCGGGGGTTGTGAGCCTGGCGCCCCGACAGCTCGAGGCTTTGTTCTGTTGTTGTGGCTGCAGCATCCGCTCACTGGATGTTGCTGTGGTGTTCGTGTTCTATATTCAACTTTTAAAGAGGCCATTTCACACAAATTTCATGACGTTTTGGTTATTTCTGAAGTGTTAACCTGTAATATGAAACATTTTACACCAAAAAAACGTTAGGAAACACTGATTTACAGACCTTACAATCTGTCTGCGTGAAGATTCGTCCGGTTTAGGGCTGCAACTCATTAATATTCATTATGAGAATTTGCTGGACTCAGATTGGCTAACAATTGGCTCTGTTGCTTTTCAGAACATTGGGAGGGATTCTCCTGTTTGTGTTAGGGTCAGTAGAAAGTGTCTGAATCTTACCGGTATGATAAATGGGTGCAGGCCGTGGCACACCTGGTCAGGTGTGTAAAGCTGAGCAAACACCACAGCGTGCGTAGCGGTCTTACCCAGGTTTCCAACCCAGAACTTGGCTGCCTCAAAATCTGGAGAGTTGATAATAAACTCCTGCAAAATTTAAAAATCTTTATGTACAATTTACTGTTTTTTTTTTTCATTTCACTTTTTATTTGGATTTTGTATGCGTTTAACAAAAGCTACAGGCTAAACATGAATTTATTCAACATTCATCTAATCACAGTGATTTACTAAATATTGAGTTGGGTCTATGCTCACCTGAGTGGAAGGGTCATACTTAGCAGTCGTTCTTATGGCTCTGGTGTTGCTGCCGTGGCTCAGCTCAGTCATTGCAAAGCAACCAAAAATCTATGAGAGCACAAGTGGAGACACATTCTTTTTGGAGACATAATCACCATGCTTTGTCAAATTACGAACCCAAAACACACAAATTCTATCAGGTGAGATTTACTGTCCAACTCTTACCGTCATGTCTTCAGTGCCTTTAACATATTTGCTATGTTTGCTTGATCCTAAGCTGACAATAGTTGCTCCAAACATCTGAAGTAAAAATGGCATTTTGTTAGGATGTTAGACAACTGTAAAGATAAAGTTCATAACAGCACTTACAAGATCAGAAACTGATTCTAATTAAGCAAAGATGTCCATGATGCAGGCTGTGGTGCGAGGCTGAACATTGAGTAGTGTATTATTGGAGCTCAGACATGCTGGCTGCTATGCTTTAATGTTTACAAAATGCATAAATATGACCAAACACATTGTTTTCCACATGTTGGACTTGATATACATATTGGTGACTGTTAGGTTTTTTCCTTATTCTATCAAAACCTTCCATTATTATAAATATAAGAAATACAATCACTCAAGAAGTTTGGTCCAAAACTCAGCCGAGGAGAGTACCAGCGCTCGCATCATCTTTGCGAGACAGCCCTGATAACTCTGCTGGTCCCTCTTCAGCTCAGTGTCTTTATTCACTTAGAAACAGCAATAACAGATAAAATGAATCATCACTACAAATCAGTGGAGCCAGTAGTGGCTGGCGCCTCGCAGTTACCTTGGATTAAGAAAAACAAAGTGTTCTGAGGGAGAATGTGTTAGTCAGATAACAGGGCCTGTGTGACTGCTGCACACAGGTCATGCAGGAGATTTATTCAAAGTTGGTGTCAGGCATGAACGTGTATAATTCTATGTTTTCCATTCTCTATCAGTGACTCTATTGTGTTTTAAGCTAAAAAGTGAGAACATTATTCAGACAGGTTTAACTTTTTATCAGTTGTCATTCAAGATAAAACATGAAACACCAAATGTCCATCAACAGACAGAATAAATGCCAAGATAAATAACAGGTGATATAACAATACATAAATCATGTAAATACTATCATAAATATAAGTGTCAATAAATCAAAGTTAAAAACAGCAAACTGTTCAACTCATTCAGTGCCATAGACGTCTATAGACGTCTAACTGAATTCGAACGCTCAGTGTCGTAGACGTCTTGACGGAGCCAGACACTCAGGACGAGACAGACGGTGAATAGATTCACAGCCTGTGAAGCAGCTGTGATGTGATCTCGTTGTTCAGAGTTATTACGAACTAGTATAGAATTGAGAAAGTGATGGAGTTTATTACATGGATGAAATCCCTCCAGCATGTCTACAGGATCTACCGGGAATGAGTATTGTGTCAAAGGTGGTGCAGTTTTTGATCCAGCTCGTCATTTTCGGACTGGTGATGTCTTCAGCCTGACGTTGAGGTTCTTCTGGCGATTCTAGTGAAGCTGAGATGGATTTGTCCGACCAGTATCGGCTGTTAGGATCTTCTGAAGGCAGCAGGGAGCAAAATAAAGAAGGATTCACCGCATAAAACACACGGTAAGTGTTCATAAACAAACGAATCACCATTGGGGGGGTAACAAACTGACTAAGTCACACACTCACGAGTGCACATGCGCGCACACACGTACACAAACACACAGAGTATCTGAATCAGAAATTTGATGCTTTTTTTCTTATATTTTATTCAAATGTTGAAATTGTCTATAAATGACTCTTTTTAGACATAAAATAAACTACCAAAAGTACTTTTTTACTGTTGTTTTTTTTTATTTTCATAGTAGTAAAACATAGTTCAGATGTTGCAATAATCACTGAAACCTGAAATATTTACATCAAAGTCACTGATCTGCTTGAAAAACCTCTTTACACAAAACGCTCTTTCTCAGCTTTTAGTCCTGAAACGTGTGGATTTTCATAAAAGTTCCTCTTTTGTACTGAAGATTACTAAATAACAGAAATAGGTAGAAATATATATTTTTTTGCTTTTGAAAGAAGAAAGACTAAATTTTGTGCTGATGGTTTCAGAATTCACAGTCATAGGAGAAAATATTCTGTGGGCCTTCAAAAATCAGTAAAAAAGCTAAATATCTCTGGTACTGAGGGGGATATGAAATCAGAAAGTGGCACTGAATTAGTTAAAGATTAGTACATCAATAGAAGTGCAAAAGGAAGACTTGGAAGAAAAACATTCTTGTTCTGAGTTTAAGGGTATTTAGACTTTGAACTGAGGAGAGTATAGCAGGTACATAATGTCTTTCATCAAACTCTGCATCTGCACCTTCTGATGTGAAATTCTTTTAAAGAATTATGCACCATACCATGGGAGGTATCCATGGGCGCATCCATCCATGGTAAAAGGTGTGTACTTGTATAGTGCTTTCCTCAAGTCCTACGACTCCCAAAGTGCTTTACACTACAGTCTGTCCTTCACCCCTTCACACACACAGTCACACGTTTGGAGGTGATGAACTACACACACATGTTGTAGACACAGCTGTCCTGGGACACACACCGACAGAGGCGAGGCTGCCAGACACCAGCGCCGCCAGAATTGTCTTGCCCAAGGACACAATGGCCAGGCGATCTTTTTCTGGGCAGACCAGGGATTCAAACTGCCACTTAGGCCCATCCATCTGTCCGTCCATCCATCCATCCATCCATCCATCCATCCATCCAAGTTGGTGAAGGCCATCCATTATCTTTCTATCATTCATGTATCTGTTTTCTATTCCCACTTCTGCTCTGATCTTGGAAGTTGGCAACTTATACTATATGAGGCCTATTTCAGGCAGACATTTTAACTTGAAGTAGCAGGGAAGGCACATGTGTGTTATAAAGGGCTGCATGCACTTCTGCAGCTGCACAGGGTGGCTAATCAAACAGAACATCTTATAATGGAATACAGCCCTTGCTGTGCCTTCCATACTCTTTCAAGTTAAAACATATGTTGTTAATTAGGCCTGTTGGGCGAGAGGTGAGGTGACACCTGGACAGGGAACAACCAACTTAGAATGATCAATTTACTTAACATGCTTCTTTTCATAACAGAAGAAGGAAATGTGTAACTAGAAAACAGCGACACATGCACAACCTTTTTATTTAAGGAACTTCTTACCCTATGACTTGTTTATTCTTCATTTCTTCAGTCATTCTAATAATATAAGAAATACTATACTACACTACACTATACTATACTACACTACACTACGCTATACTACACTACACTACACTACACTACACAATACTATACTATACTATACTAGGCTACGCTACGCTACACTACACTATGCTACACTACGCTATACTACACAATACTATACTATACTACACTACACTACACTACACTACACTACACTACACTACACCACACCACACCACACCACACCACACCACACCACACCACACCACACCACACTACACTATACTATACTACGCTACGCTACACTACACTATGCTACACTACGCTATACTACACAATACTATACTATACTACACTATACTATACTATACTATACTATACTATACTATACTATACTATACTATACTATACTATACTATACTATACTATAGTACACTACACTACACTACACTACACTACACTACACTATACTATACTATATTTTGAGAGATCTTTGAGCTCCAACAACCATAACCACTTACCTCTTTGCCAAGAAACAACTTTCCAGCCAAGCCCAGGTCATACATGCCAAGAATGTCATTGAGGGCCAAAGTTTTATGGGGGTTGGTCGTGGCCTCTTCTTTTGTCAGAAAGTTGTAGCGATATAGCTGCTTCACCCTGTGAGGTCACATCTTAGATTAATGTTTCAAGTGGTAAATGTTGATTTAGAAAGTAACATTGAAGAACACAATATGAAACTGGAGTCCCTGGAGAAAACCTACACATGAACCTGTAGAACATTAAACCTGCTAATTTTCAAACCAGGAACCTTCTTGCTGCAAGTCAACAGCACTAACCACTGCACCACCATGATGCCCTGGAGCCATAGAGTTTATTATAAATAATTTGATTCAATTTCTAAATGACTTTGCAGAGTGGGGGCCATCCTCAAACAGAATGCCAGTGTCATGTTCTGTTTGGTTTCTTTTGGGTTTCAGGATTTTTTTATCCAGGCATGGATGTGTTTTTTTATGCTTTTTTTGCAATAACTTTAGATTAATGTTAAATTAATTATTTTGACATATTATTCATGGGTCTTTGTTTTTTTATGTTTAGTTCAAGTTTTCTTTACTGTGTAGAATATTAATCATGCTTGTCTGGGTGTTATTTGTCTCCATTTGGTGGTGGCCTTGTGTCACATCCCTTTTAACTGTTTTTTTTTAGTCTTTAAAGGTCCTGTATCATGCAAAATCAACTTTTGGAGCTTTTAACCATGTTGTAATGCTATTTCCTCATTAACACCCCAATATCCAACCCAAACATTACAGTTAGATCTTACAAAAAGAACTGCTTAATTCTTATATATTTTGTGTCTAATCTTCTCCTTTTGCAGACTTTTACTCCAATATCGTCAATGTTTTACAAATAAACTTTATGTCCTTTTGCTATGCTTTTCATTCTTTCATACAAATGATACAAGGTCCCAACGTCTATGTAGTTGTATGTAAATGTTAAAAACTAAGTTCTTAATTTCCATTATATGTGTTAATGTTTTTCCCACAGGACTAAATACGAGAAGATGGTATGAGAGTGAGCATGTATGAAATACATGGGGTTGCTATGTAGCAGCTATTATGATAGAGAATGTAAAAACCTGAGGAAGGTGAGCTCCCTGTGCTTATCAACCGAAATGTCTTCACCAGGTCGGCGGGCAAACAGAGGATCATTCTCCAAAGTTTTCCACACATGTTGCTTCAGTATAGACAAAAAGAAACAATGTGAGACAAACATCCAAGAAAACCCTTTCCTCTTCTCTCATTGCAGCCACATATAAAATGCTGACATCATACTTTACTAACAGATGAAAATAATGTGAAAAAGAAGGGTATTTAAGATGTTTTTTTTAAGGTGTTTTTTTTAACCACAATTCCCAGAAAGTCAGAACAGTATTTAAAATCCAAGTAAAAACAGAATGCAGTGATTTATAAACCCCTATTTTATTCCCAACAGAACATAAACAACTGAGCTGAGATATATATATTTTTTATAAGAATATTAGCTCATTTTGAATTTGATGGCAGCAGCACATTTTTAAAAAAAGACAAAAAGAAGTGTAGGCTGCCCAGTCCATAGTTACTAATGAAACCCCATGAACTTCTCATTTATCACATAAATCTACAATTAAATATTTTGACATTCTGTTAAAACTTACAGTATAATGGCTGCTTTATGCCATTTCATTCTTGTACTACTAAAAAAACTTAACTGTAATGTAAATGTCTTATATTTGTATAGCACCTTTCTAGTCATGCTGACCACCCAAAGCTCTTTTATACTACAAGTTTTACATTCATGGAACCTAATTTGCAAATCAAGGGGTGTAACGGGGCTCAATGTCTTTCCCAAGGACAGTTCAACATGTGGCAGGGGAAGCTGGGATCAATCTGCCAACCTTCTGATTGGAAGATAACTGCTCTAGCCACTGAGCCACACCCACCCTGTGATAACCCCTCTGATTTGGTGGCAACATAAACTGGAAACATATCTACGAGTAGTTTAAGAGCTTTATAATTAAAAAACAGCAACCTATATTAAAACGCCTCACCAAACCAACACAAAACAAGCAGCCGAGATCTGCCTCACATCCAGCAGGCCTTCAGTCTACTTTCACAGGTGCAGCCAGGTAACACAAGGCTGCAGAGGAGCAGAACATGAACAAATAGATTTACCTTAAACAGCAGTGTTTGATCTCCATCTATGAAGCCCAGCATGTCCTTCCAGTTAAACGAGGCCCTGTTCCTGAACATGTCCAGTGGGCCTCGAGGGAAATCAGCCACTTTAACCTCCATGTTCTGCTGCTTTTTTTGCCTCTTCATGAAACACAGTACAACACAAAATTACACGTTTTTACAATCTTACTGTAATCCTAAAGATATAAGAGTACAACTATATGATCTATAGACATGAAACATAAATGGCAATTACAAACACAATGCTTTTCTGTCTGAAATGCTCCAGGTGGAATAAGTCAGGAAATGAAATAACCTAAAATAAATTTACACAATTTAGTTTAGCTGTAAGAATCTGAACATTATCCCTGAGTTGAAAAGCACTTTTTGTTCCTCTTATAATTAAAGTTAAAAGTTTTTCTGATAAACAACTTATTGTTTTGGGGTTCTTGTTGTACTTCTGTTCATGTTGTTGTGGTATTTTGTTGCTCTGGTGGTTTTATTTTGGTTCCAGTGTTCTTATTGGTTTGGCGTTTTTGTTGCTGTGACGTTCTCTTCATTTGAATGTTCTTGTTATACAGTGGGGCAAAAAAGTATTTAGTCAGCCACCAATTGTGTAAGTTCTCCCACTTAAAAAGATCAGAGAGGCCTGTAATTTTCATCATAGGTATACCTCAACTATGAGAGACAAAATGAGGAAAAAAAATCCAGAAAATCACATTGTCTGATTTTTAAAGAATTTATTTGCAAATTATGGTGGAAAATAAGTATTTGGTCAATAACAAAAGTTAATCTCAATACTTTGTTATATAGCCTTTGTTGGCAATGACAGAGGTCAAACGTTTTCTGTAAGTCTTCACAAGGTTTTCACACACTGTTGCTGGTATTTTGGCCCATTCCTCCATGCAGATCTCCTCTAGAGCAGTGATGTTTTGGGGCTGACGCTGGGCAACACGGACTTTCAACTCCCTCCAGAGATTTTCTATGGGGTTGAGATCTGGAGACTGGCTAGGCCACTCCAGGACCTTGAAATGCTTCTTACGAAGCCACTCCTTCGTTGCCCGGGCGGTGTGTTTGGGATCATTGTCATGCTGAAAGACCCAGCCACGTCTCATTTTCAATGCCCTTGCTGATGGAAGGAGGTTTTCACTCAAAATCTTACGATACATGGCCCCATTCATTCTTTCCTTTACACGGATCAGTCGTCCTGGTCCCCTTGCAGAAAAACAGCCCCAAAGCATGATGTTTCCACCCCCATGCTTTACAGTAGGTATGGTGTTCTTTGGATCCAACTCAGCATTCTTTCCCCTCCAAACACGACAAGTTGAGTTTCTACCAAAAAGTTCTATTTTGGTTTCATCTGACCATATGATGTTCTCCCAATCCTCTTCTGGATCATCCAAATGCTCTCTAGCAAACCGCAGACGGGCCTGGACGTGTCCTGGCTTCAGCAGGGGGACACGTCTGGCACTGCAGGATTTGAGTCCCTGGCGGCGTAGTGTGTTACTGATGGTAGCCTTTGTTACTTTGGTCCCAGCTCTCTGCAGGTCATTCACTAGGTCCCTCCGTGTGGTTCTGGGATTTTTGCTCACCGTTCTTGTGATCATTTTGACCCCACGGGGTGAGATCTTGCGTGGAGCCCCAGATCGAGGGAGATTATCAGTGGTCTTGTATGTCTTCCATTTTCTAATAATTGCTCCCACAGTTGATTTCTTCACACCAAGCTGCTTACCTATTGCAGATTCAGTCTTCCCAGCCTGGTGAAGGTCTACAATTTTGTTTCTGGTGTCCTTTGACAGCTCTTTGGTCTTGGCCATAGTGGAGTTTGGAGCGTGACTGTTTGAGGTTGTGGACAGGTGTCTTTTATACTGATAACGAGTTCACACAGGTGCCATTAATACAGGTGACGAGTGGAGGACCGAGGAGCCTCTTAAAGAAGTTACAGGTCTGTGAAAGCCAGAAATCTTACTTGTTTGTAGGTGACCAAATACTTATTTTCCACCATAATTTGCAAATAAATTCTTTAAAAATCAGACAATGTGATTTTCTGGATTTTTTTTCCTCATTTTGTCTCTCATAGTTGAGGTATACCTATGATGAAAATTACAGGCCTCTCTGATCTTTTTAAGTGGGAGAACTTACACAATTGGTCGCTGACTAAATACTTTTTTGCCCCACTGTAACTGTGTAGGACTAGAACATTCTAACCAACAAACAAAAACATCTCAGAGCTTCATGTCAGTGTCTCTGGCCCATTTAATACTGTAACAGAACATTTCACAGAAACGGTTTTTGTAACAAAGTGACAATTTTAGATCAGCTGTTATAAAATCAGACTAGAGTTCAAGGTTGGACAGAATTCCACAAAAAGGGATTCTGTTCTCTATTTGATCTACTGACCTGAGTTTATTGGCTGAAAGGATTTAAGGATATTTTCAATATTATGTTTCAGAATGTTGGTTTAAAACAAAATGTGGCATAATTTTACTGTTTTAGTGGAACGACTTCATAAGGTACAAAAATGGACCTGGACTACAGGGTACACCCCCAGCGACAAGAAGGGTACAAATTCTTGTCGCCTAAAACCAACATTCTGAAACATAATATTGAAAATGATGGAAGAAACTTAATAAAATTTAGATTAAACAGCCTTGGCCAGGGTTGCAGGTGCAGTTGAAATGGTACAAATTTGTACTTTATATCAATTTGAACCCTCAGAGGGGCATTTCTGGCCTTTTAAAGACCAATATTGTACTTTTAAGGGAACATTTTAAAACATTTTACCTATAGGTACAAAAATGTCCTTGTCTCGTACCTCTATTTCTGAGAGTGTGTGTTTCCAGCTTCATAAGTTAAACATCTAGCATCTTATTGTTAACCGACGAAAAATGTTTGCAGCATTGCTTATCAAAGTTTATCTGAGGGTGCCACTCATTACAGCTACTAGTTGTTCTGCAATATGTACACAAGCTTGTAAAAAAAGAAATAAAAAGTGGATGTTTGTTAAACAGAGGAAATGCATATACAGAACAACAAACTAACCTGACTTCTGTCTTCTCTCTCGTCTCCTGAGTGAAATGAAAGAAGGACTCACTCTGGATTTAGTTTCAACATCAGCAACAATGATACTGTACTTCCTGTTATCTCCTCCACACTAAAAGTGTCCTGTTTTTTCATGCTCTTTAACCTCTGTAGAGACAAGTTGTATGTTTTTTCCACTATTATCACTGCAGAAATTGTCTTTGTAGGTGTGAAGATTATTTTCTAAATTATTTCCTTTAAACATGATTTTCTGAAAGTTCCTTATATATTTGTTTACATTCCACAATTACAGATGATATTTTCCTGAAATGGAAGAAATTAAGAAACCACATTTTTAGCAAACTGGTACATAGTGGAGGCTCGGGCATCTGATCAGAATCCCTCCTGGACGCCTCCCTGGTGAGTAGTGGTGCAACGGATCACAAAACTCACGGTTCGGATCGCAATACGGTTTGGAGTCACAGATCGGATCACTTTTTGGATCCGCAGAAAGAAAAGAAAATGAAAAGATATAACTTTGCTCCTCGTGTATTTTCTAAAAGGCTTTGTGCAACATTTTCTGCTCAGTGCTCATTAAATACAAACATTTAACTCAAGATATATATCCAATGTTTAAATACAGTTGTGAATCAAACATCTTTTGAATCACATCTTTTCACTGAATGGTGTTTGTGACGGAATTTAGTAACGTGGCTCAAACATTTTCAAAATAAAGCCCTTGTTTTTGAGTCTGGCCTCATGTCTGCAGCTATAAACACACCGACTCGCTTTAACTCAGTTGGATTGTGCCGCTAAAGGCTGTTTAAATGCTGTGGTGATTAGTGGTTGTTGCTCTGCGCATTGCTTCACCGCCACTTCACCGCCCTTCTTCCGTCATCACTGTATTTTACCGGAAGCCACTCCCATACACGCGACTTGAACGATGCCGGTGGTTTTTAGAGCTCCTCTGCTCCTCTGCCAGACATGACTATTGCTGTGTCTTTCTTTTGGATTGAACAGGTGGCGCGTCGGTCCTCCACGTGAACACAAATCTTTATTTATTTTTGTGGATCAATACGCGGACCATGTGCGTGCCGAACCGTAGGGAGAGATCCGTGCGGATCACAGATCATGTATGAGCCAATGCACCCATACTTATGAGGTGTTCTGGACACGTCCCACTGGGAGGAGGCCCAGGGGAAGACCTAGGACACGCTGGAGGGTCTATGTCTCTCGGTAATGCCTTGGGGTTCCCGGAAGAGCTGGCTGATATGGCTGGGGAGAGGGAAGTCTGGGCTACTCTGCTTTGGATGCTGCCCCCACAACCCGGCCCAGGATATATATGGATATATGGATATATGGATATATGGATGGATGGATGGATGGATGGATGGATGGATCAATTGGAACTACTTGTGGTGCATCTTTCCAGCATTGTCTTGTCTCACAGAGTGCACCCACCTTTTTCTCTCCCTGACTACAGATTCTTGCCTGAAACTTATGTAAATCTCAGCCTGATTGATATTGAGAGAAATAGTCTCAGTATTATTGTGCGTGTGCAATACATGATTTATAAACTGTATAAACCAACTTGTGTGTAACTTTGGGCCCTCGAATGAATAGACATAATTTGTAATCCGTAAAACACATTTTATGCGTAACTTTGGGTGTTCGCTAATGTCACAAACAAATACCAATAGATTATGAATACAAAATAAATTTACACACACACACACATTGCAAATTACACATAACTTTTTCTTTCTTAACATCACAAATCCAATAAATACATGTTCAGAAAGACTTGTACACCTGCAAATGCCTATTTACACATAGTTTTGTCCATGTGTATCTGGTACAAGGACCTGCTATAAGTCTGCAAAAAGAGGACATTGGGAAAGAATGTGTTGAAACTGGTGAGGGAACTAACAGAGTGATATGCATACATTAGTGAAACAGCATAGAACACACTGGGATCAAGGATTTCCCTTTAAAAGACAAAGTATTGAGAGGACCGGGAGGCAATCTGAACTGTTTGGGCTAGTTTATCACACAGATTGTACACAGAGACAAAACATATAGACTCAAGCTGTAAATCATCAGGAAGAAGAACATAAGCAACCTGCTTAGCAGACCAGAATCTCTAACTATGGGGTTCATTAACCGAGTGTATGAAGTCAGCAACAATGCACAAGAGTTCAGACTGTTGAAAACTCAGCTGGTTAAAGCTGTAGTGCGTAACTTTTACATGTCCGTGGATGTCCGTTTCAGCCAAGCCACTATCAGAGGAGATGACACAATGCAGATTAAGCCGATCGGCTCCTCAAACATCTCATGGTATTTTTCAATATATATAATTTTTACTTTGCGTGTCGACTTGCGACATTCCCGCGCTGTCGCACATGAAATTACGTCTTTTTTGTCACAACAAGAAAAATAATAAGAAATAGAACGCAGTGTCTCGTAGCAGCCGGCAGAACGTGAAGGTCGACATGGCAGAGAATCCAAATAAACAGCCGAGAGACACTTATCGGGAAGTGGATCCTACCACGAAAAAAAAAAAATTCCTGGACGTTCGGCAGAGGGACTATTGGCTAAGAAGGAAAGTGACCAAAGGAGAAGGCAAACGCGAATTTGTATCGGCGTCGCTTTTCCTCGGTGGAGAGAAGAGATCTGGCTGATGTTCAGGGGTGCACATAAGTGGTCCGCAGGTCCGCACACACTGTCAAAATATAAAATGCGCACCAGATGAAACCCAGAGCGCCGAAGTTCCAGCTGATCAGCTGATTCTGTCTCTATCTGTGTCAGTTTGTGTCTGTCAGTTTGTGTCTGTCAGTTTGCCAGTGTAACGGTTTTTCAGTCAGTCAGATCAGCGTAGCTCACTGCAAGATTCTGCATCTTGTCAAAACTGAAAAAATTCACTGAATAAGACAAATAGATCATTGTGGCCCCAACAGCTGACTAATAAATTTCAACACCAAACTGTTAAATGTAGATTAAAGTGAACAATCAAACCTGTAAACAATCCAACCTGAACTCTGAAGGTTTTTTGTTTTTTACCAGTATTTTTATATTTTACTGGTTTCTCTTGATTTTTTCAACAATGAAATGATACTTATTGAAACAAATATAGAGCCAGGTAAAGTAAACAGACTGAATTTGAAGCTTGATTAAGACAGATACCGGTTGGAATAACAACGGCAGAGATAAAGCGGTGGCAGCTGGGCTTACGTCATATGGAAGCGCCAGCTTTATTGTTGTAATGACGCAAAAATTCCGCTAGGGGGCGACAGCAGTTACAGAAGTTACGCAGTATGGCTTTAAAATACTGCTGAGGGAAAATGCACAGTCCTATGCAGTATACACAGCAATATGCAGGGTTCCTATTCCACTGTTTAAATGAAACTGTGACAGAGCCAACTGAGTGGTGCGCATCGATAGTGCATGTTCCAAAAAAGGACTGGAAAAGCAGGTGGACTTAAAGAAACTTCAGATTCAGAAAACTTTATTGGTCCCAAAGGGCAATTAATATGCAGCATACTTTAGAAAAACATTATTCAAAAATATCACAGTCACTGTGTGTCACCACCAACAAACAGACAATAGCAGAGGCTCCAATGAGCAATAGCGATCGCAAATGGACATCTTTCAAAAGGTCTTCTGTTACTTTGAAAAAAAACTTCCTTCACTTTCTTCAGAATTTAAAAGTTCAATGAAGGAGGTGTGGTGAGTTTACATAATTCACCCACGGAACCTCTGTGAGAGGTTAGGGGATAGTGGGGGAACTGTTTGAGAGTTGAATTGTTTCTGGTGGTAATGTGTTTTGTTGTTGTACTGTTCCAGAAATAGTTAGAGTGGTTAGCGAGTCTGACGAGGTAACAACGTCTTGCTCTGTATCAAACTGTTTGGACTGAGTTCATGTCATTAAAACGGATAGCCCCGTCTTTTGATACTCTGCCTTCGACTCCAGTTCCTGACCACCACAGAGGGGACAAAAGAGTTCGAGAAACTTAACAAAGCTGTTCTTTGTTTGGGGATTTTGTTCTGTACATTAGATTCGGTAGATGTGTTCTGCATTTGGATATTACCAATTGGATTACTCTTTCGCTGCCCTTAACCCTCATCGTCACCTGCTATGGGAGTTTCGCTGCCCCATCAGCATTTTTCCTTTGTCTACATTACTGTAATATCTAAAGGTGCATTCACACCGGCCCAACCATCAACTTCATAAGCGGCAAGTTTATATGTAAAGTCTATGATGGACGGGCGTCAGACAGACGTCAACGGCTCTGCGTCGCTTTGTAAGCGTTATGAGCGGCAACTTTTCAAGCTTTTCTAGCGTTTCAGGCGTTGACGCTTGAAAAGCTTGAAAAGCTAGAAAAGCTCAAAGTTCAGCTAGCTGAACTTTTGACGTTCACAACGTTCTTGAAGCGGCATGTCAACCAATCAGAGCGTCTCATCGTAGTGACGTAAGACGTCACAGCACGTAGCCGGAAAGAAGCGGGATCAGCCAAAATGGAAGATAAATTAACCTCATCCAAATGTAGCTCCTGGAGCAAATGGTTAAACTCACCAAACTCAGAACGCATTTGAAGAATGGGGTGTATCCACAAACGGCGCTGATGCACCCGACGTCGACGTTGTCTAGATCTATGAAGTAAATAAATCCAAGCCACTGTCTCAATATGATCCACCATAGCTCTGAACATCCGATAACAAAGGAAGCCCCGCCTTCACGCTCTTTTTCGGTCAGGCTTTACAAGCTTTAACGCCTATGCACTCTGACTGGCAGGCGTTATGAGCTTCAACTTCAAACGTCAAATTTGGAGCGTTATCAGCATTACTTGACGTTGACAAAGTGGCCGGTGTGAATGCACCTTAAGGTAGACACATCTATCTCCCTGCCAATCTCCAAATGGGAGAATGATCTGTCTATTACACCAGATGTACATTTCTGGACAGAGATATGTGAAAATACTTTTAAAATGACACAAAACTCTAATTTACAACTTATACAGTACAAAACTCTCCATAGAACACATTATACCGGACAAAAGATGTTCCAGATGGGTCTGAGAAAAAACAAATATATGTACAAATTGCACGGGAGACTCACCAGACAACTACAGTGGGGCAAAAAAGTATTTAGTCAGCCACCAATTGTGTAAGTTCTCCCACTTAAAAAGATCAGAGAGGCCTGTAATTTTCATCATAGGTATACCTCAACTATGAGAGACAAAATGAGGAAAAAAAATCCAGAAAATCACATTGTCTGATTTTTAAAGAATTTATTTGCAAATTATGGTGGAAAATAAGTATTTGGTCAATAACAAAAGTTAATCTCAATACTTTGTTATATAGCCTTTGTTGGCAATGACAGAGGTCAAACGTTTTCTGTAAGTCTTCACAAGGTTTTCACACACTGTTGCTGGTATTTTGGCCCATTCATCCATGCAGATCTCCTCTAGAGCAGTGATGTTTTGGGGCTGACGCTGGGCAACACGGACTTTCAACTCCCTCCAGAGATTTTCTATGGGGTTGAGATCTGGAGACTGGCTAGGCCACTCCAGGACCTTGAAATGCTTCTTACGAAGCCACTCCTTCGTTGCCCGGGCGGTGTGTTTGGGATCATTGTCATGCTGAAAGACCCAGCCACGTCTCATTTTCAATGCCCTTGCTGATGGAAGGAGGTTTTCACTCAAAATCTTACGATACATGGCCCCATTCATTCTTTCCTTTACACGGATCAGTCGTCCTGGTCCCCTTGCAGAAAAACAGCCCCAAAGCATGATGTTTCCACCCCCATGCTTTACAGTAGGTATGGTGTTCTTTGGATCCAACTCAGCATTCTTTCCCCTCCAAACACGACAAGTTGAGTTTCTACCAAAAAGTTCTATTTTGGTTTCATCTGACCATATGATGTTCTCCCAATCCTCTTCTGGATCATCCAAATGCTCTCTAGCAAACCGCAGACGGGCCTGGACGTGTCCTGGCTTCAGCAGGGGGACACGTCTGGCACTGCAGGATTTGAGTCCCTGGCGGCGTAGTGTGTTACTGATGGTAGCCTTTGTTACTTTGGTCCCAGCTCTCTGCAGGTCATTCACTAGGTCCCTCCGTGTGGTTCTGGGATTTTTGCTCACCGTTCTTGTGATCATTTTGACCCCACGGGGTGAGATCTTGCGTGGAGCCCCAGATCGAGGGAGATTATCAGTGGTCTTGTATGTCTTCCATTTTCTAATAATTGCTCCCACAGTTGATTTCTTCACACCAAGCTGCTTACCTATTGCAGATTCAGTCTTCCCAGCCTGGTGAAGGTCTACAATTTTGTTTCTGGTGTCCTTTGACAGCTCTTTGGTCTTGGCCATAGTGGAGTTTGGAGCGTGACTGTTTGAGGTTGTGGACAGGTGTCTTTTATACTGATAACGAGTNCCGCGCCATGTTGCTCCCGGTGGCAGGTCGGGGGGGGGAGGCTACTCCTGGGGTCTGGATGGGTCGGGGGTGTCTGGTCCTGGGTCGGTGGCTGGGAGATTGTGGCTTGCACTGCACTGGGCTCTGTCGATCTCTGCCTGCTGTGGTGGCTGCATCCTTGTTGGTGTGGCTGGGGGCGGCCTTGGAGACCTGGGGATCTTGTGCTTGCTCCCTGGTCCTGATCTGGTCGGTGGGAGCTGGGGTAGGGGTCCAATGGGGGACCAGCCAGGGACCTGGCCCCTCAATGGCGTGGGGGGCCCCTGCTGCTCTCAGCGCCCAGGCAGTTACATACAGCACTAGAGACCGAGGGGCCAGGACTTGGGGAAGGGGGAGTGCGTGGGGGGCTGTCTCCTTCATGACCACATGCTCCTGCCTCAGCCTTGGTCCTACAAGACATGTAGGGACAGGGGGAACAGTCCTGATGGCTGAAGATTCTGCAGTCAGCCAGGTGTGGGATGTCCACCACCGGAACTGCCCTCCCCCTTTTTATTGCACTAGTATAACATACATCATTCCGCACCATCACAGCACGCACATATCCAAGCACTTGCAAACACACTGATGGTTCATGCCAAATGGGTGGGGGGGCTGCTTGAGGTCCCAGCGCCATGGCCTCCGCGTCAGGCTCCACGCCGGCTGGATGTGGCTGTGGGGTGGGTGCTGTCTCTGTGTGCTCTGTGGGTTGCTGCCGGCTGACCCGACGTGAATGTGGCTCGCCTCAGTTTGTGTAGGGACGTATGGGGACCCGGCTGCTGCTGTGATGCTGTGGGCTCCTGGCGGCTTGGGGTTCCAGATGGTCCGGCCTGTCTATGGCCCTGGGGGTTAGTCTGTGGGCGGATTGGGGCCCCCTGATCTGTTTTCAATCCTGGCCTGCCTCTCTGGGGGGCTGCCCCGGCCACCTTCCTCCTTTCTGCTTGCAGAGGGGGGGAGGGGGGTTGGGCACTGGGGGGGTGGGTGTGGACCTGTGTCGGTCGCACTGGCGGCGGGGTGGGGGTGGCGGACTGGGCTCTCCGGTGTATAATGTAAATATACAATACAATATAAATGTATTTGTTTTGTTTTGTTTTTGTTCAAGAGATAAACCTCATCTTGTTGCCATTTCTTCTCTAGTCCCTCAATAGTTTTTATAGGACCTTAAATAGGTAATCTGTCAGCCTGTTCCAGAGGACCATAGTGCTGGAAAGACGCCTCACCATGGGTGTGTGTCCTGGCATGACAGATAGACGGCTGCCAGAGGAGCGCAGAGACCATGTGGCGGCTGTGGCTCAGTGGTTACAGCAATCGATCCCGGCTTCCACAGCCACATGTCGAAGTGTCCTTGGGCAAGACACTGAACCCCATGTTGCCCCCCGATCTGTGTATCGGGTTGTGTGAGTGTTAGCCCCTACCCTCTCCCCCCGGTTTATATATCGGGTTGCGTGAATGAAATGAAATTAAATGAAAAAATTAAAAATATTTTATTTATCCCAGAAGGGAAATTCAACGTTGTAGTAGTTTTTTTTTTTTTTGTCCAACAATAAAAACAATAGTGAAGACAATAATATAATAATAACGATCAAGGTCTGTTCTTGTTGTGGAGGCTAATGGCTGCAGGCAGGAATGATCTTTTATATCTTTCGGTCTTGCATTGGACCTGAAGAAGCCTCTCACTGAACACACTCTGTTGTTTGATCACTGTGTCGTGCAGAGGGTGAGAAGAGTCCTCCATCATCTTCATCAGCTTGTCCAGCATTCTTTTTTGTACAATCAGCTCCAGCGGCTCCAGAGATACTCCCAGCACAGATCCAGCTTTCCTGATCAGTTTGTTGATTCTCTTCAAGTCTCTGGTTCTGATGCTGCTGCCCCAGCAGATGGCTGCAAAGCTGATTGCACTTTCCACAACAGACCTATAGAAGATTTGCAACATCTTGGTGCAGACATTAAAAGATCTCAGCTTCCTTAAAGGTGTGATGACATCACTGTTTAAACTGGCGTAAAGCTATTTCATGTAATAGATATGCCCGCATATGTCAACTCACAAAAGAATTTGATTAAAAAACTAACACGGCGGGGGTGTACGGGCAGGTCAGAATCCTCTTCTCAGCAACACGGTTCCTTTCGTTAATGATATGTGGGTCTCCCTGGCTGACTTCGCTCTGATTGGCTACAACCATTGCCCGCAGCAAGCCTTTCTTCTCGGCTCCGTCAACAGTCCAGTAACATGGCGAGTGGACGTTTACAACCGTATATGTTCGAGCCTGAAACGTCTTCTGAGGAAGACGGAGGGGTGAACACATAAAACTCAACTAATCACATGAGCGAATAAACAGTGCTGTCAGATGTTATCAATGAAAATAGATTCACAATATGGTATGATAAACCTGTTGCTCACGGACATTGTTGCTAGAGCGGCTATCACATGCTAGCATCATGAACTCTTCAGACCACGAACAAACGTTTATCAGGCAAGGCAGCATTTTATTAAATAAATAAACTTACGGGTATTGACGATGTGGTCGCCTCCTTCAGGGTTGGTAAAGAATTTTTAATTAAAATCAGTTTCTTTGACAATCCCAACTTGAATTCACCCAAGTTATGGAAGCAGTCCTCCGTGAAGTGAGCTGAACATATTTTCAAATTGAGGTTATAACTGCGTGGCACTACTCCATAAATGAACTTCAGCCACTCTTCTCTTGTTTTTTTCATCCTTCGGGAGTGAGTGTAAACTTCCAGCATGGGTTGAGCATCCTTGGACACAACAGGTCCCCGTTTGCGTAGCCATCTCTTCTCAAGAGCAGCAGCACAAGCTAGCGCAACACAGCTAACGGTGTAGGCTATGGGCTGGGGGGGGGGGGACGCTATGAAATACGTAGGATGAAATGCCACGTAGGAAAAAATGGTGCTTTCCGATTTAACCGTTTTTTAAATATGAAACAAAGCGGACCGCCCACAAACGGGAACTTTGATACTCGCTTTGGACGTTCACACGGCCTCATCAGTGCACAACACATCATGATATACCCCAAAAAACTCAAAAAAGTGCATTTTGATGTCATAACCCCTTTAAGAAGTAGAGTCTGCTCTGACCTTTCTTGTAGATGTATTCTGTGTTGCATTTCCACTCTAGTCTGTTGTCCAGCTGAACTCCAAGGTACTTGTATTCCTCCACCACCTCTACCTCCTCTCCTAGGATGGAAATACTGCTGTGTTGATTCTTTCTCCTCCTGAAGTCAACAATCATCTCCTTAGTTTTGCTGGTATTTAAAACGAGATGATTGTTACCGCACCATTTCACAAACTGACTGACCAGTTCTCTATACTCAGCTTCTTGTCCCTCACTGATGCACCCAACAACTGCAGAGTCATCAGAGTATTTCTGCAGATGACAGGACTCAGAGTTGTACTGGAAGTCAGAGGTGTACATCGTGAAGAGAAATGGTGAGAGTACAGTTCCTTGTGGCGCTCCAGTGCAGCTGACCTCCATCTCAGACACACAAATGCAAAACATTGTAGTGTGAAAGCGCTTTTGAGTGGTCTGAATGACTAGAAAAGCACTATACAAACACAGGACATTTACCATTTACCATTCATATGGTTAAAGTAGTTCTGAAAGATAAGAAGGCCCAAGACCATTAAGACACTTAAAAACCATTAAGAGAACCGTAAAATTAATCCTAAAACATACGTGGAGCCAATACAATGATTATAAGACCGGTGTAATGTGCTCCTGCTTCCTAGTCTTCACCAGGACACATGCTGCAGAATTTTGAAGAAGTTATAGACCAGATATGATTTTTGGGAAGACCAGAAAGCAGGGCATTATAGTAGTGGATTCTGCTGGTGATAAAAGCATGCATCAGTGTCTCCATATTGGCCCGAGAGAGAATGGGGCAATGTTCTTTAGCTGATAAAAACCTATTTTAGTAATGTTTGTAATGCGAGGAATAAAAGTCAGCTCAGAGTAAAACATCACGCCCAGGTTCTTCACTTGTAAAGATGGATTAAAAGATAGTGATTGTAGTTTTGGGAAAAGTTTATCTCCCTGAACCTCAGGACCGATGACTAAAATTTATTTTGTCCTGGTTGAGATGGAGAAAGTTTTCTGCCATCCAAAACTTCATGCCTAAAATACAGTTAAAAAGTGCATCCATTGGCTGTGTGTGTTCGGGAGACATGGAAATGTACAACTGTGTGTCATCAGTTTCTTGAGTTTCTTTGTGGTATGATTTGAGAAGTTCTGTGTAAATTGGATGGTTTCTCGTCTCATCATCTCCTATGACTGTGGCAAGAAACTCATCATACTTGGCTCCAACATGGAGGGTAAGAATGTGCACATCTTTAATTGATGTTCTGACACCATGAATGTGACTCATGATTTAGGGAACTACTCTGTCTCTTGGTTTGTTAAACAGACACTCAGCAGGGCTGATTGGTGGTGGCTGTCAATACCTAAAGCTGAGACCACGACTACAGCTGACACGGTGCAGCAGCTGTACGCTGATCCAGCTGTTTATAACCATTCATGTTTTTATTTTTCATTCTCAACTTTTATCACCAATGATTCCCTTCAGCTTCCCTGCTGACCTCCAGTTCACCTTTCAGCTTGTTTCAAAGATTTTCATGGAACTAAATGGAGCTAAACTTTCTAACCTTTTGGGCTGTCTGTTCATGTTCTTCAAGGATTCAGATGAGAGCATTTATGTCTGCAGACATATGGAGTAAGAAAAAGTTCTACTGAACACTAAGCATTTGAGCTGAGCTCAGTGGGATGAAGAAAACTAACATCTACAGCTTAATTCTCATTAATCTCTGCAGTAACATCAGTGTTATACTGCAGCCAGCCATCAGGGGGCGATCTTTCTGTTCCAGCTTCAAATTCAGGGAGGCTTTCAGTCATCCAGACTTTCCAATCTATCATCAGAACTTATGACTCTATAGTGACAAGGACGAATAAAAAGACAGTTTGTATCTTTGCATCAGCTGAGTCTTTATTTCTGAGACAATAAACACGATTAAAAACAAACAGATAATTATCCGTAAAGGTGGATCTATGGAAACACCTGATGTCCGTTAGTTCTAGTTTAAATTCAAAATTTTTACACTAAAGAAAATATTTTAGAAAATTGTGACAATCACATTTTTAATATTTTCATAAATCTGTAGCTTAGAAATGATGATGGAAAAGGGGGAAATGTAAATGAGATAATTTATTAGTTTGCCCCAAAGTTTATGAAAGTAACACATTTCTTTACCTAATTTGCATATAATTATGTCACAAATAATTTCATTTCATCACAACCTTCCAATTTATCTTTTTTAATTTATTGTTTTTGTAATGTTTTTCTAATTTCATGTGCAAAACTCAGAACAAAAATAATCACACTATATGACCTTTAAATTATTTTTTACTGTGTTCCCTTAAAAAAAATAAATACATCACAAAAAAGTAATTTAAATATTTACTGTTATGTCCAGAACATGACAAAATTGATTCAGTTAACTGAACAAAACTAAAGTTGAATATTCATGTTATCTGATCTTTTTGGAGGATAAATAAGTACATTTCAGTAAATAGAGAAGTATCATTTCAAGCTGTACTACATAACTTTTCTGCAGCCGTGTCTCAGACAGCCATTGCTGGAACTAGTGTTTTGCAGAAATATGCTACCTGTTGAGATGTGCTACCGATCCTTCTGACCATGTGCCGTTCTACAGTCTTGATTCAGTAAACAGATTTGTTTATTCTTGTTTCTATATTTTTCCATAAATATATTTTACCTGTCAAATAAATTCTGCCAGCACAGGAACACTAAATATGTTATATTTTACTTTCTTTGCATTGTCAGAGCGACAGGCAAATGTTTGGACAAACCAAGAGGATAAGGACCCCAAGGGTTTTTATATAGAAAACATCAGGGAAGGATCTTAAAAACATGCTTAAACATTTAACAGGTCACACTCACCATAAACAACAATGCTGTATAAACTTCAAATGACATCTCATTATGAAATAAGTTGTTATTTCGTACTATGGAGGCATTTTTCATTAGGGCAGCATAAATCATCAGAACACTACTTCTGTGACCCAAATTACTGATGTTATTAAGTCAGTAGGGGGAGCAGAGGCGTCCAGAGTGATGTCTAATATACAGAGTTGATAGGAAGCTGGATGGAGCCAAATACAGGGAAATCTTGGAAGAAAACCTCTTGGAGTCTGCAAAAGACTTGAGACTGGGGCGGAGGTTCACCTTCCAGCAGAACAACGACCCTAAACATAAAGCCAGGGCAACAATGGAATGGTTTAAAACAAAACATATCCATGTGTTAGAATGGCCCAGTCAAAGTCCAGATCTAAATCCAATCCAGAATCTGTGGCAAGATCTGAAAACTGCTGTTCACAAACGCTGTCCATCTAATCTGACTGAGCTGGAGCTGTTTTGCAAAGAAGAATGTGCAAGAACTTCAGTCTCTAGATGTGCAAAGCTGGTAGAAACATACCCTAAAAGACTGGCAGCTGGAATTGCAGCAAAAGGTGGTTCTACAAAGTATTGACTCAGGGGGCTGAATAATTACACACACCCCACTTTTCAGTTATGTATTTGTAAAAAAATTTTGGAATCATGTATGATTTTCGTTCCACTTCTCACGTGTACACCACTTTGTACTGGTCTTTCACGTGGAATTCCAATAAAATTGATTCATGTTTGTGGCTGTAATGTGACAAAATGTGGAAAAGTTCAAGGGGGCTGAATACTTTTGCAAGCCACTGTAAAGCTGAACATGTTTTTTGGTGAGTATCCACTTAGATAAGTTTAAAAACTGTAGCTAAAAGTTTTAAAAGTTATTTTGTTCTGCTTAAGCCTTTGAGAACTAGTTTAATAATGATGAACTACAGACTCCAACAGCTGAACTGAGGCCTTAAACAAACACCAACATGAGATTTACAGAAGTAAGAGAATTACACCTTCTCACCGGTGTGAGTTCTCATGTGAAGGAGTAAACTACTTCTCTGACTGAAACCTTTTCCACAGGTCTGACACAAGAAAGGCTTCTCACCTGTGTGAGTTATCTTGTGATTGAGTAAATTACCTCTTTGACTAAAACTTTTTCCACAGGTCTGACACAAGAAAGGCTTCTCACCTGTGTGAGTTCTCATGTGATTGAGTAAAATACTTCTCTGACTAAAACATTTTCCACAGGTCTGACATGAAAAAGGCTTCTCACCTGTGTGACTCCTCATGTGATGTTTTAAAACATTATTATAAGTGAAACTTTTTCCACAGGTCTGACATGAGAAAGGCTTCTCACCTGTGTGAGTTCTCGTGTGATGTTTTAAAACATATTTAGAAGTGAAACCTTTTCCACAGGTCTCACATGTGAAAGGTCTCTCACCTGTGTGAATTATCATGTGATCGAGTAAACTACGTCTCTCACTAAAACTTTTTCCACAGGTCTGACATGAGAAAAGGTTCTCACCGGTGTGAGTTCTCATGTGATGTTTTAAAACATTTTTATAAGTGAAACTTTTCCCACAGATCTGACATGAGAAAGGCTTCTCACCTGTGTGAGTTATCATGTGGTCAAGTAAATAACCTCTTCGACTGAAACTTTTTCCACAGGTTTGACATAAAAAAGGCTTTTCACCGGTGTGAGTTCTCATATGTGTTCTCATATTACGTCGTTGAGTGAAACTTTTTCCACAGGTCTGACATGAGAAAGGCTTCTTTAGTTTTGGGTGGTCTGCACTGTCTCTGTGATCTCTGATTTTTGGACGTCTCTGATCTTCTACCAACTGTTCTTCTCCACTGGATTCTGAGTCTTCAGTGCTTCCTTCCTGATTCTGGTTCTCAGATTCAGGGCAGTTCTGAGAGAGAAGCTGGTCCTTGTTTGTATCTGGTTCATTGTGGCCTCTTCCTTCATCAACATGAGTCACCATGAAAGTATCTGTCTCCAGCTTCAGTACAAGCTGCTCTTCATCATGACTGATACCAATATCCTCTTGTTTTATTAATATCTTTAGAGCTTCTGGTTCTTCTAAATCCTCCAGTGAACACTGAGGTTCCTGTGGTTCCTCTTTAATCTGTAGATCTTCTAGTACTTCTTGTGGGTCTTCTGGTTCCTCCTGATCTAAATTAGAGCTTCTCTCCTGGTTACAGACCTGCTGGTCAGTTAGAACCTCCTTCCCGACATCATGCTGTGGAAGTTCTGGACAGACAAAAGAAATATTATTGTGACTATAGGAAAGACCACTTGACTTTAATCTTGTGATGCATCTAAGGATGTTTTGGAACAAAATGAACCACAGAGTGTTTGGATCTTGATTTTGCAAATGGAGCAGTTCAGTGTTTATGGGTCTCAATAAATATATTTTAGCTAAATTCAGCAGACCTAATTTTGTGACTGGTGCTGTGTAAACTAGTGTTCGTGCAGTCTGCTACATGATCATAGCTTTGTAGCTAGTTCCTTGTCATATTAGAAGTAGTTAATATTTACAAGTTTTAATGTTTTGTAACTTCAAATGTTCCCTTTCATTCAGCCGCTTCTTCAGGAAGTCCACTAGTTTGCTTGAGTTACTGCACAAGATCCTCTCCCACGATCACAAAGTGGCTTGGATTTCACGGCGAGACTTGAGCATTGACAGAGACAAAGAGTTTGAAAATATTCCTGAAGGTGCTGCTTTTCACCCGACGTGTTACAGGCGACTCATAGATAAAAGAAGATTGGAAATAGCCGGGGGACGTATTGCACGTGACGACATTGAGGCTAAAAATACCAATCATTAGCAGGTATGTCAATACTAGATTTCCTCTAACCACACAGTGAAAGGATTTATGATTAGGTTCTAATTATTCTCCTTCACTGACTCAATTGTCTTTTATCACTTGAAGGTCAGTTGCAGAAAGCTGCTGAACTGAAGCAAGATCACAGCATTCTGTTGCATAGTAAAGACACTAGCTACGTTTACATGCGCCAAATTTCCCCAATCTGATTAAAATCTTGATCAATCAGAATTCCCAAATCCCTGTTTACATGGACACTAACTGAAATGATCTGATCATGCCATGAGTACACATGCACCAAGCACTCAATCAGGTTAAATGAGTTGAGCATGCGCACAGCGAGTTGTCTTTCCGGGGGAAGAAAAAAAAAGTAAACACACTCCGTCCTTTCTGCACGTCTTTCCGGCCCCATCGTGTGCTCGAGCTGACTCACGTTATCCCCAATATGGACCTTCTGCGGGTGATTACCGTTATGTTTGGGGTTTTACTGGTCGCATTAACCAAGCTAGAGGCTGAATACATATTACTACTGCTCCTCCGCCACAGGAGAGGAGAGCAGGATGACAGGATGACTGCACCAGCAGACCACTTCTGTTTACTTCCCGCTATGTTTTCTACTTGGGTCTGTGAAAGCGGAAAGACGTCACGCTGAAGTTGTACGCATGCGCAGTGGGCTTTTTTCACCCTTTCTTTCCGAATGGGTGTGTACATGCACGTCTATCCGAATGAAGATTGGACAAAACCACCCCTCTCGATCGGAAGTAAATTTCATTCTGATCAGGCTGCATCGGATCAAAACATTCTGATTGACGTGTTTACATGACGTATTTTTGTTCCAATTGGGCGTTTATTCCGATTAAATGTGCCCATGTAAACGTAGCTAATGATTGTGTGTCTCTGGAAGTGCAATATCACAGATGCCGTTATGAACAATACACCAGCTTGTTGAGAAAATATACTCCAACATCAGACAAACAACAGTAAGTTATGAATTATTGCCAAGTTGAGTCGTATCATTTCACATTCAGAACTAGGGCTGAAACAATTCTTCGAGTACCTCGAATAACTTGAGTAAAAAAAATCCTGGACACCGGTGGAATGCGAAAAAGATGGAAATCCCGGCATAAATTAGCCCTGGTGTTGATTCTGACGGTCCACCCGGGCCAGTAAGTTTCAACCTTATCTGTCCTCTTAACGGTAAGTTAAGGTCGTACGCATCTTTTGCGGGAGATATAAACACAAGCCAAACGAGCTCTGTAAAGCTGACCCCCCGCCCACTTGAAAAGGGCAGGCAAATAGGCTGCTCGGTTAGGGCTTCGTTTGTGCTGATTTGTGCAGGTAAATTTATCGTTTGTGCTGCTAACTGCGACTATTGTTTCTTTACAGTTTATTCATTACAATTTAGTAATTAACTCATTCAGTGCCATAGACGTCTATAGACGTCAAACTGAAGCCGAACGCTCAGTGTCATAGACGTCTTGACGTCCCTTGAGCTTTTATTGGCTTAAATCCCGCAAAGCATTCTGGGACAGCTGCTCGCTGAATTTGAGATCATTACAGGCTGTATTTTGTCATATAATCCAGGAGAAAGCAGTGGTGCACTTCTCTGGGTGAGATCACTTATTATTTACCGTGTGGGCAGCGGGGGAGGAGCCAGGCAGTCAGGACGAGACAGACTGTTAATAGATTCAGAGCCTGTGAAGCAGCTGTGATGTGATCTCGTTGATCAGAGTTATTAAGAACAGAGTTATTAGTCCTGAAACGTGTGGATTTTCATAAAAGTTCTTCTTTTGTACTGCAGATTACTAAATAACAGAAAGAAGTAGAAACTTTTTTTTTTTTGCTTTTGAAAGAAGAAAGGCTAAATTTTGTGCTGGTTTTTTCAGAATTCACATAGTCATAGGAGAAAATATTCTGTGGGTCTTCAAAAATCAGTAAAAATTCTAAATATATCTTGCACTGAGGGGTATATGAAACCTGAAAGTGGCACTGAATGAGTTAATCAGACAATATCATCCAAAATAAAATTACTAAATTTGGAGAAAAGGACAAGTCCATTTTTACAATGTTTTAATAAAATAGTGTAAGAAATAAAAAGGTATCAAATTGTGAACGTTACTTTTGAACACACGAGAAAGACGTTTATTTAATGACATAAACTGTGTGTAGACAACCAAAGTCAGAACGAGATTAAACGAAAACATCACCACCATCAGAAATGAGAAGCATTTAGGGATTTCACACAAATGTGAAATAGAGATATGGGCAGGAGGACAACAAGAAGACATGTAGAGAAGATCATATTGTCCAGTTGAAGTTGTAGAAGCTTGTTATTGATCTCAGTATTTATTATTCTGGCTCAGTTTTTTCTTCAGGTTCTTCTCAGGCTTTCACCATGTTTGAAATACTTATTTAGAAGATACAAGCATGAAGAGAGGCAGTAAAAGACAAGCAGTATAACCAAGTTCATGTAAAAACTTGAATCACTTTCTGAACTTTTTCCTCCCAGGCTCAGATTTTGTCCAACTATCAGAAACTTCAGTGAATATGAAATAAATGTGATAGTTTTCATAGTACCAGAAAGTAGCTGCAGCTAGAATGAGAGAAAGAACGAGATTGAGAGGAGAGTTTGTACTATAAGCTGTTCGTCAGTAACTTACCTATTCTGTGTAAGTATATGGGTGGATTACAGTTGATTTCCAGCAGTCTGCGCTCCACCTCTTGATCGATGGTTTTTTCAAACTGTGTGAATATTTCTTCAGCAGCAGCTGTTAGTCGCGCGCTGATAAACTCTCTCAGAGACTGAACTGAAGACATCGTTACTGCACACACTCGAATATTCACCTCAAACAACGAAGCCGTCTATAAACAAGGACAAACACAAGCTAATGCTGCTAGCGCCATACACAAGAAGTCTTCTTCTTCCTTGTGTTTATTGGCGGGTGGCATCTAACTTAAGGGTGCATGTCCGCCACCTACTGTACAGGAATGTGGGTCGGAGTTTTCATCCACACACAAAAAAAACGCAACTATATTCTTTCAACTAATCTACGTTGCCTTAGAAACTCTATCACACACTCATAGTTTCTTCTTCCCTCCTTACTAATGCGCAAGAAGTCGCTCTTCTTCTTTTTGTTTTAAGGCAGACTGGACGCTTCGAGGCGTGTTGCTGCCACCTGCTGGTCATTATGATCCTCGTTTAGATATTTTAGACAAAGCGATCTTCATATTTATATATATATACTGTATTTACCCCAGGTATTTCTATTTTCTTTTATAACTTGATTAGATATAAACTATGTATTATTCTCTTCATTTTGACCTTGACCTTCATTATCATCTTGTTCCAATATTACGGAGCTCGTCTGATGGTTCAAAAATAATGTCTTGCTACAAAATACTAATTGGTGGATATGAAATAAGTATAACATGAACATATTAATATGATTGCTGGATAGCTGCGTACGTAAATCTAGCAAACCTTAAAGTAGAGGTATCAAGGTATAAATATACAGAGACATCATACAAGTGACATAAAGAGGTTGAACAGACTGATAAGGAGGGTGCTGGATCTGTTCTGGGGACTGATCTGGAATCTTAATTGTCCAAAGGAGGATGGTTCAGAAAATGAAAATCATCATGGAGAACGCTCATCATCCTCTTCACAACACAGTAACTCAACAACAGCGTGCCTTCAGCCAAAGGCTTCTCAGATGTGCTGCAGCTACAGGAGATCCTTCTTGCACACAGCTAGAACTCTCTATAATGGCTCCCTGAAAAACTGAGCTATAACAGCACTCAATTTCCCTTCGGGGATTAATAAATTAATTTTGATTTGATTTGATAAGAGTCGGCTCAGAGACAGTATAATTAAGTTTTTTAGGCTAGGAATGAGCTATAAATGCACTTTGAAAAGCCTGGCATTGAAAGGAACCATTATTATGGAGAGACATTTAAAAAGGATATTGAGAGCCAAGTTACTTTACAGGTGAAGGTGCGACCTGGACGCTGCAAGAGCCTGTTTCAGAAAGTATTGGCTGTTTACTGTTATTTTATTTTGTAATTTGCAAGGGAGGTCACTTTCATTTGAGTGCATCTGCTATGTAGAGGTAGTACTTGGAGAGATGGTTCAACATTGTTCGTGTTTACAAGCCAAAGTAAGTTTACTTGGATTATTGTAAACATATCACCTTCAACATGGTGACAGAATCATCCCGTTAAATGCAGTGGCAGCTGGTAAAATATTTTTTGGGTGGGGCTGGATAAATCTAATTAAATGACTGTCAATAAAACATTTGTAAAAATGTTGAAAATTTCAGTTAAATATTTAACAAAGACTTTATTAAATTGTAAAATAAAAAAATAATCAACAGAACAGGTTAATCTAGTCATTTAAACAGACACATTTTGTGTATTAACATTAAATTTTGTGTTTTAAGTAATATTTAATATAATATAAAAATTAAATATGTTTGATTATTTTAATTGTCCAGTACTGGATAAACCTCCACAGTGTGTCTCAGGAAACGTCCCACTGTGATGTAGAAACAGTTCTCCATGCAGCAGGTCACACTGACGAGATGCTGAGTGAAGACAAAACACTCCTCAATGTGCAGCAGGATGGTGTCAAACACCTGAAAACACTATAATAAAGTTACAGCCATCTACTAGTCATAATTTAAAACTTCCTAACAATTTTTTCTTTACAGACTCCTCTATCACTG
>SSNP01000047.1:1247183-1277604 GCA_006937955.1 Pachypanchax playfairii
GAATAAACCATTTTAACCAATAGTAATATCAATTAAATAAAATAGCATTTTTCCAATGAATTTACATAAACAAATTAGCTTTTTAATGTAATTTGTTCTTTTCCCATATGTAGTGTCTTTTCTTTTAACCCTTTTTAACATAGGATTTTAGATTTAAATAAAATAAATGAAATACATTGTTTTTAATTGACAAAAGTAACACATTACAGCTGTGCTGCTTTTAACCATCTTAATTAACTTAAAATGACTCTTTAGCTTCTCCACTCTGTATGGCTTTTAATCTTTAGTCACATTGGAAAAATGACTAGTTATTTCACAGTGTAAAAGTATCACAATGCGCTTATCTTAGTGATACAGGACATTGTTAATCGTTCCTGATACATTAACACAAGTTTTCTTTCAAGTTTTCTTTTCAAAAGTTCACATAAGTGCTTTTTAGTAAATTACATTCATCATAAAACAACATAAAATACACAAAAGATATCCTTAATGGCAGCTAGCATGGTCACCACGTGTTGTTTCCACATACACACACATTAAGAGCATGGCAGAACTAGCTTACCAAGTGAGAGTTTCTACAGAGGAGACCGGAACAGTTAAGGTGGCTCCTCGACGACTCTCCAACGTCTACAACGGGACTTCAATCAGTTTACAACACTAACGACATTAAATCTTAATATCAGTGCAAAATAACACATTTTGATACCTTTTTCTCTCGCTCTTCAGCTCCCACGAGCGAAACAACACCAGAGTCTCGTTTGCGCATTTGCGATGTTAAGCTACTGCAGGTATCTTTGTGCATTACTTCCGGTTTTTACTAAATAAAGTCCCGGTTTCAAAATAAAACACACAAGCATTTACAATCATGAAATTAAAAGAAATAATGATCAGATAAGAACATAAATCATTACTTTAACCCACTTTTAGGCGGGTTACAGAAGCTTTAGAGATTCTTAGAAAACCTGAAAACGTGAAAAGATCTGATGGAAGGCGTGTTTCAGACTGGTTCAGCTGAGGAACCCGTGGGGTCAGTTCTCCTGGACCGGGGCCTGGGGGGGGATGACTGAATAGACTGGCCTCCTCACCTGAAGAGGGAGCTGTGTGCCCAGTGAGCTGAGGAAAGCCTTTTTCTAGATGGACTTCTGGACTTCATCAGGTAAATGAGCAACCAGATGCTTTCAGTCTGAGACGACATGAAGTTTAATCTTCCTCTAATGCCGCTTTTCCACCGACAGAACACGGTGCGGCTCGGTTCACTTTAGCCCCCTGCGGACCCTTTTCCACCGTCTTTCTCGGGTCTTAACTGCGTCATTCCGCGCCAACCCGGCCTCTCTTGGGCCTCTGGCCCAAAGCGGTCCAAAGCGGGCCCACACGCCCACCTGTCTACTGATTGGTCCAGTAAACTGCTACCAGTGACACGACTACCTACGTAGTGGAAGCCACTGATTGGCCCGGTTGTGTGTGGTGTTCACGTGATGTGATATAGAAGCGCTCCCGCAAAAGGCTTTAAAAAAACTCCCAGCAACCATACAAATATTTTATTTTAAAATACAATTGACTTTGGACAATGGTGACTTCCTCCACAAGAACCAAAAATCAAACCAACCAAAATGAACCACAGACAGAGTGCAAAGTACAGAAACACACGTATATCCGCCATTGTTGTTGTTGTTTCACGCGCTGTGACGTCGCGGACAAAGACTTTTGCGCGCCACTTTTCATAGACAGATGGGCACGCCCATATCCCCAATTACATTCGCTTTATGTTTCCACCCCCTCAAGCGAGTTGATCCACGCTATACTGTACCGCTCTCAAGCACGCCGTGCTGATCTGTCGGTGGAAAAGGGGCCTAATACAGTTTATAAGCAGAAAAAAGCTGTTTTGAGGGCCAGTTGCTTTTTAAATATAAACATTAGTTTGCTCTGTCAGCTGCATAAATTGATTTGGATTAAGAGCTACTTTCATTCCAATGATGTTTTATTATTAAAATGGGTCAAAACTATGTTATAGTGCCACACAAGACACAGTACACATAACCATCTTCCCACTACAGCTCATATTTTGGGAAATAGGCTTAAAATTATTTTGAGGGTCTTTTTCATCATGTAATAACTGCATTGTAGCATTAGTCCCAGGTTTAGGTGAACACTCTACTGGTGTTTTGCAATAATTAGGTTGTGGTGGCCTGGGATGATATCAACTTTCCCAGCCTAAATTATTGTCCCAGTCCACCCCCGGCTGTGTCCAAGTTGTCTCTAGGAGAGTCTCTAGAGTATGAAATATTGCATATTGCTTCAGCCTGCAATAAAACAGTGGTCAATTCATGATACTTTCTCATTTCTTTTTTATACTAATAATGTTTATACATGAGACAACAATATTGAAGAATTTATGGATTTTACACTGTGATCTGTATCAGCAGATACTACTTTTGGTGATCGGCCCCAAAATCCTGATCGGTGCATCTCTACTAAAGACCGGCCGTTGTGATAAATTAACGTTGAAATAATGTATGTTAACATATGTCATGAGTTTCTGTTGTCACGGTTACCAGCTACTGTTTGAGTCAGAGAAATGATTTAGAACGATCAGACTATTTGACCGTAACTTTGTTTACAGGTAATATTTAGCTATCTCTATAGATCTCTTCTCAATGTATGAATAAAAAATATTCATATGACCTTGTACATGTTTCAGGTGTGAGGACTGAGACACTCGACTGTCACAGTGATAGTTTGTCTGACCTGCTCATGTGAGGATACGGATACGCGATGACCTTATCGGTTTTTTATAACAAAGCGCAAACGCCAATCGCTGCCCTTTCGAAAACACGGGGTCAGGAGCAGACATTTCACAACACTTGGGCTCCGCTGATACATGTGCAGGGTCTGAAAAAAACAGGCTGCAGTCGGTATTTTCCTTTCCTTATTGAGAAAATTTTAAAGTAATGGATTACTTTTTTTAAAAGTAACCAAGTTACTGAATATTTAATGCACGAAACTAATGCGTTAATTTACAAATATGGCTATATCATCGTAGCTGAAAACGTCCCTTCCATATCCAAACCAACTCATAGCAGCAAAGGTGCAGTGCTGTGTCCTGTGCTGCGATAACAGAAATGTTGTCAATAAAAAGATATCTTACTACTGCTTACTGCTTGACAAAAGCGAGAAGAAGAGACGGGTTAAACTGATATAGTGAGCTGGATCTCTATGCATGAAGTTGTCATTCATCGGTTGGGGTTTTAGTCTTGTGTCTAGTCTAGCCTAGTCTAGTCTTGATGGGCGGCTGTGGCTCAGTGGTTAGAGCGGTTGTCCTCCAATTTGAAGGTTGATGGATTGATCCTGGCTTCCACCGCCAAGTGTCCTTGGGCAAGACACTGAACCCCATGTTGCCCCCCGATCTGCGTATCGGGTTGTGTGAGTGTTAGCCCCTACCCTCTCCCCCCGGTTTACATATCGGGTTGTGTGAATGGGTGAATGTAAAACCTTGTAGTGTGAAAGCGCTTTGAGTGGTCTGAATGACTAGAAAAGCGCTAAACAAATACAGGACATTTACCATCTTGTCTAGTTTTCATCCGGTGATGAATGTGCATTGACAAAAAGATTTATGTATAGTTTTTATTAACAAAATGAACATTAGTACAGAATACATACTTAACTTACTTGGTTTGCACATTCAAACAGCACGGGAAAAGGGCATTTTTCATGTGTGTGGACATTTTGACTATGGATTGCCACAGAAGTCCAGTTAGCAACTTAGTTTTAACAGAAAGAAAGGAGAAAGTTGATCTCAAGCTGGGAAGCGCTTTCGGCAGTATTTGTGGTTTTGTGGGTATAATGTGTGTTTTGGACATACAGTAATTACTTTACAGGATTATATTCCCTGGAGGTCTCCAAAAAATGAGACCACACTTGTTGACAATTATGGACATATGACTTTGCAACTGCAAAGCAGGTTAATTCCAAACTCTAGATCCCAACAGAGTTACTTCATTATGTCTTTCTGCCACTTCCTGTAAATGTCTGCATTTCTTCTCTTCACCAGTATAAGATGCATCATCTCCCATGACTGTAGCAGGAAATCTCTTCCTGCTTGGCTCCAACATGGAGGGTAAGAATGTGCACATCTTTAATTGATGTTCTGACACCATGAACGTGACTCATGATTTAGGTAACTACTGTCTCTTGGTTTGTTAAACAGACACTCAGCAGGGCTGATTGGTGGTGGCTGTCAATACCTAAAGCTGAGACCACGGCTACAGCTGACACGGTGCAGCAGCTGTACGCTGATCCAGCTGTTTATAACCATTCATGTTTTTATTTTTCATTCTCAACTTTTATCACCAATGATTCCCTTCAGCTTCCCTGCTGACCTCCAGTTCACCTTTCAGCTTGTTTCAAAGATTTTCATGGAACTAAATGGAGCTAAACTTTCTAACCTTTTGGGCTGTCTGTTCATGTTCTTCAAGGATTCAGATGAGAGTATTTATGTCTGCAGACATATGGAGTAAGAAAAAGTTCTACTGAACACTAAGCATTTGAGCTGAGCTCAGTGGGATGAAGAAAACTAACATCTACAGCTTAATTCTCATTAATCTCTGCAGTAACATCAGTGTTATACTGCAGCCAGCCATCAGGGGGCGATCTTTCTGTTCCAGCTTCAAATTCAGGGAGGCTTTCAGTCATCCAGACTTTCCAATCTATCATCAGAACTTATGACTCTATAGTGACAAGGACGAATAAAAAGACAGTTTGTATCTTTGCATCAGCTGAGTCTTTATTTCTGAGACAATAAACACGATTAAAAACAAACAGATAATTATTCTTAAAGGTGGATCTATGGAACACCTGATGTCTGTTTGTTCCATTTTAAATTCTAAAATTTTACATTAAAGAAAATATTTCATATTTTTGAAAATAATGACAATCATATTTTTTTATATTCATAAGAAATGATGATGGAAAAGGGGGAACTATAAATAAGATAATTTATTAGTTTGACCCAAAGTTTTTAAAAGTAACACATTTTTTTTAACCTAATGTGTTTATAATGATAATATTTCAACAACCTTCCAGGATCAGAAAACTCCTAGGCTGTTTTCACACCTGATAGTCCGGTAGACTCGGTTCGACCAGGGACCGAAATTGCAACATTGTTGCTGTTTTTAGTTGGAGTGGTTTGCATTCACACTGCACTTCATGATAAGGACCAAAGAAGAAGCCGGTTTGCATCCCTGCCTGTGGTGGTGCTGTGGTGTTACTGCACTACTTTTTTTTGTCATTGTTACTCCACATCCCGGTGCTGCGAGTCTCTTTTTACAGTGAAACATCAACAAACATGGAGTGGCAGCAGATTCTGGTGGTTTTGGGATTGATCTTTTGTGTTTGGCGAATGCACCAGATCAATATTCTGCAGCAATGAGCTCAGGATGAGCAGATAACGAGGCAGAGGACTACACGAAGTGGCTGAGGCAGCTGCACATTATAGTCCTCTTCCTGCTTTTGGTGAGGTCCCGGTCCGGTAGCGTTCACACATACAATCGAACCGCTCCAGAGTTTATTTCAATCGAATTGAGACCTACGTTTTTAGGCAGACTCCAGTTTGGTTGTTTGGTCTGAGTCAGAGTTCAATTGCCTGTTCACACCTCCCGAACTCGAGTTCGATTCAAGCGGACTAAACAGGGCTGGTGTGAATGCCCCCTTAAAGAACAGTAAGGGTTCTGAACATTTTCAGACATCTTTTTTATTTATTTATTTTTATTTATTCATGTCGTAATGCTTTTCTAATTTCATGTGCAAAACTCATAAGAAAATAATCACATTATATGATCTTTAAAATCTTTTTACTGACTGTGTTCACATAAAAACATATTGCAAAAAAGTCATTGAAATATTTCCTGTTGTGTCCAGAACATGACAAATTTCATTCACTAAACTTAACAAAACTAAAGTTAAATATTTACATGTTATCTGGGGTCTGTTTCACAAAGCAGGTTTAGTGAAAAACTGAAATTAGTTAAGCCTGAGATGAGGGAAATTTGAGTCCTGCTGTCTGAAATCAGCAGCAGACACGACATGTCCGTTTCTTGACGATCCTGTTGACTTGGAAGTGCAGATATTATACAGAAATCTCCATTGGGAGAGAGAGAGAGAGAGAGAGAGAGAGAGAGAGAGAGAGAGAGAGAGAGAGAGAGAGAGAGAGAGAGGATGATCAGCAGCGTTTGGAATAAAGTCGTTTAAAGTGACAGCGTTGCGCAACATGGTTGGATTTTCAGTTAAAAAATAATATAATTAATTACAGTTTCCAACATTACAACACCGTTATCATTAGTGAACGTACAATGCAGTGTGTTACTAGATGAAATAAGCTGGGTAATGTGGCTACACACAGTTATATGGAGGCCGGGCCCGGATATAGGCATGGGCAAGGAGGGGCAATGCCCCCCTAAATGCCGTGACTGCCCCCCCAAACCTAATGGCAGGCAAAAAAACAAAATTTTAAAAATATCTGTAGGAAAGTGGTCTGAGCGCTGTCTGCTCTCTGTCCCTCCTTCAAAGTAGCCTCTGATTGGTAGATACATAAGGAGGGCGTCACTTCAGTTCCTTGCTTGTGGTAAACCTGAACTCCACGTCTCATTCTCACAGCAGAGTTAGCAGACACAGAGCCGTCAGCAGAGCTCAGCTCAGCCGCTGTTTCGAGTTTTCCTCTGCCGTCTGTCACCGAAATTATTTGGCTACTTATCCCAAAACGCGTTCTTGTTCTCTGAAAGAACTTCTCTCCCTGTCTCTGTCGCGCTCTCGTAGTTTTTGTCGGCTAATTTGAGCCGAGTCACTATGCGCAAATTTCTAGTTGCTAAAGCTACTACTGGCAGTTGTAGCGAAGCTGCCGCTGGCAATGCCAAGACCTCAGCAGGAGCTGAGTCTGAATCTTTACCCGGCTCGTCGGGCTGTACAGCTCCTCAACTCGCCACAACTTCTCCCCCCTGCGCCCAGTCCAGTCCCAGTACCTCGATTTCCTCCGGCTGCACAAGCACCACAGCCCCCGCTGTCCCCGGCTCAGTCGCGGCCGCGGCTGATATCGACACGGGCTTGAACGCTGTAGCACCATCACAACCCACAGCTCTGGTTTTCCCCAAGCGTAATTTTGGGAAGAACACACGCTCTTTCTGCCCAGGCTGGTATCGTGGGAGACCATGGCTTGAATATTCGTCAAAGCTTGATGCGTGCTTTTGTTTCCCATGTCGTAAAAAAAAAATTAAAAAAAATAAATGCAGTCTCAACGGGACAGCAGCCAGTGTCCTATTTGTGCCGGTCCCAAGCCCGGTGTCTAAGTGTCAAAGGGCATCCAACATAAAACCTAAGACAAATCAAATGGATCAAAGGAGAAGATAGATAGTTAAACTGTTATGATGATAGCATAGTTATTATAGTCTTCTATACGTCTGAGGGGTTAGGGAGGATTTTACACCTCAAAATATTTGCCCCCCTGAAAATTCTGCCTGCACCCTGTGGTGGGGTTGTCTAAATCCGGCCCTGATGGAGGCTACATGGATGCTGCAATACGATGACTACTGTTGTCAAGGGAGTCTGCCTCTCAATCAGAGAGTCAGGGGTTTGATCCTCGATGATAACAGGCTATGTGTCGAATAAGGAACAGTTTTATTTGCATAATGCAAGGAATTTTGTGGTTTTTAAAAAATTTTTTTAGAAAGGCAGTCAGTTACTTTCTCTGGCAACAAGCTACTTTTTTGTGGAGTGGTTCAGTTACTTTTTGGAACAAGTGAGTAACTTAATTACTTTTTTAAAGTAACGTTTCCAACACTGATGATCGGACCCTGAGGGGATGTTTTATCACCCTGATGAGTATCTGTCAGTGTTAATTTCGTTGACTAAAATATTCGTCATAATTTTAGTCACGAATATATTTTTCCGGACGAAAACGAAAATAGACGGCCCTATTTGAGACGATTATTATGACTAAAATTATGTTGACGAGACGAAAATAGACAGCAACGAAATCCAATTAGAGGAAAAGAAAGATGCAGAGGGGAATCAGTCAAAAAGCTAACAGCTGGGGCTGCTGTGAAAAGAACCAATCAGAGCTCGGCTTATTGAGCGGTGAGCAGAGGCTTCCGTAGTTGTTTGAGATGCTCCCGGGAAGACACCAGATGAAGTTGTCAGGATCTCTGCTGGTGGTGGGTGGTGTGTGTGACTAATTGTCTTGCAGGGCGTGGCAGCAGATCATCAGTGGAAGCAGGTGTGGATCATTACCCAGCTCAGGAGAGCTGGGTACTAAAGCAGAGGAGGAACAAGAGACAGACGCCAGTTTGTTCCACTAACTACCGTGGTGACAGAGTGGCCAGTATTATTATAGATAAGGAGTATTTCTAGCAGTGTTTAACCTGCCTTCTCTTCCCTTGTGTCTAGCCCGCTGTCCTGGAGCGCCTCTCCGGCTTACAGTGCCTCAGCGTGGTCATCTACCCGCCTATCGTGAGGACTGGCTTGGCACGGATTTAATAAGAGTATGGCGCAACCAGCTCTCTTCCTCTGGCTCCTGGTCTTGTCTCTGGCTTCCTCTGGATCCACACCTTCCCGGTCAGCGCGCTGCTGTCACCCCTGCTGCAGCTAAGTCTGCACGAACAGCACCCGGACCCGGATCTCCTACGATTACCCTGACAGTCTGGATCACCACCCCCGCGGCAGCATCTCTGGATCCCTCCTCACAACCGGACGACAAACACGTCACCGTGAGTTTACGAGCACGATCCCCGCACACCGCAGCTGGTATCACAGCCTGTCACTAACCTCTCTCTCTCCACAACCAAGGACCGTTCCTGTCTCGCACCAGTTCCGTCCTGAGTTCATCACCACGTGTACAGTTTTGCAATTCCCTGTATTTGAGCACTGTATATAATTAAACACTGTTAAACTGCAAAACTTGTTTCCTCACTGTGTGTGTCTGGAGTTTGGGTCACACTTGGAGCTCGCAAACAACCACACCTGGTATAGAACCATGACAGAAGTGTGGAATGGTAAGAAAATCTCCATACTATATTGCAGTTGTTAACTCTATAATGCCCCTTGTATCATATTTGCTACATAGTTTTTATTATTTCTAACATGGTTGCTCCCAGTAAATGATCCACTTGCCTTTATCAGGTTAAATCATCATTATATGGATGAATGCATTATTATTAACTCATTTTTTTATATTACAATTAAACCGTTAAAAACGGCCAATGTAATAAATGTGATAAAAATCTATTATGAATAACATGATACAGCAAAAAATGTTTGAATTTTGTTCTAAGGCTTCGTAAACATCTCAGTTCCAAATCAGAATTTTCTGGCAATTTTTTTTTTTTTAATAAGTTGGGTCTTACAGGGTTAAATTAATACTTTAGAAAATATACTTATTTTAGTCGACTAAAACTGCCACATATTTTCGTCTAGCATTAAAACTAGTTTAGTGACTAAAATTGTTTTCAATTTTAGTCAAAGGACTATGACTAAAACGAAATTAAAATTTCTTGCCAAAATTAACACTATGAGATATACTGCTAAATTAAATGAAACTTTCCCAAAACAAAAAGAATGAAAAATACTTTTCCATTGCTAAAACAAAAATACATTAATGCGAAATACAAAATAAGATCCAATGAGCAAAAATAAAAACAGGTCAGTAAGATCTTCAGGCCATTTTATAAAGTTTTGTCTCTACTAAAGATTCGTCCTCGTTTGTAGCTCTGTTCAAACGTTTCTGTGTAAATATGAGAAATGAGCTGATGAAATGAACTCATGTCCTGTTGATCTACATGTCGGTGGTCTGAGCACAGTGATTTCAACAACAGAGCAGAGACTTTCTCTCACATCTGCACACATTTTTTGTCAAACTTCTTGTGAAATAATTTCGGATTGGTAGTGCTTATATTAAACTAGCTGATTGAAGCTGGACAGTTGCCATGGAAACCGTGTCTTTGGTGCGTGTCAGCTTTCATGCTTTTCTGCTCATATGTGACCGGACGGGTCAGAAAGTTCTGCCTGTTTCTGGATGGGAGGCTGAGGAGATTTTACTATCCAAGTTTAACACACTGCAGCTTTATGCCGCTGCTGTAAGTGCTGAAAGACATTACATGTGCTCAAACGTTTGATCGGGACCTGCTTTTGGCGTACTCTGCAGAATACACGTTTCTGTTGTTCAATCCAAACCACCTCCAACTCAGCGAGCCATTATTTTCATTTGACCGCGCAGTTCTGTGTTGAATTTTTCTGAAAATCTAACCATGCTGCACAACGCAGCCACTTTAAACGGCTTCATTCCAAACGCTGCAGATCATCCTCTCCCGACAGAGATTTCTGTATAATATCTGCACTTCCAAGTCAACGGGCTCGTCAAAAAACAGGCATGCCATGTCTGCTACTGATTTCAGACAGCAGGCCTCAACTTAAGAGCGGGAGAAACTCTTGAGTTGTTTGAAGCAAACCTGCAAGCAGGTTAGGTAGAACTAGTTTAATGATGATGAACTACAGACTCCAACAGCTGAACTAATACTTTAAACTAACACCAACATCTGAGAGTTACAGGATTAAGAGAATTACGATTTCTCACCAGTGTGAGTTCTAATGTGGTCGAGTAAACTACCTCTTTGACTAAAACTTTTTCCACAGGTCTGACACGAGAAAGGCTTCTCACCTGTGTGAGTTCTCATGTGAAGGAGTAAACTACTTCTCTGACTGAAACCTTTTCCACAGGTCTGACATAAGAAAGGCTTCTCACCTGTGTGAGTTCTCATGTGACAGAGTAAACTAGTTCTCTGACGGAAACCTTTTCCACAGGTCTGACATGAGAAAGGCTTCTCACCGGTGTGAGTTCTCATGTGATCGAGTAAACTACCTCTACGACTGAAACTTTTTCCACAGGTCTGACATGTGAAAGGCTTCTCACCTGTGTGAGTTCTCATGTGATCAACTAAATTACCTCTTTGACTGAAACTTCTTCCACAGGTCTGACATGAGAAAGGCTTCTCACCTGTGTGAGTTCTCATGTGATCGAGTAAATTACTTCGTCGACTTAAACTTTTTCCACAAGTCTGACATAAAAAAGGCTTCTCACCTGTGTGAGTTCTCATGTGATGTTTTAAAACATTTTTACGACTGAAACTTTTTCCACAGGTCTGACATGAGAAAGGCTTCTTTAGTTTTGGATGGTCTACACTGTCTCTGTGATCTCTGATTTTTGGACATCTCTGATCTTCTACTAGCTGTTCTTCTCCACTGGATTCTGAGTCTTCATTCCTGTTTCCCTCCTTATACTGATTCTCAGCTTCAGGACAGTTCTGAGAGAGGAGCTGGTCCTTGTTTGTATCTGGTTCATTGTGGCCTCTTCTCTCATCAACATGAGTCACCATGAAAGTATCTGTCTCCAGCTTCATTACAAGCTGCTCTTCATCATGACTGATACCAAGATCCTCCTGTTTCATTAAAATCTGTGGAGCTTCTGGTTCTTCTAATTCCTCTTGTAAACATTGAGGTTCCTGTTGTTCCTCTTTAATCTGTAGACCTTCTAGTACTTCTTGTAGGTGTTCTGATTCCTCTTGGTCTAAACTAGAGCTCTTCTCCTGGTTACAGACCTGCTGGTCAGTCAGAACCTCCTTCCAGACATCATGCTGTGGGAGTTCTAGACAAACAAAAGACAAATTAATTAATGTAAATGGCGTGTACTTGTATAGCGCCTTACTCAGGTCCTACGACCCCCAACGCGTTNTCACACTACAGTTTTTTGTCATTCACCCCTTCACACACACATTTGGTGATGATGAACTACACACATTTGTAGCCACAGCTGTCCTGGGACACACACTGACAGAGGCAAGGCTGCCAAACACTGGCGCCGCCGGACCCTTTGGCCTCCACCAAACAGGCAAGGTGGGTTAAGTGTCTTGACCAAGGACACAACGGCCAGGCAATATTTGGGCAGAGCAGGGAATCGAACCAGCGGCCTTCCAGTTACCAGACGACCTGCTCTACCACCTGACCCACATGACTTTGTGGTTATTTCTTAAGTATTAACCTGTAATATGAAACATTTTATATCTAAAAAAAACGTTAGTAAACACTGATTAACAGACCTTTCAATCTGTCTGTGTGAAGATCCAGCTGGTTTCAGGCTGTAACTCATTAACATCATTGTGTGAATTTGCTGGGCTCAGATTGGCTAACAAACTAGCCTATGAGAGCAAAGCATACTGTTTCCTGCCCCGCTGCGCATGGCAACAGCACACGTAGTCTGTTCCGGTTTGATACATCTTTATGCAACAGCTTTTAGCCAGCAGCCTGCTAGGCGTGGGTTTTTCAGCTCATCATATATTAATAATAATTTCTCATTATTACAGTCTAAGTCTTCTCCTCAGTGGCACTTTAATTCTCTCCTTCAAGACAGCACCTTCTGTCAGTCATTTGTTTATTTTTGGGATCAGTGGAAACAAAGAAAAGATGACTTTCATACTCTCGCTTTGTGGTGGAATATAGGAAAAACACAAATCAAAATCTTTTGTCAACAGTTCACCTCATTCTATCGCAGTAGAAAATAGTTTATTTGAGGAACTGGAGGAAAGTTTTACAACTTTAGAAAATGAACATATAATTGGAACTAATAATAATAACAACCAAACTTTGGAACAAAAGAAAAAGCACTGGGAAGGTTTCTATCAGAAAAAGCAAAAGGTGCTTCACTGAAGACTCAAATCTCTTCTATAAAATATATCGACACTCCAACTCGGTTTTTCTTCAAGCTGGAGAAGAAAGTAAAGGCACAGAACTTCATGTTGCATCTCAAGTTACCCAATGGAACTGTAACCAATGATCCATCAGAAATGAGGAAAATAGCTATAGACTTTTTAGTTCACCCTGTTCAGGTCTGAAGGCTGTGACCCTGAGAGTGTGGACTAGCTACTAGCTAGGAATACCACACCTGGATCAGGAACAGTCGGCCTCATTGGACTCCTTAAATTTTGAAGAGGTAACTGCAGCAGTGCAGCAGCTAAACTGTGGACGCTCCTCAGGAATAGATGGGACCCCTGCTGAATTCTATAAGAAGTTCTGGAATATTGCGGGATGGGACCTATTTGATGTTTTTAAAGACTGTTTGAACTAAGGGACTTTTCCGTGAAGCTGCAGAAGAGCTGTTTTTGCCAAAAAAAAAGGAGATTTATGACTCCTGAAGAACTGGAGACCGGTATTGATGCTGTATACCGACTATAAAATACTGGCAAAGTGACTTAAAGACTATATGGACCTAATCGTACACAGCAGCCAAACTTATTGTGTTCCTCAGTGTACAATTGTGGACAATTTGTTTTTGGTTTGAGATGTAACTGATTTTTCTAAGTTTGAAAATATAGATGTAGGTTTAATGTCGACTGACCAAGAAAAAGCTTTTGATAGAGTAGATCATAATTATTTGTTTCAAACCTTATAATTTTTTGGTTTAGAAGACAAGTTCACTTCATGGATCCAGTTGTTGTACTGTATTTAAATCCTTTTGTTTTGTTAAAGGTGGGTGGTGCACTCAGTCGACCTGTCTCAGTTTAGAGAGGCATCAGACAGGGGTGTCCATTATCTGGAATGTTGTACATGTTAGCCATCAAGCCGCTCCTGCATCATTTGAGACAGAGTCAACTGGTCGAAGAGTGACGGTCTCCTGCTCGGGACCTGGGAGGGGAAACAGAAGCCGATTTTACCAGCTGGGTTACAGTGGAACACAGAGGGGTTGAAGGTGTTAGGTGTGTTTTTAGGGTCTAATGTTTTTCAGGAAAAGAACTGGGATGGTTTAGCTGAGAAAGTCAGTGCCCGATTGTCTAGAGGGGTTGGGTCCAGCCCCAGTTGTCTTATCAGGGGAGGGCTTTCGTTGGCAATAGCTTGGCTGCCTCTATGCTCTGGCACCGGTTTACTGTCCTGGACCCTCCAGACACATTATTAACACAGCTACAAAAAAGGCTGGTGGATTTTTTTCTGGAATGGGTTTCACTGGATTTGATCTGCTGTGCTGTTCTTGCCGGTGGAAGAGGTGGGTCATGGACTGGTAGATCTTCGCAGCCACGAAACAACTCTTCGGCTCCAGACCACTCAACGTCTTTTGTATCATGTTGGGCAGCTCTGGACGGGTACAGCAGCCAATACTTCGTCAGAGAGTGGCGGACTTGGGATACAAGAAGTTGTTCTTCCTAAACCTGGCAGGGGTGGACTTGTCCAGAAGCCCACAGTTCTATAGATCAGTTCTTTGTGCTTGGTCCTCAGTTCTGGCCGTAAAGAGAGACAGTTCTTCACTGTATGGATCGGTAGGGGCTGAATCTGTTTTTTAAATCTAGTTTTAAAGAATTGACTGTTTAGTTCTGGGGTGGTGCGAAAGACCTTCAAAAGAGCTCATTTGACTAAGATCGCAGATCTGAGATCGGCGGGTCAGTGGAAGTCTGCTACAAGACTCTGTGAGGAAACTGGGATCAAGTCTGTTTGCTTTGTGGAGAGTTCGATGAGAGAGCTGATTGGTGGACTTCCCAGCGTCTTTAGGGAGGCCTTGCAGAGAGAACCTGGAGAAGGTCGACAGCTAGGGTTTCCTCTGCTGTCAGTCCAGGCTGCAGTGAAAGAACCAATGGAAGATGAAGGAGCTCTTGTGTCTTTTAGAGCTCCAGTCCTCACAAACTTTCTGGAGGCATCAAAAAAGAACTTGTACCTGATGTCTGTTAAAGTTTTGAATGCTGCGTCATTGACTGGTGTTGGAGTGGTGAGGTGGTCAGGTGTGTTGGCGCCTGGTTCATCTCCCAGAGGCAGCTGGAGGTCCCTGTACAGGCCTCTGATAGAGAAATGCACTGCGGATCTCCAGTGGAGGGTGGTGCACGGGGCCTGGCCACGAACAGACATGTGGCACGGACAGATCGTAGATCGGGAAGTAACTTTTTCTTCAGTCAAGCTGAGGAAACGTTACAACACCTGTGGCTCACCTGTCCCAGACTTATTCCACTGTTTGGTTTATTGAAATACCTTTTTACTGGTTTTGATTTGGTTTTGGATTAAAGTATTTTTATTTATGGGCCAAAGTTTTCAGTTGCACAATGCAAAAAATATTTGTCTGGTTAATTCTCTTATTGGGCAAGCTAAATTTAGCATTTGGCTAACAAGACGGAACAAAATGAAAGGCACCGTTTCAGTTAATCCTGAGCTTATGTTCAGAGGTCTGACAGCTGCAAGGTTAAAGGTAGAGTTTACATATTATAAAACAACTTGTGATCTGGATGAATTCAGTTCTATTCTGGTGATGTGTTGTCCAGAGTTCTTTTTTCTTCTTTTGAGAAATATAATCGTTTGGCTTGAATGTAACTATTAACAACTGTGCAATTAAAGTTTACTTCAAAGGTCTCTCTCTGTCTTGTTGCAGCAAGTATATGTTTCCTTTAAGTGTTGTGATAGAAAATAAAGGTTTTATTGTCTTTTATAATCAACCCCACCCTGCTACCCAAGCACCACAGCTAGAAAAAAATTCTAGGGGAAACACTGTCTTTATTGATCTCAGTATTTATGATTCTGTCTGAGTTTTCTCTTCAGGTTCTCCTCACTGTCAGGCTTTCACCGTGTTGGAAACACTTCTTGAGAAGACACAAGTCTGAAGAAATGCGGTTAAAGACAAGCTGGACTCTCCAGTCTGATGTTATCTGTATTCCTTTGTGGAATATGTCACAACAAGCATCACTACATTCAACTGTTTGTAAAAACTGATTTCAAGTGATAAAGAGACTCTGATGTGCCGACCAGTGAACTGATATCAACATGAAAACTATCACAATTATTTTCTTTTCACAGAAGTTTCTGATTGTTGAAAAAAATCTGAGAATAAGAGGAAAAAGCTCAAAAAGTGATTAAAGTTTTTACATGAACTCAGTTTGCTCCCTTTAGTTGACACTTGACATAGCTAGCCTAGCTAGGCTAATCTCCTCTCAGCAAAGTTGCTACACATAGGGATGGACAAAAAAAAAAATCATATCACAATTGTCTTTTCTCAAAATCACGATCATGATTTTATCCCGATATTTTTCATTTCAACAATTCAGATATTTTGGAAGTTATTTGCCAGTAAAAATGCATAAGATTTAAAAACATACCCCTTCACAGACAATAGGATAAAAGATCATTTCAGACAGGGTACTGTTTAAACACTTGTTTTAATTTAGGAAAATATATAGCAAATATGTTCTATTACAAAAAAAACCATCAAACTAAAAAGTTGACACACAACAGAGCAGAGCTTCCAGTTCTCAATGAAATGGATCGTCAGAGCCTCTGACGTGTGGCTGGACCACATTCACTGGTTGTGGCATAAATTTGGGTGTGTCTAACTTTTAATTCCACCTTCTCACAGTAGTCGGAATACAGTTTGGGAATGGCGGTGTTGGATAAATTTTTTTTTGCGGATCAACTACTTTTAGGAATCTTCTGAACCCCTCATTCTCCACAGTTTGGATTAGAACCTTATCCTTTGTCAGATAAAATGTCACTGCATACGTGATGTCTTTCCAGTGCTTTGTCGTCAGTGTGGATGTTGATATGGATGGGGGAGCGGCTGTCGGTCTCCTTGACTTTGGATTTTCCACCATGCTCTTTGTTGCAAACTTTGCAATTATGTTTGTTTGCAACGTGTCACTATGACAGAACTCAAACCAATTCCATATAAAGTAGAGTATTTGGGGGGAACCAACTCTGTGTTCTCGCTAGGGTTTGGAATCGTTTGCATTTTAAATATTCGAATTCTGATTCTCACTGCTGATTCCAGTTCTACACAATTCTCAATTTTTTGAGGTGCAGGAGAAAAAAAGATTTTTTTTCATTGGAAAAAGCCTTTATACAGGCAATTTTTATTGGTTCACATTGCCAGGTGACTTGACAGTTTAATTTGGTTGCCTAAATGTGGCGACTACATCACTAAGGGGATGCAGCCTTTTTACCAAATACTCTGTTACTTTTCTGTGGCACTAAGCAATTTGCTCCGCTGACAGCTTTCCCCTTGTTGCCATGGCGACTGGGGGTTTTCTATTTGCTGGCCAGGGTCTCTGCCCAGTTAACGTAGCAGCAGACCGGCTTATGCTAGCGTCACTCTGCGAGCGTTTAACAACTATGAACAGATTTGACACAGTTTTAGCTATTAAGCTAGTCTGTGAAGAATAAGACAATCATAATTTTCATTTACTGGCTGATTGTCCGAAGTGGAGGAAACGACCGGAGCAGGAGAGCGACGCAACACATCAAACATAGTACACTCGTCACCACACCACGCAGCCGTCAAAGATGTTTGTTGTACATCCTCCTTTGGCAATAATAAGTTTATCACAGGTCACTCTGTGAGTCCATCCTTTTGTAAATTAAAATGAAGCCAGACTTTCGAGCAGCATCACAGGGCTGCACAAAAGCGGTAGGCAGGTACACAAGCAGACTGAAAATATAAAAGGCGTACCAGATGAAAATTTGCAATGTGCGTTTGCATATTTTATATATGTTTGGGTGAGCTGCATGAACTTTTTCGTGAATCAGAGGCGAGTTCACTATCAAATCATTGAAGAGTCCCACTGACTTATTTTGATTGAGCCATGGTTCCGCGGCTGAGGTTGTTGATCAGGCTGTCGATCAGCTGATCTCTCGCGTCGCAGCGCGGCTCTGCATGAGTGACGGATCAAAGTCTTGAAGATGCCTGTTTTTCCCATAAACTCTCCTGCCTGTCAAGAATAATGTTGTAATTGGGGAGCCCACACTAGTTTGTTTGCTCACACTTGGACACTTAGGAAACAAAAAAAGAATCAAAATTCAAACATCTTCTTAACAATTCCATAACCGGATGTTAGGAACCGGTTCCTATTTGGAACCGTTTCACGGTCAGCCATGTCTTTTTCACGTAGTGGCTTTATTAAAGGGAGGAAGCTAAACAAACCAACACACTGCCTGAAACTTGCTCTGATTGGGGGGAGAGAGAGAGAGAGAGAGAGAGAGAGAGAGAGAGAGAGAGAGAGAGAGAGAGAGAGAGAAAAAAAAGAAAATGCTGCAGTCAAGAAATGGGGAGACTCAGTCTCCTCCCCTTCCGGTCGGCCCATGGGTCCCCTGAACGAAATAACAATGAATGAAAGTCAATGAAGTGATTAAAGTTATTTTCTGGTCCGATTTGTCTTACACCCTGAATCACACATATGTTGTACCGCAATTTAAATGATAATTAATGATGTACGTTTTGATCGGGTCTGTCAAGTGGATTCAGATTTATTTATTTTTAAAATTTCGTAATTAAAATGACTACGACTGAAAAGTCGCACATATGACATCACGGCAGAATCTCCCGAGTCTCGCCGCTGCTTTTTCCCTCGTCTTTACGCGACAATGCCGGTGTGTTTTTTTTACCTGGATGTCACCTCAAAACTAGTCGTTTAATGCTCCTTCCTTCGTCCTGATAGAAGGAGGTGAAGCTCGCTAAACTCACCGCCATTGTTCCTATTCTGATTCTTCTTCTCCTTCTGAGCGGTATGGTGACGTCAATTTTATGAGACAAGTGTTTGTAGTCTACTACGTGTCTTCACACAAAATATAAAATAACTTTTGCTGCGTGTCGAAAATAATCGCTTTCTCGGCATCAAAACTTGTCTTTACAACTAACGGACATCATATGTTCGAACCATGGTGCATTTCAAACTGGATCAGAAAATAATTTTTATCGCTCCGTTGACTTCCATTCATTATTTTTTCGTCCAGGGGACCCATGGACCGGAAGTAGAAGGGCGTGACTGTAGCTCCCCATTATGGCGTAGATAGGTGATAGAATGCAATTAGACGGTTAATAAATACTCCATAGTCAAGAGATATATAGAAAAGTCTATGGAGTATAATGTGTTCCATGCATTACTGTGTAAGCTGTGTAAATATCTAGCAAATACATGTGTATTACAGTGGTCCCTCTCTATAACGTGGTTCACCTTTTTACACGTTTTTTTATTACACCGCGTTGTGTTCTGCCTCCTTTGCCCTAACAAGAGAGAAAAGTGTGCAGTGAAGGATTTTACAACCTGAAAATATATAATAACTCTAAAAATTAAAGCTGACTAATTCGTGGATTTCTCTAATTGCAAGTTATTTTTAAAACTTAACTCCCGCGATTAACACTCACAGCTATACGCACTGCAGTGAACAGGAATTTCGCCTTTTTCAATATGGCGGCCACCTTTGCACACAATCTTGGCACGTCTCCTCTATAAATATAAACGCATTGGTTATGTGGATGTTGACAGTTTTCAAAGTACCACGAGTGTCTGGATCTTGATTTTGAAAACCAGTTTATGGGTCTAAATAATGGTTGCTATAAGTCCGATAGCCAGAAAGTAGCTGCAGCTAGAAGGAGAGAGAGAAAACCCGAGATTGAGAGAAGAGGAGGGTTTGCACTATAAGCTGTTCGTCAGTAACTTACCTATTCTGTGTAAGTATATTAGTGGTTTCCAGCTGATTTCCAGCAGTCTGCGTTGACGATCCACCTCTTGATCGATGGTTTTTACAAACTGTGTGAATATTTCTTCAGCAGCAGCAGTTAGTCGCGCGCTGATAAACTCTCTCAAAGACTGAACTGAAGACATCGTTACTGCACACACTCAAATATTCACCTCAAACAACGAAACCGTCTATAAACAAGGACAAACACGATGATACCCAATGCTGCTAGCGCCACACACACAGAAGAAGAAGTCGCTCTTCTTCTGCAGGGCGTGTTGCTGCCACCTGCTGGTCATTATGATCAAACTAAACCAAAATGACTTGGTAATGAAGTCTGCCTCTGGTTGACGTAAAAATTCCCCAATGTTAAGTACGCAGATGTACATTGTAACTTTTCATCTGGTGGGCCTTTTATATTTTGACAACGCATGCGCTCATGCGGACTCACAATTTATGCCCCCCCCCAGAAATTACTCTCTGGAATTTTACTATTTAGTGTCCCTCCCAAAAAAATGAAGAGGCTTAGATGCACAACACACATGTATGTTTAGATCACCAGCAATAAGAAAATGATCAGAGGCCTCTACAATTCCTGATAAAAATTCCCCAAACTCACTAATAAAATTCTTGTTGAATTTGGGAGGACGGTACACGACTGAACACAGTAATGTACATTTTACAAATAATTATCCATGTAAAGGCAAAAAGATTCTTCTGGAAAATCAGATAAATCAGAAAATAAAAAGCAACAAAACAGGAAAAGATTAAAACTAGTAGCAGCAAGTCAAAGCTTGAACCATATTATCTTCATACTATCCTTCCTGCAGCCAGACTTTCCTGTTTTCTTTTGAAAGGAATCTTTATTCAGCCTTTGTTCAGACTTTCTGAAGCCTTTTCAGAGTTTTTCTTTGGATTTTGAACTTTCTCTGGACTTTAACTGCTTCTGGACTCAGTTTCGGTTCTTGTATCTGACCCTGACAGTGTGTATGTAAAAACTAAAGAGAGTGGAAGACAGAAGAAGAAATGTCAGGTCTAATACACAGTCTACAGGAGATGAACAGGACTTGAAAGTCACGTGTTCAGGAAACAGAAGAAACACCTGAAACAGGAGCTGAGAGATGCTTCATCCTCTGTAATGTCTCTGCATTAAGGGCTGGTGGGACCGGGTCACCACCAGATGGCGCTGTGGAGCTCAATGAACTGTATGGGATCGTTTTATATAGAGTAGTATTGCATAAAAACTGATTCTGTTACCAAGAATATGCCGTTACAAACATTTGTTTATGACTATTTAAGTTTTTATTATAATACTAACAAACTCAGTAGGTGAAATCTTCTAGAAACAGACGTTAAGGGGCCGGCCCACCTCTTCTCGATTTGGGGACACATCTGGAACCACTCCAATTGAAAAGGGAGGGAACATCTAGTTTAATATTTTAAGCTGATTGGACGACGTGCCAGCAAGTGTCTGCCTTTGATGACTTGTTTTTAGCCAATCACAGTAAATAAAGCGCTTGCGAATCCATTCGGGAGTAAAACACACACATCGTTACCACTAAGAAAAGCAAAACACATCTTTACCATCAAGAAATACACAAAGTTCTTCCCTTTTCTCATTTTTCAATGAAGAAATCGTCTCTAGTCCGAAAATAGATTCAATATCTGCTTCTATGCGTACATCCACCAGCAGCCATGTTTGTTTTGCTTTGTCTGCCAGGGCACTTGCTGCCAATCATACCTGAACACCCGCCCCAAAGCACAATGATTGGTCTGAAAAATTTTAGACCAAAATAGACAGTTTTCAATGGAGCAGTACAAGATGGATTTGTAGGGTTGGAAAATTCAAAATCTCGTGAGAATCCATTTTGCAGCGCAAGGCTAGAGTTACTTATGATTTTTTGAACTTCCATAAAAGTGATAGTCTGACCCGGTTCTTGTCATGTTTTAAGGGGTTTGTTCGAACTCCAAGTTTGCCCAGACTCCAAACACACACACAGGACCAGGGAAATCAGATGCAGTGATGTTAATATTTACAGTGAGGCGTAAAATGTACAACAGTTCAAAATGTGTAAAGCTGCTGGCAGGGAAGCTGGAACAAGTACCGGGCTCGGGTGGAGTCCTGGCAGTGGAGGAGAGACAGGTTAGATACAGATCCTTCCAGAGTAGATATGAAATGCTGTAGTGTGCTGGGAGTGTGCTCAATGAACTCACAGATGGAACGGTGCTGGAGAGGTAGAGGAAGGATCCAGGGAACCAGCAGCGGTGGTGGTGATCCGGAGGCAGAGAGTGAGAGACTAGATTCAGTGTGAGTAGATGAATCCATGGAAGACATTGAGGCAGGGGTGACAGCAGACAGCTGTTCCAGGGCAGGTTTGGGTTCCAGAGGGGACCAGAGACAGACAGGGAAGCCAGGCAGGGGAAACGGTCGTGGAGCGCACGACCTCAGGAACCCGTGACAAAAGAGTCCTCCTGACGGCGCGGCGGACAGCCAGCGCAGAGGCACTCAGACCTGGAGGAGCGCTCCAGGCAACGGGACTAAGAGAGGGGAAGGAGAAGGCAGGTTAGAACGCAAATACTTTCAACGCTGTCAAAATCACACACTTAAACCAAACATTACCACATAAAGGTTTTGGAACAAACTGGCGTCTGTCTCCAGTTCCTCCTCTGCTTAAATACCCAGCTCTCCTGAGTTGGGTAACGAGCCACACCTGCAGTCACTCATCAGCTGCTGCCACGCCCTGCAATGAGAATTAGTCCAAACAAACAACACCACACACCAGCTGCTGAGATCCTGACAGTTCTGTAATATAATGAAGGAAAAACACCTTTTTTCTTTCTCAAAACCCCCCATAGCGGCACATTTAGTATTTTTAATAGCTAATAGCATTAGCCACACCTTTCAATCAACTAAGCGTGTGCGTGAACGTATCCCGATGAACTACCGTTTACGAGTTGTTTACAACGCTGTAAAGACACGTGAATCACGGAGCAACAACCACCTTAAATAAACATATAAATTGTATAAATGTAACTTACCCATTAAGTGTCCATCATAACAAAGGTGGCACGTGTGCACGTGTGAGAGCAGATGCTAGCTATCTGAATGCTATCACGGAAGCAGAGGGGCGGGACTTCAAGGTGTAACACATTCCTAAAAGGGGAAGACTCTGGATTGTGGCTTTAAATGGAAGATGGAAAACTGATCCTGCTGTTTGAACCTGAACCAGAACTCTGATGTAAAGTGGTTCTGCAGCGCAAGGTTAAAGTACAGATACATGAACAAAAATATTACTTAAGATAAAGTAAAAGTATCTATGGATTTTTTTAAATCAAAAAGAAGTACAAAAGTACTCATTTTAAAATGTACTTTAAAAGTAAAAAGTACTTTCACCCAAAGCAAATACATGCAAAAAAATATGTGCCGTGGGTTATGCAATGAAAAATATAACACTAATAGAAGAACTACTGATGGGAATTATGTACATTTTTTATCAAGACCTTTGTAATGAATTAATTGCATCCTTAAATGGTTATATTTAAACCTCTTTGTAAAAAGTTCTTTTTACTCTGAAATATATGTTTATTGTGCAAAATAAACGTGTTCTTGACAGTGTTTTGCAATACTCATACTCACTCATATTCAACAGTTATTGACAGACTTTGACTTGAACTTAATGTTTAACTGTTTGTGACATGTGAATATACTAATTGTTATTGTAATAATTTTAAAATGTGAACCCCAGGAATAGTATAATAAGGAATAATGGGGATCCTTAAAAACACAATTTCTAAGTCTTTACATAATTAGGAGAGGACTGTGAATAAAGTCTCTGGGGCTTGAACAGCGGACAACAGCGCGCGGCCGCTGCACATCGTTGCCTGCAACAGAAAAAGTTGCAAAAAGGTGTTCAAGGTGTAAATCAAAGTATCTCAGCATGAAGAGAACATTATTCAGATTGTGCTAAAAATATGTTTTCACACAATCACAAACACTAAAATGAACTCTGATAACGGCCGTATACACTTCCTGTTCAAACTCACTCCCTACTGAGCGGAGGTGTGGCCGAGACCGAGTTCTTTTATATCCCATAACAGCAGAATCATGACGTCACGTTTAGAGAAAATAAGGTTTCAGCCAATAGAAATGCCTGATTCAAATTCAAGTGCAGTGTAATGTTTTCACCTGAAGAGGGCGCTCCACTAACGGTTTTTGGTATAAAATGAATATAATAATGTGCTAAAATACCAAAAATAATGCCCAGAAATGTAGGCAGGACTATTAAACACTCATTTATAGAGTTAATCAGCAGAAAAAAGTTGATTTGAGGGTCAGTTGCTCTTTAAGAACTTCACTGGAACGGGTCGCAACCAGTTGCTCTTTAAAAGATGTTTATTAATTCAACCACAATTTCTGGAGTGTAAAATTTATCTCAAGCAATTGTTATAATTGTAATACATCACAACATTACAGAAAGACTATTTTCCTGAACGTTGTGTCTTGTGCAGATTGGATAAGATGAACAAAATATTTTTGTTTAGATTCATGTGTTACTATATAACCATCCTCCATGTAAATGGTAATGTCCTTTTCTAGTCATTTAGAAACCTCAAAGCACTTTCACACCACATGTTTTACATTCACCCATTAATACAACCCAATATGCAACTTGGGGATCTACATGGGGTTCAGTGTCTCCCTTCCCACTTCGACATGTGGTGGTGGAAACCGGAATCAATCCACCAACCTTCTGACTGGAAGATGACCACTCTAACCACTGAGCCACAGCCACCCCCGTTGAGACATATACACCACAGGTGACTGTACTCTCACCATTCCTTTTCACTCTGTACACCTTAGATTTTCAGTCCAGGTCAGAGTCCTGCCATCTACACAAATACTCTGATGACTCTGTTGGTGGATCAGAGATGGACAGAACACAGAGTACAGAGAACTGGTAGACCGCTTTGTGTCCTGGTGTTCAAACAATCATCTCATCTTGAATGGGAACAAGATAAAGATGATTGTGGATTTTAGGAAGAGCAGCAACATGTAAAACCCATTTCCATCATGGGAGAAGAAGTGGAGGTGGTGGAGGACTATAAATACCTGGTGTTCACCTGGACAACAGACTGAACTGGAGACACAATGTGATGTTGTTTTTAGGAAGGGACAGGACAGACTATATGTCCTCAGGAAGTTCAGATCCTTCAACGTTTGCAGCAAGATGTTGAAGATCTTTTATAAGTCTGTTGTGGAGAGTCTGATCACATCTGCAGTCACCTGTTGGGGGCGGAGCATCAGAGCAGGTGATCTAAAGATGCTGAACAGATTGAAAAGGAGGACTGGTTCTGTTCTGGGGACTGATCTGGTTCCTCTTGAGTTGATTGTCCAAAGGAGGATGAAGAACATGATGGAGAACCCTCATCATCCTCTTCAGAACACAGTAACTCAACAACAGAGTGTCTTCAGATCCAACATAGACCGTTACAGGAGATCTTTCCTGTCCACAGCTAGAACCCTCTACAGGAGATCCTTCCCGTCCACAGCTAGAACCCTCTACAGGAGATCCTTCCCGTCGACAGCTAGAACCCTCTACAGGAGATCCTTCCCGTCCACAGCTAGAACCCTCTACAGGAGATCCTTCCCGTCGACAGCTAGAACCCTCTACAGGAGATCCTTCCCGTCGACAGCTAGAACCCTCTACAGGAGATCCTTCCCGTCGACAGCTAGAACCCTCTACAGGAGATCCTTCCCGTCCACAGCTAGAACCCTCTACAGGAGATCCTTCCCGTCCACAACTAGAACCCTCTACAGGAGCTCCTTCCCATCCACACCTAGAACCCTCTACAGGAGATCCTTCCCGTCCACAACTAGACCCTCTACAGGAGATCCTTCCTGTCCACAGCTAGAACCCTCTACAGGAGATCCTACCCGTCCACAGCTAGAACCCTCTACAGGAGATCCTTCCAGTCCACAGCAACCTCTACAGGAGATCCTTCCCGTCCACAGCTAGAACCCTCTACAGGAGATCCTTCCCGTCCACAGCTAGAACCCTCTACAGGAGATCCTTCCCGTCGACAGCTAGAACCCTCTACAGGAGATCCTTCCCGTCCACAGCTAGAACCCTCTACATGAGATCCTTCCCGTCCACAGCTAGAACCCTGTACAGGAGATCCTTCCTGTCCACAGCTAGTACCCACTACAGGAGATCCTTCCTGTCCACAGCTAGAACCCTCTACAGGAGATCCTTCCCGTCGACAGCTAGAACCCTCTACAGGAGATCCTTCCCGTCCACAGCTAGAACCCTCTACATGAGATCCTTCCCGTCCACAGCTAGAACCCTCTACAGGAGATCCTTCCCGTCGACAGCTAGAACCTCTACAGGAGATCCTTCCTGTCCACAGCTAGAACCCTCTACAGGAGATCCTTCCCGTCCACAGCTAGAACCCTCTACAGGAGATCCTTCCCGTCCACAGCTAGAACCCTCTACAGGAGATCCTTCCCGTCCACAGCTAGAACCCTCAACAGGAGATCCTTCCCGTCTACAGCTAGAACCCTCTACAGGAGATCCTTCCCGTCCACAGCTAGAACCCTCTACAGGAGATCCTTCCCGTCCACAGCTAGAACCCTCTACATGAGATCCTTCCCGTCCACAGCTAGAACCCTCTACAGGAGATCCTTCCCGTCCACAACTAGAACCCTCTACAGGAGATCCTTCCCGTCCACAGCTAGAACCCTCTACAGGAGATCCTTCCTGTCCACAACTAGAACCCTCTACAATGTTTATAAGGAGAGAACCGACTCTCTTTCAGCACCTGGTTGTTAATTGTACCGGTAACAAACAAAGCCACCTTCCTGAGTTTATAGTGTTTTGAATCATTTAACGTTTTCCTGTGATCCTTAGTGATTATATCTCTGTGCCTCATTAGGATTATCCGAGCTGCTCCCACACTCAGCATTTTCTTAAGGATTCAAGAGTTCTAACCCGAGTCCATCTGATCAGCGTCTCCTGCCTGACCATTCTCTCGCACCTCTGCTCACTCCGTACCCTCTCCACTGGACACCTGCAGGCCGCACCAACTACTGCGCTCCAGAGAATCTAACATCCCTCCCCGAGTCTCCAGCCTCCTTCGCCTCCGTGAGTCATCCTTTCACCTACTCTCTATCTACCTTTCTTGGCATACGCCTTTATCAGCTTTGCAGAGTGAAAATCCAGCTGGTAAAAGAACTTTGACTGCAGCTTGCTTGTTATGATTCTCTGGAATTCTGCACACGACTATAAAAAACAATAATGAACAAAATTTAACTTGGCTATTGTGATGTATCTAACCCATGCAATACACACATTTAACTAAAGTAGAACTGGGTGTTCTTCCACACATTTTTTCACTTACTTCACGCACATGGAAGAGAGCTGGCCACCTTGTTTTAAAGTCAGCAATCATTGGTGCTTCTCTAACTATCTCATGTCTTCTGTGGGCAAACGTATTCTCCATCATTGCTGCCAACTTGTGCTCATTTATTTTTTGTGACTTCTGAGAGGAGGTTCACTCTTATCTCATCAAGGGTCTCTGCTGTTTCACCAGCTGGATAAGTGGGGCAATAATTCACTTCTGCTTTTTTCGGCTTCTTCACACCATATGCAGGACTGCATTTGGTGTCAGGTTTGGCTTTAAAGCATTCACTGTTACTTCAGGGCATCCAAGCTGTCTGAGCTTTGTTCGGTAGTTACCAAGTTTATATTTGAGGCTTGTCTTCCATCCACCATACCCCGTGACTGAACCTGGCTCTTTCAAACATGGATGTGTTGTTACTAATTTTTTTACTACCTCATCAAACTCCCTGTCAGAGGGGTACACTTTGTACTCAACAATAGTTTCTGCTAAACCATTAAGAATGGCAGATTTAAGCTTGGGTTCAGGATTCAACAATACTCCAGTTTCTTTGAATAAGCTGTAAGTGAATATCGTGAGAGAACTGGGGCATGGGGGAGACAATAGGCCATGCAGTGGCTCTTGAAGTGGAGGACACAGGAGAAGACAATATGTCTGTATCAAATGAGCTACCAGCAGATGAAATGGATGAGGATTAATCTGGACTGTGGGAAGTGACAGCTGCTGAGCAAGAAGGGGGCAGAGTACCACCAGGTTGGGGAGGCGAGTTAAAGATGACTTTGATGGAACTTTTGTCCTGGATATCTGACATTGAGACCAAGTTAGTGAATTAATTCCCAAACTCTGCATCCGTGAACTGAAGCCTGAAGTCCTTGTTTAGTCCACACTGTCTCTTAATGTGTTGCATAAGCTCATTGACAGACTCGGGCATCCCATCAGGAAGGATCAATCTCTGTGAATCATTTTCTCCAAGGATAATTCTAAGTTTCACTAAAGCAGCCCTCTCAAGACAGCCTGAATGAGGAAAGAGAAGAATAACTGTTTCAGAAGGGAAAGATTTAAAGGGACTTAAGGCAAGATTTGTGAAAAACTACACATGCATTTCCAGTTTATTCAATGCTAATGGGTCTTGAAGCATTAAAAACCCAAAATAACGAGGCCATCCGCATATATGTCTGTTGCCTTGGAAACGCTGTGTGCTACATAATGCGCTGCAGTTCGACGTCCGAATTTCCCGCGCAGTTGTAGGGATGTGACGTAAATTGACGCTGCATGCGCGTTGCCGACAGCTCTTGAACAGGAAGTACATGTCCGCCGTGGACTTGGATTCAAACACTGAAGGTATACTTATGGATGTTTCTGCAGCCATCAAACGACCTGCATCCACTCTCACCCCCCAAAAAAGTGGCACCACGAAGAAAAAAAAGACTTTATCAGCGGCATCTCGTGAGTCTAAAAAAAAATATGACCGAAGCCGGGCAGGCACCCGCATAAATATTAAGTATGGAATGCCATGTCTATTAAATGTAGATATTAATTAAATCTTGAAATAAATGACAATGGATACATTTATATACCAGCTGTGCTACAATGTGGTTGCCCCTGAATTAAAGAATGATTTTAGAAAACGTAAGGATGCACCGAAAATTTGGCCACCGTAAATTTTCAGCTGAAAAGGACTAGAAATCTGCACATTCGGTTTCTGTCCAATAGATCTAAACCACCAAAACGACACGGCTAACACGTGTGATGTCACGAGTAAACAGTGCAGACATAAAAAGAGCTGCAGCAGTCAGATTTGGGGATATAAATAAATACTTTCAATGCTGTCTGTCGGTCGATGCACTCAATGGGATTTTACTGAAGTTACTCTAAACAAATGCAGTAAAAGGGGTGGTCATGCGCTGTTTTGAAACCAGCTTGTCTGCACTAAGCTGCGTGCACACATGGTGTATTCAAGCAATGTTAGAAATGTATGGCGTGTTCAAGAATGTAGGACATTTAAAACTTCTACCAAAAACACTGAAAATAATACCATAAACCATAAGTTTCTGTTTAATGGGGTTTCTCAAGCAATGTTTAATGCATACTAAATATATGCCCCACATAAGTACTAAAAAAACAAACAAAACTATATTCTCCCTTTTAATTTCAACTTTTTGAGATATATCAGCAAATGTTTTTTAGAGCTATAAATTTCGTTCAGACAATTATTAATAATCTTTTCTTCGATTCACTTTCAAGCTGTCGTCTGACTGATTCAAGAGTATCTGCATTTTCACCAGCAGGAAAATTTGGCAAGTAATTTGTCTCACTTCTTTTTGGCCTTTTCATATTACTACATGATGCCTCTCTTTCAGGGAAATCCCTCCTTCACGTATCCATCATGACATCAGCCATTCCAGATCTAATTTTTGTGTGGGAATTCCCCATCTTGATCACAACATCCACTGGGTGATCCAACTTCCTTCAGACAGAGGTGTTTTGCAACCTGTGCAGAGGCCACTTCTCGACAATATTCGTCATTGGGATATGCCGTGTACTTGTACATTGTCTCCGCAAGTCTCTCTAAGATGACATGTTTCATGTCCTGAGAAACATCCATCCGAGTTCCATCCTTCATGAAGGCAAGATCTCCCTGTCTTAGTCAGAAATTTATGTCCACAGAGAAGTCTGGAATGTCAAATGCAGAGGGCCAGGGATCTGGCCTCATCAGTTGAGATTTTTCTTTGCTTGTATGCTGTATATCTGTATCAGATGTGCTCATTGAGGTGAGTGTACTCAGGACCAAGGGAGGGGGATCAAGACTGATCATTTTCAGCGTGGCTCGATCTGGCAGTTCTGACAAATCTGTCAGGTTACAGAGGGCATTATTAAACAGTGGGTCTTCAAACTGAAGCTTGAATTTATATGGTAGTCCCAGTTTAACTTTCAAAATAGTGCTGTTAAAGGCCTCCAGCTGATCCAAAATGCTGCTGCCAGAGTTCTGACGAGAGTTAGAAGGAGAGACCATATTTCTCCTGTTTTAGCATCACTTCATTGGCTCCCTGTAAGGTCTAGAATAAAGTTTAAGGTTTTACTTTTGACGTATAAGGCCTTGAACGACCAAGCTCCAGCTTATATTAAAGATCTTATTGTTCCATATGCTCCTAACAGAGCACTTCGCTCTCAGACTGCAGGTCTGCTTGTAGTTCCTAGAATTTCTAAAAGTAGAATGGGAGGAAGAGCTTTTAGTTATCAGGCTCCTCTCCTGTGGAACCAGCTTCCACTTTTTATCCGTGAGGCAGACACCTTGTGTAGTTTTAAGAATAGACTTAAAACTTTCCTTTTTACACAATCCTATAGTCAGGGTTAGCTTGGGTTCTCCTGAGCTTTCCCTTTAGTTATGCTGCTATAGGTTTAGACTGCCGGAGGACATACTGACCACATTTTTTCACTCTGCTGTCTTTCTTTACTCTGGCTGCCTCTGAGGAGGGTGTATCTCACATAAACAAACAATGAAATATTCCCACTAGAG
>SSNP01000047.1:1278399-1342022 GCA_006937955.1 Pachypanchax playfairii
TGGCTGCCTCTGAGGAGGGTGTATCTCACATAAACAAGGGATGAAATATTCCCACTAGAACCATCAAATTGTTATTGCTTTGATTGTTACTGCTGCCATTAACTGTTTCTCTGTTTATCTTTCCATAGACATGACGACTGGCCTAAATACATCTGTGTTTGTCTGTGTCTCTTTCCTGTCAGCTCAGACCCCAGTCGGCTAAGGCAGAAGGCCGCCCATCCTGAGCCGGGTTCTGCTAGAGGTTTCTTCCTGTTAAAAGGGAGTCGTTCCTTTCCACTGTCGCCAGTTGTGCTTGCTCAGGATGGGGGATTGTGCTGAAATAACAATTCAGCCCAATCGGCTGGTTCCTTAGATAGAAAATGTTTTATTATTAATTGATTGATTTTTCTGTGAAGTGCCTTGAAATGACTTTGTCATGAACTGGCGCTTTATAAATAAATAAACTTGAAATAAACTTGAAAAGATCTATAAGAGATTAAAGGTGGAGTGGTTTCTGATCAAGACTAATTCTTCTAATGTCACCATCAGTGACAATAACTCTGATTGGCCATGTCTGTTCCATTATCCTTCAAAGAACAGAGACAAAAGGTTAGTGCGGGTAGCATAATATGTAATGTTTCAAGTAAATGAACAATGTGCCTCTGACACGGTACACTCAGAAGGGAAAAACATCGTTGAACTCTGTCAACTGAGTGGCAATCAAGCCAGTGCTGCTTTGAGTCAACACGAAGATGCTCATGATACCATGCAATCACTGGTTTGCACAAGACAACAATGCCCGCATTAAGCACCAGCACTTGCTTAATCTGTCTGAACTCTGGAAGCCCCCCACATGAACCAACAGAAACCACCATATCTGCTGTGTAGTTCACTCCGTCAATACTGACAGACACCGCTGACAGGACGGTGTTCTCAAGACCAAATCTTTGGTACAGAATGTCTTGAATGTTCCCAGGCAGGGAAGAAATCATTATGACCTTTACTTTGTTTGCTTGGATGAGTGGTACTTTGGGTGTAGATTGACAAGCACCCAATATACTGCACACAGCTTGTACTTCTTCTTAATGGTTCCTATTGGGTTTGCCACCTCAAAGTCATCAATATGCAAGCCCAGGGTGATTCTGAATTCATCTTCTGCTAAAATGGCATTTTCACTAAAGTGAGACCCATTATACTGTAGTTAGTAGTTACTGTATTCACTACTTTTAGAGGTGCAGGGAGTGAGAGCTTTATCTAAAACAAATTTTTCAGTAGTCTATTGCAGTAGCAGTGAAATTAATGTGAATATTAACATTAAAGTCCCCCCTTTATGCCATAGATATTTTTTCTCTACCATTTTTCTCACTGATAATATCACTATTCTGCAATAAAAATAAAGATTTCTTTCAGATATGTGGAAAGCAATTGGCAGCACCAGTTCATGGAAATGAAATTGTTTATTATTAGCATAGACTAGCAAGTTGTAAGAAAAATATGTATTTGCATTTATGCTAATCATGATTTTATTATTATTTAATCTAACATGTAAAAATCTAAGTAAAATTAGAAAGGTATTCTTTGATCTGTAGAAACTTTTGATCCAAAATCTATGTGCCTCTACGAGGGAGTCTTACTTCAAGATTAGAGCCAACGTCAAAAATTGTGATCTGCATGTATGCTGCTCCGGGACTAAGAGACGCCGTGGTGGAAGAATCAACACGCGACTTTGTTATCTATCAGAGAAGGGATGGACTTTGCTGAACTTCCCTATAAAGTATGCAATTTTTTTATATCTTATTCAGTCACTGATTGGAATGGTAACCTGTAATGTTTAATACGCTTACAAGATTCTTAAGAAAAGAAAAGAGCAAGCGTTATACTTACAGAAATCAACATTAAAGCAGACTCCGTGCACTGAAGCAATAAACCGCATGAGTTTGAACCTACTCCTTCTTCTTCGTCTCCTCCAGTTAGCACTCTCTGGAAATTGGCGCACACAAGGTCTAAAGGTGTTGTGCACACCCATAAAAAGCAAGTAAATAGTACTTAGTTAGACGAGTATATGGGTAAAATTACAGAAAACTCGATGTAAGAAAGTAAACTTGAAAAACTAACATGAATTAAGTTTAAGGCACTAGTTCATCTTTAGTCAGGACAAGGTTTGCATTTACAGTGTACTGTATATTGTCATTAAATGATAAATACACACACATACACAGAATGCTTCAAAGACACAATTACATTAGCCAGATTAACTCAGCCAATTAACTAAAAACGGTTTGCTTTAAATATGACTGTTATTCATACCCTTAAGGAACGATGGCCTTTACACATATGCAAATGTGGGGAATAATTCAAATTTTCTACACTTATATAAGTGAGGGAGGTCATTTAAATCCAAATTCCCTTTTATTCAAACTTTTTAGGAATGACAGCTTTTACACTCCTGCTGTGGTCACACAGGAAGTGGACAGCCTTTAGCAAAGAACCCTTAACCTGTGAGGTTCAGTGAGCAGCGGTTTGTGTTTTGTGTGTCGAGTGAGTTCTCAGAGATAGATCTGCACTGGAGAGTCGGTGCAGGCTGATTGACAACACCTGGAGGTGATCAGGCTGATGAGGCATCAGGAGCATTCATAAGCAGCAGGCTGACGATCATTCATCGCCTGGTTGTTGACCTAACTAGTTACAGTCCAAAGCCACCTTTCTGAGTTTCCTAGTCATAACATTTAAAATTATTTTCCAGTGTATGTTCGTGAGTAACCTTTCTTTCTCCAGGGTCTACATCTGGACGATCCTGCTCCTTGTGTGTACCTGTGTGAAGAGCCTTCCGAGTTTGTGTTCCTGTGCTTCCTGTGAAGATCCGTCCTGAGTCCGTGTGTTCCTGTGCTCCCTCCCAAGTCTAACCCTCACACATTAGCCTGGTTCCAGAGCTCCTCCACCCTGCCTGCCCACTCTCCAACACCCGCTCACTCAACACGCACCCAGGACAACATCTCCCCCCAAAGCCGCTCAGATCACTGGACCTCCCCTCCTCCTTGAGCCTTCTACCTCCCTCTTTCTCCGTGAGTCTCACCCCCAGTGGATATCAGATCCTCCCATGTTTGATGACAGTCACTAATCTCTTGTATCCTACACAGAACCTGAGTCTCCTGAGTCACCTTGCATATTCTCACTTTCACTGTAAATATATTGTAAATAAACCTTTCACTTTTTCACCTGAGCTACAAGTCCGTGTGTGAGTCTGCATGTGGGTCAGGAAAATCCCAGAGGTCATGACAGAACCTTGTACTCCGAAAGCATCCTCCACAGGACACCTCAAGGGACATAGTCAAGCGCCTTCTCCAGCTCCACAAAACACATGTGGACTGGTTTGGGCGATATGGGCTGGTCTAGTGTTCCATGACCGGGGCAAAAAACACACTGCTTCTCTGGAATCCGATGTTTGACTAATGGTCAGATTCTCCTTTCCATCGCCCTGGAATAGACCTTACCAGGGAGGCTGAGGAGTGTGATCCCCCTATAGTTGAAGTACACCCTCTGGCCCCCCTTTTTAAATTGAGGAGCTGTTGTATCGTGTAAATGGGTACTTAGCAAATTTACATTTCTTTAAGTCTGGGGGGTGGGTTGTGTTCCTACTGCATTCCCGGGAATGTGGATGTGGGTGGTGGCATGGATGTGCTCAGCTTAGCAAGTGGTGTGAAAGTGATTTTATTCGTAACTGACACAAGAGTAGTAAACAAACATGGATGGTGCACTTTGGGGTTGCTGGGAAATCCACCAACAGGAACTGTTGGAGATCTTAAGGTTTTACGATGTTTTGAAAAGGTTACAGGTCACGTTGCAGGAGTGAGTGATCTAAATTTGCCCTGACTTGTATAAACACTTCTGTCTTTATCTTAGACACCAGTTAGTTTACGACTTGTTCCTGTTGTGTTATCCACAGGTGTGGTTGTTTATTCCACTCTGACTTTATTACCTGACCCAAGCTTACTCCCCCTCTGTATCCTCCAGATGTTGTGTGTCTTTGTCAATAAACGAGCAAGGATGAGAAGTTTTAGGCAGAGTTGACTTCAGCCTGTCTAAAAAGCACTCTCCCTTGCAAGGCAACCACACTCCTGTGTCTGACTGGTGTTCTTTTGTTGATTAAAAGTTATTTAACTTAGGGGTATTAAAATATTCTGACGGGAACCATTTCAACATATAGCCTTGCGATGACAGCTAACACTGTGTACTGCTATACACACCTTCACAATATCTTTTCTTTACACCTGTGTACTCCTTTTCACTATTACTTCTATTAATTAATTGGAAGGCACAAAAATGTGAATTATAGTGAACATGCCAACAACTGCATGTTTGGATTATTTTATATTATTTTTTAAAATTTTATTTCCTATATTAATCCCTCGTGGAGAAATTTGTCTCTGCGTTTGACCCATCCTCACCGTAAGGTGAGGAGCAGAGGGCAGCCAGCCTACACAGTCCGCCAGATTGTGGGGATCAGTCCTCGGGGCCGAGGTCATCAGTACCTCGTCGACTGGGAAGGACACGGCCCCGAGGACCGCTCTTAGGTCCCCAAATCCTTCATACTCGACCCAGCCCTCATCATGGATTTCGAAGCCTCCTCCGCCTCCACCTCCACCGCTGGTTCCACCTCCATCCCTTCCACCTCCAATCCTACCTCCTCCTCTTCTTCCCCCTCCTCCTCTTCCTCCTCTGTCTCCTCTCTCTCTCTCCTTACTGCAGATTCCGCTGGTGCATCGGCTTGGCCGTCAGGTGGCATCCGTTAAGGGGGGGTACTGTCAGGTCTCAGGAGCTGGTGAGTGGTGTGTGTGTTTGTTTTGGATCTAACCTCTCATTCCAGGATGTAGCAGCAGCTGATGAGGCTCCAGCTGATCAGGTGTGGGCTATTACCCAGCCCTCCCCGGGCTGGGATAAAACCTCTGAAGAAAGGAGAGATGGACACTAGTTTGTTCCACTAAATAAGTGCCCTTCCTCGCCGGATCTCGCCTCCGGTTCCTGCGCCAGTCTCCTGACGTGTTCCGCCACATCCAACCTCATCCTAATCTCAGTCCATCTCTCCTGGATTCCTCACACCTGCCCTGGTCCTCCTCGTCGCTCTGTCCACCCTCCATCTGCTACTGTCATGTCTACCTACGGATTATCATCACCACCATCATCACCACTCGAGTCTGGACACACATCACCACCACTGTCACCACAAGTCTGCAAGCACATTCCCTGCACATCGTAACGTTCACCACCAACCCAGAAACTGCTCCACTAACCTGTCTCTCCTCCACCACTAGAGCTCCTTCAGGGGTCCGCCGAGTCCAGTCCTCCAGTGTCATCTGCACATTCCAATATACTGTTACCATGTTTAACCATCACTTCTACAGCAGCATTACAATAAACCTTTATTTGTTTTCCAACCCTTGTGTGTTGGTCTGGAGTCTGGGTAACTTTGGAGTTCACCACAACCTAGAACATGACATCACACTTTTATTAAAAGAGAGAACATTTACATGTGTACGTAATCACACTTTGGGGCCAACAATTATTTGTTGTGGTTTGCAACCACATGAACTTCAGGCGAGTCTCAATTTTGAAACTGGAAGTTGCTAAAGGCGGGAATGGTAGCTTTTTGTTTACATATTGCATGAACATTGTTAAACTTTTCTGAGCTTGTTTTCATTGACAAAATGGTGAATTGCTGTGTAACTGGTGGTTGTAGCAAAATTGCTTCATTAATGCAATTCCTTAAACAAGGTGCAGAGAAAGATGCAATCAATGACACGAGAAGAAATGACTTCCAAAGGACCAACTGTAGATGTTCTGACTCAGTGTGTTAGATTTGATCCATGGAAGAAATTCATGGGTTTGACTCAAGCGTGGCTGCACAGATGAATAAGTTTGTATCAGCCACGACATTCTGTATGAAATAATTAAATAATACTTTTAATAATCCCTCTGTTGTTAAGTTACTGTGTTGTGACCATGATGCTTAGGGTTCTCCATGTAGTTCATTTTATAAAGGTATCTTTTTTGAACTACCAACAATAAATACTTAAACCTACACTTTTGTGTTGACAAATTGTTTGAAGGCTGAAGACAGAAGTTGGCCGCTGTTTTTTTTCTGTTCTAATCTCACCAATATAAAGTAAACTAAACATGACTATAAAGTTAATGTTGATCCTAATTAACATTCTCTGGTTCAGTGTTTCCTGCAGATGTTCAACAGATGCTGCTGGTTAAAAACAATGCTCCTCCAGAACAGAGGGCTGCTATGGACCAGCAAGAACCAGAACCTCTCCACATAAAGGAGGAACAGGGGAAACGCTGGACCAGTCTGGAGGGAGAACAGCTTAACCTTGCTTCCAGTGACTATAAAAAGTGAAGATGATGAGGAGAAACGGCTGTTCTCACAGCTTCGTCAACAAGAGGTGAAAGACAGAGATGCCCCAACTAGCAGCTCAGCTGATCAAAGGACACCAGAAACTGATGAAGGAGCAGAAACTAGCAGGAACCCAGATCTAAGCACTGATGAAGAGACTTTCATCACTTCAGAGACTGAAGTTAGTGGAGATGATGATGATGATGATGATGATGAAGATGTGAATCCGGAGTCTGAGCTGTCAGACTCTAGGTCTAAAACTGAAGCAGTGACAATGACTGGAAGGAGAGCAGTACTTATAAGTCAGATGGAAACACTGTTAACACATGTAGCTGCTCTGATTGTGGAAAATAATTTCTCCACAAGAGGGCTCTTCAGAGTCACATGAAATGTCATTTCAAGAGAAAGTCTACAGGCTGTTTGGTTAATAAGAAATGTTTTAGAAAGAAGAAAACTGTAGAGCCACAGAGCAAAGTCCAAAAAAAGACTGAAATAATTTAATTGTGATGACTGGGGTAAAATATTTAACAGAAATGATAGTCTGAACACACACATAAGAATCCACACAGGAGAGAAACCTTTTGTATGTGAACATTGTTGACTAGGGCTGGGTATCACTCCTAATTTCCTGAATCGATTCGATTCGATTCACAAGAGCAAAAAATGATTCGATTTCGATTAATTTCGATTCGATTCAATATCGATTCTTTTTTCAGATATTTCTGTCACATTAGTATTTCTTGAATATCAGACATTCGTAGATGGCAATTTTTATGAAATGCTGAAGCAGTCTTTCAACAGTGCGTATTTTATATACATTTAATATTCATGTTTTCATTAAAAATATCCAGAAGCAGTGGCATGTGGCATAACTGTAACAAAAGGAAATGTATATTTTAAAAAATCGATTTAGTGCTTTATGAATTGATTATAGATTTTTTATTCTTAAATCAATTTAAATCGATGAATCAATTTTTTAAACCCAGCCCTATTGTTGACAAAGATTTAGTCAGAAAGCACATTTAAAATTACACATTAGAATCCACACAGGACAGAAACCCTTTGTATGTGAACTTTGTGGACAAAGATTTAGTCATAAAGCAAATTTAAAATCACACATGAGAATCCACACAGGAGAGAAACCCTTTGTATGTGAACTTTGTGGACAAAGATTTAGTGAAAAGGGACCTTTAAACCAACACATGAGAAGCCACACAGAACATAAACCCTTTGTATGTGAACTTTGTGGGCAAAGATTTCATCAGAAAGTACATTTAAAATCACACGAGAATCCACACAGGAGAGAAACCTTTTGTATGTGAACATTGTGAACAAAGATTTAGTCAGAAAGCACATATAAAATAACACCCAGGTATTTATACTCCTCCACCACCTCCACTTCTTCTCCCATGATGGAAATGGGTTTTGGTATGTTGCTGCTCTTCTTAAAATCCACAATCATCTCCTTTGTCTTGTTCGCATTCAAGATGAGATGATTATTTGAACACCAGGACACAAATTGGTCCACCAGTTCTCTGTACTCAGTCTCTTGTCCATCTCTGATCCAACCAACAACTGCAGAGTCATCTGAGTATTTTTTGTAGATGGCAGGACTCTGACCTGTACTGAAAGTCTGAAGTGTACAGAGTGAAAAGAAATGGTGAGAGTACAGTCCCCTGTGGTGCTTCTATGCTGCTGATCACCTGGTCAGACATACAACTCTTCAGTTTCACTTACTGTGATCTGTTTGTGAGGTAGTCCTTAATCCAGGTGATTGTGGAGGCCTCCACCTGTGTCTTCTGGAGGTTTTGACACAATAGCGCAGGCTTAATTGTGTTAAAGGCACTGGAGAAATCAAAAAACATAATCCTCACAGTGCTGCCTACTTTTTCAAGATGACAGTGGGTTTACTGAAGGATCTAAGGTGTATGATGGCATCTTCCACCCCAACTCCACGCCGATAAGCAAACTGCAGTAGGTCTTGAAATGTGCTTGTTTGTTTATTTAGGTGGACCAACATGAATCTTTCCAAGACTTTCATGATGTGGGATGTTAGGGCAAAAGGGCTTTAGTCTTTAGGGGCCAGTGGGTGGGATGTTTTTGGTACTGGAACAAGGCAGGATGTTTTCCATAAAACTGGTACCTTCTCCTGGATGAGGCTGAGGTTGAAGATACGCTGCAGAATTCCACATAGCCGATCTGCACAAGCCTTTAGGACTCTGGGGCATACACCATCTGGACCAGCTGCCTTGTTCCTGTTCAGTCTCTCCGGCTGCTTCTTCACCTGACTGCTGTCACATTTTGGTGGAGGTTTTAATGTTGGACCCAAATGCAGTGAGGGGGACAACAAAAACTAAAGTACAACTAAAAGTTTAATAAGAACAAAAATGCTGACGGGGCAGCAAAGCAAACTTACATGGAGATGAGGAACTGAAGAGAAGCAAAAACATAATCCAAACAGGGTGGTGAGAGACTAAGACTAAGACTGAGACAGGAATACTAAGAACTAGGACTAGGACTGAGACTAAGAACTGAGAGAAAGACTAAGACTGCGAGAACGACTAAGACTAAGACCAAGACCAAGAATAAACCGACAACAGAGTGACAAAAACTGGCTGCTTAAATAACCAACAACTAATTACAGAAACAAGAAACACCTGAACGGAAAAACACTAGACTGAAGAGACAAGCTGAACTGACAAGATACTGAATGACACATGAGGAGAACAGGAAGTACAGACATAACCAAAATAAAAGCAAAACAGGAAACTAGTTCATGACAAAATAAAAGCTGAACCTAGAGGCTGGGGATAAATCAAAACACTAGATACACATAGAAACATGAGGAACAGGGTGAAAACACAACTTCACAAAATCTCACTCATAATAAATAAACAAACCAAAAACCCCAGAACCTGACAACTGCTAGATCCAGAAAGGCGGGAGGTGGTGGCAATGGGGGGACCAGCTTCCTCTGATGTTGGATATGATGGAAAAGCACCAGAAACAGCATTCATGACTGAGGTAGAAGGTGAGACAGTTGACATGTGACAGGGAAGCTGTGGATAAAGGGATGGTGGGAGGTCTATTTGGCTTGCAGCAGGAGAGGAAGATGTTGTGCTTGTTTCTAAATGGAACCTGTTGAAGAACATGTTCAGTTCATTAGCTCTATCCAGACTTCCATCCATCCTCCTTCAGCTTAAAATCTGTGATCTTCTTCATCCCTGACCACACATCTCGTATATTGTTTTGCTGGAGCTTGTTCTCCAGTTTTTTCTTGTACACTTCCTTGTTGCTTCTAATCTTGATTTTAAAGCCATAGTGCGTAACTTCTGTAACTTCTGTCGCCCCCTAGCGGGATTTTTGCGTCATTACAACAATAAAGCTGCCGCTTCCATATGACGTAAGCCCAGCTGCCACCGCTTTATCTCTGCCGTTGTTATTCCAACCGGTATCTGTCTTAATCAAGCTTCAAATTCAGTCTGTTTACTTTACCTGGCTCTATATTTGTTTCAATAAATATCATTTCATTGTTGAAAAAATCAAGAGAAACCAGTAAAACATAAAAATACTGGTAAAAAAACCTTCAGAGTTCAGGTTGGATTGTTTACAGGTTTGATTGTTCACTTTAATCTACATTTAACAGTTTGGTGTTGTCAGGAGTCATGTTCTGTGTGTGTCTAGATTTATGTTCTGAGTGAGAGTTTTGTTGTTTTTCTTGTCCTCCTGTGTTTCTTGTGTATTTTCTGGTTTGTGTTTATATTCTGTGCTCCCAGTTCTCCTCGTGTCTCAGCTGTTGCTCGTTTCCCTCTCCCTCTCTTCCCCAGGTGTTTTTCATTTGTGTTGATTGCTTTCTTGTGTTGTGTTAGTATAAAAGGGTGTGTCAATGTTGTTTAAGTTGTCGGAGTATTGTCTTCCATGCTGTGTGTTTATCCTCCTGTGTACGTAAGTGTTTTGCTGCCTTGTCAGCCTTTTGATTTACTCTTATTAAAAATTATTAATTTTGAGTTTTGAGTCTCCCGTGTCTCCCTGCACTTTGGGTCCTGCCCCGAGTCCTCACAGCACCGATCATGACAGAATACTCCGACCAGACTATGGATCCGGCCACAGCAGTTTCTTCTCCTCCCCTCAAGCTTGAGGTTAGTCAGGAGGAGATTGATCTGCTGGAGGAGAGGTTGGTGAAGATCCTGGGCGCAGCTAGTTCATCTACGGACGTGTCTTACATCCGTGCTGCGCTGGAGGCTGCAGAGGAGCTGCTTCGTAAGAGCCCACTTACAGCCTGGTGTTCACGATATCCCGAGGGTCCAGACGCCTCCAGTTCCACCGAGGGTCCCGACGCCTCCAGTTCCACCGAGGGTCTTGACGCCTCCAGTTCGCCTGAGGGTCCCGCCGACTGCTGTCCGTCTGTGGGTCCCGCCGACTGCGGTCCGCCGCCTCCTGGGTTCGAGGACGTCGCCGTCCGCGACGTGCCTCCAACGCCAGGGTCCGAGGGCGTCGCCGTCCGTGACGGCCCTCCAGCGCTTCCTCCTGGGTTCGAGGACGTCGCCGTCCGCGACGTGCCTCCAACGCCAGGGTCCGAGGGCGTCGCCGTCCGTGACGGCCCTCCAGCGCTTCCTCCTGGGTTCGAGGACGTCGCCGTCCGCGATGGTCCTCCAACGCCAGGGTCCGAGGGCGTCGCCGTCCGTGACGGCCCTCCAGCGCTTCCTCCTGGGTTCGAGGACGTCGCCGTCCGCGACGGTCCTCCAACGCCAGGGTCCGAGGACGTCGCCGTCCTCGACGGTCCTCCAGCGCCTCCTCCTGGGTTCGAGGACGTCGCCGTCCACGACGGTCTCTCGGCTGTTTATTTGGATTCTCCGCCATGTCGACCTTTACGTTCTGCCGGCTGCTACGAGACACTGTGTTCTATTTCTTATTATTTTTCTTGTTGTGACATAAAAGACGTAATTTCATGTGCGACAGCGCGGGAATGTCGCAAGTCGACACGCAAAGTAAAAATTATATATATTGAAAAATACCATGAGATGTTTGAGGAGCCGATTGGCTTAATCTGCATTGTGTCATCTCCTCTGATAGTGGCTTGGCTGAAACGGACATCCACGGACATGTAAAAGTTACGCACTCCAGCTTTAAGTTATTTTTGTACACTTTTCAATGCATCGCTGTCTCCCTCCCTGAAAGCTCTTTTTTTCTTGTTCAGCAGTTCTTTCAGGTCACTGGTGATCCAGGGTTTGTTATTGGGGAAGCACTTCTGTCACGGCCTTTTAACCATATTCCAAGGAAAAGTAATCCAACAAAAAAGACTGTTGGTTGTGGCGGGTGGTTTTCTTAAGCATGCACTTGATAATTGAAAAAATTGTCTATTTATTCTTACAAAAATATAACTCAAAACGTGTTCCAAAGATTCTTGCATACTTGACAAAACAAAAATTAACGTAAAACTAAGTCATCAAGTCAAAAAGTGGTCAAAAAATCATTTTACAAAACCTCCCTCCAACTAACCTGACAACTGGGACAAAAATCACCTTGCCACCCTTCCCGTGTGCTTTTCATCACGTTAATTAATGGGAGGGTCCAAAAGTTTACAAACCTTTTACAAATAATTTTAAACAAAATTTACAAATTTAAATAGCAAATAAATAATATATTCTTACTATTATAAACAAAAAAATATGCATGTAATATGATTCACCATTCACAAAAAAGAAGAAAATGGCCACAACAACTTCACTGTTCTGGTGGAGATGATGTTGTCCACACAGAAGTTTAAGTAGTCACACACTTAGTCATAGCACTGATGTCCTTTCCATGTGGCTCACAGAGTGCATACCAGTCGGTAGCCTCGAAGCATCCTTGAAGAATTTCTTCAGCTTCATGTGACCACCTCCTCACAGTAGTTTTGATCACAGGTTGCCTCTGGACAATGGGTTTGTATACTGAGCAGAGAAAAAAAAGATTATGGTCTGCCTTGCCAAGAGCAGGCCGTGCAAAGGACCTGTATGCATCCCTGATATTTGCATAGAAAAAGTCCAGCGTATTGTTTTCTCTGGTGGAGCAGCTGACAAACTGTTGAAATGGTGGCAGTGTAGAGGAGAGAGAGGCATGATTAAAGTCTCCAGATATTGCAACAAATGCATTTGGGTGCTGTGTTTGTAGCTTAGCAACAGTGGATCCAATGGTGTCACATGCAGACTTGGCATTAGCTGATGGTGGAATGTAACTTGCTACTATAATAACACTGGTGAACTCCCTTGGTAGGTAATATGGACGAAAACACACAGCCAAAAGTTCAATATCTGGACTGCAGAGACGATATTTCACAACAGCATGTCCAGGATGACACAATTTTTTGATAAATAATATAGCGATACCACCTCCTTTTCTTTTGCCACTCCGCTTAAAATCTTTGTCTGCTCGTATTGTTTGAAAGCCAGATAAAGACATACTGGAGTCTGGGATATGTTCCTTTAGCCATGTCTCTGTAAAACAAATGATGCTGCATTCCCGATACTCTGGCTGGGTCTTCACCAGAGTTTCAAGTTCATCCATTTTGTTAACAAGAGATCTCACATTTGTCAATATGACTGATGGAAGTGAAGGTTTAAATTTCCTCTTTCTCTCTCTCTCTCCTGATCTGCATCCACGTCTTCTTCTTTTTAGCTCATTGGGGATCAGAGGTTTCAATTTGAAGATTATTTGAGCCTTAGAGATGTCCATTAACTGCTCTCCCCTGTAAACAAGCCTCTTGTTGCCATGGTGACGCATCATAACAAGTGGTAAAAAGGCAAAAAGTTAATATGAAGTACCTTTGTAATGTCCTTATGGAACAAGGACATAGAAATTAAAGAGCCTTTGGAGTAGCTTCATGGTGCGTTGATGGAACAATATTAAAGCTTTTATGTACCCTTTGAAGTGCCTTTGTAATGCCCTTATAGAACAATAACATAGCCATTACAGAGCATTTGATGTAACTTTATGATGCGTTTGTGAAACATTATTAAAGCTCTTATGTACCCTTTGAAGTGACTTTGTAATGCCCTTATGGAACATTAACAAAGCCATTATAGGGCATTTGAAGTAGATCCATGGTACGTTTATGGAACATTATTAAAGCTTTTATGTACCCTTTGAAGTGCCTTTGTAATGCCCTTATGGAATAAAAACATAGCCATTATAGAGCCTTTGATGTAGCTTTATGATGTGTTTATGAAACATTATTAAAGCTTTTATGTACCCTTTGAAGTGCCTTTGTAATGCCCTTATGGAACAATATAATTATAGAGCCTTCGAAGAAGCTTTATGATGAATTTATGAAACATTATTAAATCTTTGATGTACCCTTTGAAGTGCCTTTGTAATGCCCTTATGGAACAATAACGAAGCCATTATAAAGCCTTTGAAGTAGCTTTATGATGCGTTTATGGAACATTATTAAAGCTTTGATGTATCCTTTAAAGTGCCTTTGTAATGCCCTTATGAAACAGTAACCTAGCCATTACAGAGCCTTTGAAGTAGCTTTATGATGTGTTCATGGAACATTATTAAAGTTTTTATGTACCCTTTGAAGTGCCTTTGTAATGCCCTTATGGAACAAGAACATAGCCATTATAGAGCTTTTGATGTAGCTTTATGATGTGTTTATGAAATATTAATAAAGCTTTTATGTACCCTTTGAAGTGTCTTTGTAATGCCTTTATGGAACAAGAAGATAGCCATTATTGAGCCTCTGATGTAGCTTTATGATGCGTTCATGAAACATTATTAAGGCTTTTATGTACCCTTTAAAGTGTCTTTGTAATGCCCTTATGGAACATCAACAAAGCAATTATAGAGACTTTGAAGTAGCTTCATAGTACGTTCATGGAACATTATTAAAGCTTTTCTGTACCCTTTGAAGTGCCTTTGTAATACCCTTATGGAAGAAGAACTGAGCCATTATAGAGCCTTTGATGTAGCTTTATGATGCATTTATGAAACATTATTAAAGCTTTTGTGTATCCTTTGAAGTGTCTTTGTAATGCCTTTATGGAACAAGAACATAGCCATTATTGAGCCTCTGATGTAGCTTTATGATGTGTTTATGAAACATTATTAAAGCTTTTATGTACCCTTTAAAGTGTCTTTGTAATGCCCTTATGGAACATTAACAAAGCCATTATAGAGCATTTGAAGTAGCTTTATGATGCGTTTATGAAACATCAATAAAATTTTTATGTACCCTTTGAAGTGTCTTTGAAATGCCCTTATGGAACAAGAACATAGCCATTATTGAGCCTCTGATGTAGCTTTATGATGCGTTTATGAAACATTATTAAAGCTTTTATGTACCCTTTGAAATGTCTTTGAAATGCCCTTATGGAACATTAACAAAGCCATTATAGAGCCTTTGATGTGGCTTTATGATGCGTTTATGAAACATTAATAAAGCTTTTATGTACCCTTTGAAGTGCCTTTGTAATGCCCTTATGGAATAAGAACATAGCCATTATAGAGTATTTGATGTATCTTTGTGATGTGTTTATGAAACATTATTAAAGCTTTTATGTATCTTTTGAAGTGCCTTTGTAATTTCCTTATGAAACATTAACCTAGCCATTACAGAGCCTTTGATGTAGCTTTATGATGCGTTTATGAAACATTATTAAAGCTTTTATGTACCCTTAGAAGTGTCTTTGTAATGCCCTTATAGAACATTAACAAAGCCATTATAGAGCCTTTGATGTAGCTTTATGATGCGTTGATGGAACATTTTTAAAGCTTTTATGTACCCTTTGAAGTGCCTTTGTAATGTCCTTATGAAACATTAACCTAGCCATTACAGAGCCTTTGAAGCAGCTTTATGATGTGTTAATGGACCATTATTGAAGCTATTATGTTCCCTTTAAAGTGCCTTTGCAATGCCCTTATGGAACAAGAATATAGCCTTTATAGAGCCTTTGATGTAGCTTTATGATGCGTTTATGAAACATTATTGAAACTTTTATGTACCCCTTGAATTGCCTTTGTAATGCCCTTATGGAAAAAAGCCATTATAGAGCCTTTGAAGTAGCTTAATGATGTGTTGATGGACCATTATTAAAGCTTTTTTGTTCCCTTTGAAGTACCTTTCTAATGCCCTTATGGAACAAGAACATAGCGATTATAGAGCCTTTGATGTAGCCTTATGATGCGTTTATGAAACATTAATAAAGCTTTTATGTATCCTTTGAAGTGTCCTTGTAATGCCATTATGGAACATTAAGAAAGCCATTATAGAGCCTTTGAAGTAGCTTTATGATGCGTTTATGGAACATTAATAAAGCTTTTATGTACCCTTTAAAGTGTCTTTGTAATGCCCTTATGGAACATTAACAACACCATTATAGAGGCTTTGAAGTAGCTTTATGATGCGTTTATGGAACATTATTAAAACTTTGATCTATCCTTTGAAGTGCCTTTGTAATGCCCTTATGGAACATTACCATAGCCATTATAGAGCTTTTGAAGTGCCTTTGTAATGCCCTTATGGAACAAGAACATAGCCATTATAGAGCCTTTTATGTAGCATATGATGCGTTTATGAAACATTATTAAAGCTTTTATGTATCCTTTGAAGTGTCCTTGTAATGCCATTATGGAACAATAACAAAGCCATTATAGGGCCTTTGAAGTAGATCCATGGTGCGTTAATGCAACATTATTAACGCTTTTATGTACCCTTTGAAGTGCCTTTGTAATGCCCTTATGGAAAAAAGCCATTATAGAGCCTTTGAAGTAGCTTTATGATGCGTTTATGAAACATTATTAAAGCTTTTATGTACCCTTAGAAGTGTCTTTGTAATGCCCTTATGGAACATCAACAAAGCCATTATAGAGCCTTTGGAGTAGCTTCATAGTACGTTCGTGGAACATTATTAAAGCTTTTATGTACCCTTTGAAGTGTCTTTGTAATACCCTTATGGAAGAAGAACATAGCCATTATAGAGCCTCAGATATATCTTTGTGATGTGTTCATGAAACATAATTTAAACTTTTATGTACCCTTTAAAGTGTCTTTGTAATGCCATTATGGAACATTAACAAAGCCATTATAGAGCCTTTGATGTAGCTTTATGATGCGTTGATGGAACATTTTTAAAGCTTTTATGTACCCTTTGAAGTGCCTTTGTAATGTCCTTATGAAACATTAACCTAGCCATTACAGAGCCTTTGAAGCAGCTTTATGATGTGTTAATGGACCATTATTGAAGCTATTATGTTCCCTTTAAAGTGCCTTTGCAATGCCCTTATGGAACAAGAATATAGCCTTTATAGAGCCTTTGATGTAGCTTTATGATGCGTTTATGAAACATTATTGAAACTTTTATGTACCCCTTGAATTGCCTTTGTAATGCCCTTATGGAAAAAAGCCATTATAGAGCCTTTGAAGTAGCTTAATGATGTGTTGATGGACCATTATTAAAGCTTTTTTGTTCCCTTTGAAGTACCTTTCTAATGCCCTTATGGAACAAGAACATAGCGATTATAGAGCCTTTGATGTAGCCTTATGATGCGTTTATGAAACATTAATAAAGCTTTTATGTATCCTTTGAAGTGTCCTTGTAATGCCATTATGGAACATTAAGAAAGCCATTATAGAGCCTTTGAAGTAGCTTTATGATGCGTTTATGGAACATTAATAAAGCTTTTATGTACCCTTTAAAGTGTCTTTGTAATGCCCTTATGGAACATTAACAACGCCATTATAGAGGCTTTGAAGTAGCTTTATGATGCGTTTATGGAACATTATTAAAACTTTGATCTATCCTTTGAAGTGCCTTTGTAATGCCCTTATGGAACATTAACATTGCCATTATAGAGCCTTTGAAGTAGCTTCATGTTGCATTGATGTAACATTAATAAAGCTTTAATGTACCCTTTGAAATGTCTTTGAAATGCCCCTATGGAACATTACCATAGCCATTATAGAGCCTTTGAAGTGCCTTTGTAATGCCCTTATGGAACAAGAACATAGCCATTATAGAGCCTTTTATGTAGCATATGATGCGTTTATGAAACATTATTAAAGCTTTTATGTATCCTTTGAAGTGTCCTTGTAATGCCATTATGGAACAATAACAAAGCCATTATAGGGCCTTTGAAGTAGATCCATGGTGCGTTAATGCAACATTATTAACGCTTTTATGTACCCTTTGAAGTGCCTTTGTAATGCCCTTATGGATAAAAGCCATTATAGAGCCTTTGAAGTAGCTTTATGATGCGTTTATGAAACATTATTAAAGCTTTTATGTACCCTTAGAAGTGTCTTTGTAATGCCCTTATGGAACATCAACAAAGCCATTATAGAGCCTTTGGAGTAGCTTCATAGTACGTTCGTGGAACATTATTAAAGCTTTTATGTACCCTTTGAAGTGTCTTTGTAATACCCTTATGGAAGAAGAACATAGCCATTATAGAGCCTCAGATATATCTTTGTGATGTGTTCATGAAACATAATTTAAACTTTTATGTACCCTTTAAAGTGTCTTTGTAATGCCATTATGGAACATTAACAAAGCCATTATAGAGCCTTTGATGTAGCTTTATGATGCGTTGATGGAACATTATTAAAGCTTTTATGTACCCTTTGAAGCGGGCCCGGATATAGGCATGGGCAAGGAGGGGCAATGCCCCCCTAAATGCTGTGACTGCCCCCCCAAACCTAATGGCAGGCAAAAAAACAAAATTTAAAAAATATCTGTAGGAAAGTGGTCTGAGCGCTGTCTGCTCTCTGTCCCTCCTTCAAAGTAGCCTCTGATTGGTAGATACATAAGGAGGGCGTCACTTCAGTTCCTTGCTTGTGGTAAACCTGAACTCCACGTCTCATTCTCACAGCAGAGTTAGCAGACACAGAGCCGTCAGCAGAGCTCAGCTCAGCCGCTGTTTCGAGTTTTCCTCTGCCGTCTGTCACCGAAATTATTTGGCTACTTATCCCAAAACGCGTTCTTGTTCTCTGAAAGAACTTCTCTCCCTGTCTCTGTCGCGCTCTCGTAGTTTTTGTCGGCTAATTTGAGCCGAGTCACTATGCACAAATTTCTAGTTGCTAAAGCTACTACTGGCAGTTGTAGCGAAGCTGCCGCTGGCAATGCCAAGACCTCAGCAGGAGCTGAGTCTGAATCTTTACCCGGCTCGTCGGGCTGTACAGCTCCTCAACTCGCCACAACTTCTCCCCCCTGCGCCCAGTCCAGTCCCAGTACCTCGATTTCCTCCGGCTGCACAAGCACCACAGCCCCCGCTGTCCCCAGCTCAGTCGCGGCCGCGGCTGATATCGACACGGGCTTGAACGCTGTAGCACCATCACAACCCACAGCTCTGGTTTTCCCCAAGCGTAATTTTGGGAAGAACACACGCTCTTTCTGCCCAGGCTGGTATCGTGGGAGACCATGGCTTGAATATTTGTCAAAGCTTGATGCGTGCTTTTGTTTCCCATGTCGTAAAAAAAAAATAAAAAAAAATAAATGCAGCCTCAACGGGACAGCAGCCAGTGTCCTATTTGTGCCGGTCCCAAGCCCGGTGTCTAAGTGTCAAAGGGCATCCAACATAAAACCTAAGACAAATCAAATGGATCAAAAAAGAAGATAGATAGTTAAACTGTTATGATGATAGCATAGTTATTATAGTCTTCTATACGTCTGAGGGGTTAGGGAGGATTTTACACCTCAAAATATTTGCCCCCCTGAAAATTCTGCCTGCACCCTGTTGTGGGGTTGTCTAAATCCGGCCCTGCTTTGAAGTGCCTTTGTAATGTCCTTATGAAACATTAACCTAGCCATTACAGAGCATTTGAAGTAGTTTTATGATGTGTTAATGGACCATTATTGAAGCTATTATATTCCCTTTAAAGTGCCTTTGCAAAGCCGTTATGGAAAAAGAACATAGCCGTTATGGAGCCTTTGAATGTAGCTTTATGATGGGTTCATGAAACAATAATAAAGCTTTTATGTACCCTTTGAAGTGTCTTTGAAATGCCCTGATGGAACATTAACAAAGCCATTATAGAGCCTTTGAAGTAGCTTCATGGTGCATTGATGTAAAATTAATAAAGCTTTTATGTACCCTTTGCAGTGCCTTTCTAATGCCCTTATGGAACAAGAACATAGCCATTATAGAGCCTTTGATGTAGCATTATGATGCGTTTATGAAACATTATTAAAGCTTTTATGTACCCTTTGAAGTATCTTTGTAATGCCCATATTGAAAAAAGCCATTATAGAGCCTTTGAAGAAGCTTAATGATGTGTTGATGGACCCTTATTAAAGCTTTTTTGTTCCCTTTGAAGTACCTTTGTAATGCCCTTATGGAAAAAAGCCATTATAGAGCCTTTGAAGTAGCTTAATGATGTGTTGATGGACCATTTTTAAAGCTTTTTTGTTCCCTTTGAAGTGTCTTTGTAATGCCCTTATGGAACATTAACATAGCAATTATAGAGGCTTTGAAGTAGCTTTATGATGCCTTTATGGAACATTACTAAATCTTTGATGTATCCTTTGAAGTGCCTTTGTAATGCCCTTATGAAACGTTACCATAGCCATTATAGAGCCTTTGAAGTAGCTTTATGATGCGTTTATGGAACATTATTAAAGCTTTTATGTACCCTTTGAAGTGCCTTTCTAATGCCCTTATGGAACAAGAACATAGCCATAATTGAGCCTTTGATGTAACTTTATGATGCGTTTATGAAACATTATTAAAGCTTTAATATTTGATGCGTTATGATGCGTTCATGACACATTAATAAAGCTTTTATGTACCCTTTGAAGTGTCTTTGAAATGCCGTTATAGAACATTAACAGACCCATTATAGAGCCTTTGAAGTAGCTTCATGGTGCATTGATGTAACCTTAATAAAGCTTTTATGTACCCTTTGAAGTGTCTTTTAAATGCCCTTATGGAACATTAACAAAGCCATTATAGAGGCTTTGAAGTAGCTTTATGATGCGTTTATGGAACATTATTAAAACTTTGACCTATCCTTTGAAGTGCCTTTGTAATGGCCTTATGGAACATTAACATAGCCATTATAGAGCCTCTGAAGTAGCTTTATGATGCGTTTATGGAACATTATTAAAACTTTGATCTATCCTTTGAAGTGCCTTTGTGATGACCTAATGAAACATTACCATAGCCATTATAGAGCCTTTGAAGGAGCTTTATGATGCGTTTATGGAACATTATTAAAGCTTTTATGTACCCTTTGAAGTGCCTTTGTAATGCCCTTATGGAAGAAGAATATAGCCATTATAGAGCCTTTGATGTAGCTTTATGATGCATTTATGAAACATTATTAAAGCTTTTATGTACCCTTTGAAGTGTTTTTGTAATGCCCTTAAGGAACATTAACACAGCCATTATAGAGCCTTTGATGTAGCTTTATGATGCGTTTATGGAACATTATTAAAGCTTTTATGTACCCTTTGAAGTGCCTTTCTAATGCCCTTATGGAACAAGAACATAGCCATTATAGAGCCTTTCGTGTAGATTTATTTTGCGTTTATGAAACATTATTAAAGCTTTTGTGTATCCTTTGAAGTGTCATTGTAATGCCATTATGGAACATTAACAAAGCCATTATAGGGCCTTTGACGTAGATCCATGGTGCGTTGATGCAACATTATTGACTCTTTTATGTACCCTTTGAAGTGCCTTTCTAATGCCCTTATGGAACATTAACAAAGCCATTATAGGGCCTTTGAAGTAGATCCATGGTGCGTTGATGCAACATTATTAACGCTTTTATGTACCCTTTGAAGTGCCTTTGTACTGCCCTTATGGAACATTAACAAAGCCATTATAGGGCCTTTTAAAGTAGATTCATGGTGCGTTGATGGAACATTATTAACGCTTTTATGTACCCATTGAAGTGCCTTGGTAATGCCCTTATGGAAGAAGAATATAGCCATTATAGAGCCTTTGATGTAGCTTTATGATGCATTTATGAAACATTAATAAAGCTTTTATGTACCCTTTGAAGTGTCTTTGAAATGCCGTTATAGAACATTAACAGACCCATTATAGAGCCTTTGAAGTAGCTTCATGGTGCATTGATGTAACCTTAATAAAGCTTTTATGTACCCTTTGAAGTGTCTTTTAAATGCCCTTATGGAACATTAACAAAGCCATTATAGAGGCTTTGAAGTAGCTTTATGATGCGTTTATGGAACATTATTAAAACTTTGACCTATCCTTTGAAGTGCCTTTGTAATGGCCTTATGGAACATTAACATAGCCATTATAGAGCCTCTGAAGTAGCTTTATGATGCGTTTATGGAACATTATTAAAACTTTGATCTATCCTTTGAAGTGCCTTTGTGATGACCTAATGAAACATTACCATAGCCATTATAGAGCCTTTGAAGGAGCTTTATGATGCGTTTATGGAACATTATTAAAGCTTTTATGTACCCTTTGAAGTGCCTTTCTAATGCCCTTATGGAAAAAGAACATAGCCATTATAGAGCCTTTGATGTAGCATTATGATGCGTTTATGAAACATTATTAAAGCTTTTATGTACCCTTTGAAGTGTCCTTGTAACGCCATTATGGAACATTAACAAAGTCATTATAGGGCCTTTGAAGTAGATCCATGGTGCTTTGATGCAACATTATTAACGCTTTTATGTACCCTTTGAAGTGCCTTTGTAATGCCATTATAGAGCCTCTGATGTAGCTTTATGATGCGTTTGTGAAACATTATTAAAGCTTTTATGTACCCTTTGAAGTGTCTTTGTAATGCCCTTATGGAACATTAACAAAGCCATTATAGGGCCTTTGAAGTAGATTCATGGTGCGTTGATGGAACATTATTAACACTTTTATGTACCCATTGAAGTGCCTTTGTAATGCCCTTATGGAAGAAGAACATAGCCAATATAGAGCCTTTGATGCAGCTTTATGATGAGTTCATGAAACAATAATAAAGCTTTTATGTACCCATTGAAGTGTCTTTGAAATGCCCTCATGTAACATTAACAAAGCCATTATAGAGCCTTTGAAGTAGCTTCATGGTGCATTGATGTAACATTAATAAAGCTTTTATGTACCCTTTGAAGTGCCTTTGTAATGCCTTTATGGAACAAGAACATAGCCATTATAGAGCCTTTGATGTAGCTTTATGATGGGTTCATGAAACAATAATACAGCTTTTATGTACCCTTTGAAGTGTCTTTGAAATGCCCTCATGGAACATTAACAAAGCCATTATAGAGCATTTGAAGGAGCTTCATGGTGCATTAATGTAACATTAATAAAGGATTTATGTACCCTTTGAAGTGCCTTTCTAATGCCCTTATGGAACAAGAACATAGCCATTATTAAGCCTTTGATGTAGCTTTATGATGCGTTTATGAAACATTATTGAAGCTTTTATGTACCCTTTGAAAGGTCTTTGTAAAGCCCTTATGGAACATTAACAAAGCCATTATAGAGCCTTTAATGTAGCTTTATGATGCGTTCATGAAACATTATTAAAGCTTTTATGTACCCTTTGAAGTGTCTTTGTAATGCCCTTATGGAACATTAACAAAGCCATTATAGGGCCTATGAAGTAGCTTCATGGTGCATTGATGTAACATTAATAAAGCTTTTATGTACCCTTTGAAGTGCCTTTGTAATGCCTTTATGGAACAAGAACATAGCCATTATAGAGCCTTTGATGTAGCTTTATGATGGGTTCATGAAACAATAATACAGCTTTTATGTACCCTTTGAAGTGTCTTTGAAATGCCCTCATGGAACATTAACAAAGCCATTATAGAGCATTTGAAGGAGCTTCATGGTGCATTAATGTAACATTAATAAAGGATTTATGTACCCTTTGAAGTGCCTTTCTAATGCCCTTATGGAACAAGAACATAGCCATTATTAAGCCTTTGATGTAGCTTTATGATGCGTTTATGAAACATTATTGAAGCTTTTATGTACCCTTTGAAAGGTCTTTGTAAAGCCCTTATGGAACATTAACAAAGCCATTATAGAGCCTTTAATGTAGCTTTATGATGCGTTCATGAAACATTATTAAAGCTTTTATGTACCTTTTGAAGTGCCTTTGTAATTTCCTTATGAAACATTAACCTAGCCATTACAGAGCCTTTGATGTAGCTTTATGATGGGTTTATGAAACATTATTAAAGCTTTTATGTACCCTTAGAAGTGTCTTTGTAATGCCCTTATGGAACATCAACAAAGCCATTATAGAGCCTTTGAAGTAGCTTCATATTACGTTCGTGGAACATTATTAGAGCTTTTATGTACCCTTTGAATTGCCTTTGTAATGTCCTTATGAAACATTAACCTAGCCGTTACAGAGCATTTGAAGTAGCTTTAAGATGTGTTAATGGACCATTATTGAAGCTATTATGTTCCCTTTAAAGTGCCTTTGCAACGCCCTTATGGAACATTAACATAGCCATTATAGAGCCTTTGATGTAGCTTTATGATGCGTTTATGAAACATTATTAAAGCTTTTATGTACCCTTTGAAGTGTCCTTGTAATACCATTATGGAACATTAACAAAGCCATTATATAGCCTTTGAAGTAGTTCATGGTGCATTGATGTAACATTAATAAAGCTTTTATGTACCCTATGAAGTGCCTTTGTAATGCCCTTACGGAACAAGAACATAGCAATTATAGAGCGTTTGATGTAGCTTTATGATGCGTTCATGAAACAATAATAAAGCTTTTATGTACCCTTTGAAGTGTCTTTGAAATGTCCTTATGGAACATTAACAAACCCATTATAGAGCCTTTGAAGTAGCTTCATGGTGCATTGATGTAACATTAATAAAGCTTTTATGTACCCTTTGAAGTGTCTTTTAAATGCCCTTATGGAACATTAACAAAGCCATTATAGAGGCTTTGTAGTAGCTTTATGATGCGTTTATGGAACATTATTAAAACTTTGACCTATCCTTTGAAGTGACTTTGTAATGCCCTTATGGAACATTAACATAAGCATTATAGAGCCTTTGAAGTAGCTTTATGATGCGTTAATGGAACATTATTAAAGCTTTTATGTACCCTTTAAAGTGCCTTTCTAATGCCCTTATGGAACATTAACAAAGCCATTATAGGGCCTTTGAAGTAGATCCAAGGTGCGTTGATGCAACATTATTAACGCTTTTATGTACCCTTTGAAGTGCCTTTGCAATGCCAATATAGAGCCTCTGATGTAGCTTTATGATGCGTTTATGAAACATTATTAAAGCCTTTATGTACCCTTTGAAGTGTCTTTGTAATGCTTTTATGGAACAAGAACATAGCCATTATTGAGCCTCTGATGTAGCTTTATGATGCGTTTATGAAACATTATTAAAGCCTTTATGTACCCTTTGAAGTGCCTTTGTAATGCCAATATAGATTCTCTGATGTAGCTTTATGATGCGTTTATGAAACATTATTAAAGCCTTTATGTACCCTTTGAAGTGTCTTTGTAATGCCCTTATGGAACAATAACAAAGCCATTATAGGGCCTTTGAAGTAGCTTTATGATGCGTTTATGAAACATTATTAAAGCTTTTATGTACCCTTTGAAGTGTCTTTGTAATGCCCTTATGGAACATTAACAAAGCCATTATAGGGCCTTTGAAGTAGATTCATGGTGCGTTGATGGAACATTATTAATGCTTTTAAGTACCCATGGAAAGTGCCTTGGTAATGCCCTTATGGAAGAAGAACATAGCCAATAAAAAGCCTTTGATGCAGCCTTATGATGGGTTCATGAAACAATAATAAAGCTTTTATGTACCCTTTGAAGTGTCTTTGTAATGCCTTTATGGAAAAAGAACATAGCCATTATAGAGCCTTTGTTGTAGCTTTATGATTCGTTTATGAAACATTATTAAAGCTTTTATGTACCCTTAGAAGTGTCTTTGTAATGCCCTTATGGAACATCAACAAAGCCATTATAGAGCCTTTGAAGTAGCTTCATATTACGTTCGTGGAACATTATTAAAGCTTTTATGTACCCTTTGAAGTGCCTTTGTAATACCCTTGTGGAAGAAGAACATAGGCATTATAGAGCCTCTGATATATCTTTGTGATGTGTTTATGCAACATTATTAAAGCTTTTATGTACCCTTTGAATTGCCTTAGTAATGTCCTTATGAAACATTAACCTAGCCATTAAAGAGCATTTGAAGTAGCTTTATGATGTGTTAATGGACCATTATTGAAGCTATTATGTTCCCTTTAACGTGCCTTTGCAACGCCCTTATGGAACATTGACATAGCCATTACAGAGCCTTTGATGTAGCTTCATGATGCGTTTATGAAACATTATTAAAGCTTTTATGTACCCTTTGAAGAGTCCATGTAATGCCATTATGGAAAATTAACAAAGCCATTATATAGCCTTTGAAGTAGTTTCATGGTGCATTGATGTAACATTAATAAAGCTTTTATGTACCCTATGAAGTGCCTTTGTAATGCCTTTATGGAACAAGAACATAGCAATTATAGAGCCTGTGATGTAGCTTTATGATGCGTTCATGAAACAATAATAAAGCTTTTATGTACCATTTGAAGTGTCTTTGAAATGCCCTTATGGAACATTAACAAAGCCATTATAGAGCCTTTGAAGTAGCTTCAAGGTGCATTGATGTAACATTAATAAAGCTTTTATGTACCCTTTCAAATGTCTTTGAAATGCCCTTATGGAACAATAACAAAGCCATTATAGAGGCTTTGAAGTAGCTTTATGATGCGTTTATGGAACATTATTAAAACTTTGACCTATCCTTTGAAGTACCTTTGTAATGCCCTAATGAAACATTACCATAGCCATTATAGAGCCTTTGAAGGAGCTTTATGATGCGTTTATGGAACATTATTAAAGCTTTTATGTACCCTTTGAAGTGCCTTTCTAATGCCCTTATGGAACATTAACAAAGCCATTATAGGGCCTTTGAAGTAGATCCATGGTGCGTTGATGCAACATTATTAACGCTTTTATGTACCCTTTGAAGTGCCTTTGTAATGCCAATATAGAGCCTCTGATGTAGCTTTATGATGCGTTTATGAAACATTATTAAAGCTTTTATGTACCCTTTGAAGTGTCTTTGTAATGCCCTTATGGAACATTAACAAAGCCATTATAGGGCCTATGAAGTAGCTTCATGGTGCATTGATGTAACATTAATAAAGCTTTTATGTACCCTTTGAAGTGTATTTTAAATGCCCTTATGGAACATTAACAAAGCCATTATAGAGGCTTTGAAGTAGCTTTATGTTGCGTTTATGGAACATTATTAAAACTTTGATCTATCCTTTGAAGTGCCTTTGTAATGCCCTTATGGAACATTAACATAGCCATTATAGAGCCTCCTATGTAGCTTTATGATGCGTTGATGCAACATTATTAACGCTTTTATGTACCCTTTGAAGTGCCTTTGTAATGCCCTTATGGAAAAAAGCCATTATAGAGCCTTTGAAGTAGCTTAATGATGTGTTCATGGACCATTATTAAAGCTTTTTTGTTCCCTTTGAAGTGTCTATGTAATGCCCTTATAGAACATTAACATAGCCATTATAGAGGCTTTGAAGTAGCTTTATGATGCCTTTATGGAATATTATTAAATCTTTTATGTATCCTTTGAAGTGCCTTTGTAATGCCCTTATGAAACGTTACCATAGCCATTATACAGCCGTTGAAGTAGCTTTATGATGCGTTTATGGAACATTATCAAAGCTTTTATGTACCCTTTGAAGTGCCTTTCTAATGCCCTTATGGAACAAGAAACAATAATAAAGCTTTTATGTACCATTTGAAGTGTCTTTGAAATGCCCTTATGGAACACTAACAAAGCCATTATAGAGGCTTTGAAGAAGCTTTATGATGCGATTATGGAACATTAATAAAACTTTGATCTATCCTTTGAAGTGCCTTTGTAATGCCCTTATGGAACATTACCAAAGCGATTATAGAGCCTTTAAAGGAGCTTTATGATGCGTTTATGGAACATTATTAAAGCTTTTATGTACCCTTTGAAGTGCCTTTCTAATGCCCTTATGGAACAAGAACATAGCCATTATAGAGCCTTTTATGTAGCCCTATGATGCGTTTATAAAACATTATTAACGCTTTTAAGTACCCTTTGAAGTGTCTTTGTAATGCCCTTATGGAACATTAACAAAGCCATTATAGGGCCTTTGAAGTAGCTTAATGATGTGTTGATGGACCATTATCAAAGCTTTTTTGTTGTCTTTGAAGTACCATTCTAATGCCCTTATGGAACAAGAACACAGCGATTATAGTGCCTTTGATGTAGCCTTATGATGCGTTTATGAAACATTATTAAAGCTTTTATGTATCCTTTGAAGTGTCCTTGTAATGCCATTATGAAACATTAAGAAAGCCATTACAGGGCCTTTGAAGTAGATCCATGGTGGGTTGATGCAACATTATTAACGCTTTTAAGTACCCTTTGAAGTGCCTTTGTATTGCCCTTATGGAAAAAAGCCATTATAGAGCCTTTGAAGTAGCTTAATGATGTGTTCATGGACCATTATTAAAGCTTTTTTGTTCCCTTTGAAGTGTCTTTGTAATGCCCTTATGGAACATTAACATAGCCATTATAGAGGGTTTGTAGTAGCTTTATGATGCCTTTATAGACCATTATTAAATCTTTGATGCATCCTTTGAAGTGCCTTTGTAATGCCCTTATGAAACGTTACCATAGCCATTATAGAGCCTTTGAAGTAGCTTTATGATGCGTTTATGGAACATTATTAAAGCTTTTATGTACCCTTTGAAGTGCCTTTCTAATGCCCTTATGGAACAAGAACATAGCCATTATTGAGCCTTTGATGTAACTTTATGATGCGTTTATGAAACATTATTAAAGCTTATGATTTGATGTGTTATGATGCGTTCATGAAACATTAATAAAGCTTTTATGTACCCTTTGAAGTGTCTTTGAAATGCCCTTATGGAACATTAACAAACCCATTATAGAGCCTTTGAAGTAGCTTCATGGTGCATTGATGTAACATTAATAAAGCTTTTATGTACCCTTTAAAGTGTCTTTTAAATGCCCTTATGGAACATTAACAAAGCCATTATAGAGGCTTTGAAGTAGCTTTATGTTGCATTTATGGAACATTATTAAAACTTTGATCTATCCTTTGAAGTGCCTTTGTAATGCCCTTATGGAACATTAACATAGCCATTATAGAGCCTCTGAAGTCGCTTTATGTTGCGTTTATGGAACATTATTAAAACTTTGATCTATCCTTTGAAGTGCCTTTGTAATGCCCTTATGGAACATTAACATAGCCATTATAGAGCCTTTGAAGGAGCTTTATGATGCGTTTATGGAACATTATTAAAGCATTTATGTACCCTTTGAAGTGCCTTTCTAATGCCCTTATGGAACAAGAACATAGCCATTATAGAGGCTTTGATGTAGCTTTATGATGCGTTTATGAAACATTATTAAAGTTTTTATGTACCCTTTAAAGTGTTTTTGTAATGCCCTTATGGAACATTAACAAAGCCATTATAGGGCTTTTGAAGTAGATTCATGGTGCATTGATGGAACATTATTAATGCTTTTATGTACCCTTTGAAGTGCCTTTGTAATGCCCTTATGGAACAAAGCCATTATAGAGCCTCTGATGTAGCTTTATGATGCGTTTATGAAACATTATTAAAGCTTTTATGTACCCTTTGAAGTGTTTTTGTAATGCCCTTATGGAACATTAACAAAGCCTTTATAGGGCCTTTGATGTATCTTTGTGATGCATTTATGTAACATTATTAAAGCTTTTCTGTACCCTTTGAAGTGCAGTTCTAATGCCCTTATGGAACAAGAACATAGCCATTATAGAGCCTTTGATGTTGCTGTATGATGCGTTCATCAAACATTAATAAAGCTTTTATGTACCCTTTAAAGTGTCTTTGAAATGCCCTTATGGAAAATTAACAAAGCCATTATAGAGCCTTTGAAGTAGCTTCATGATGCGTTTATGGAACATTATTAAAACTTTGATCTATCCTTTGAAGTGCCTTTGTAATGCCCTTATGGAACAAGAACATAGCCATTATAGAGCCTTTGATGTAGCTTTATGATGAGTTTATTAAACATTAATGAAGCTTTTATGTACCCTTTGAAGTGTCTTTGTAATGCCCTTATGGAACATTAACAAAGCCATTATAGAGCCTTTGAAGTAACTTCATGGTGCATTGATGTAACATTAGTAAAGCTTTTATGTAACCTTTGAAGTGTCTTTGAAATGCCCTTATGGAACATTAACAAAGCCATTATAGAGCCTTTGAAGTAGCTTTATGATGCGTTTATGGAACATTATTAAAGCTTTTATGTATCCTTTGAAGTGCCTTTGTCATGCCCTAATGAAACATTACCATAGCCATTATAGAGCCTTTGAAGTAGCTTTATGATACATTTATGGAACATTATTAAAGTTTTTATGTACCCTTTGAAGTGCCTTTCTAAGGCCCTTATGGAACAAGAACATCGCCATTATAGAGCCTTTGATGTAGCTTTATGATGCATTTATGAAACATTATTAAAGCTTTTATGTATCCTTTGAAGTGTCCTTGTAATGCCATTATGGAACATTAACAAAGCCATTATAGGGCTTTTGAAGTAGATTCATGGTGCGTTGATGGAACATTATTAACGCTTTTATGTACCCTTTGAAGTACCTTTGTAATGCCATTATAGAGCCTCTGATGTAGCTTTATGATGCGTTTATGAAACATTATTAAAGCTTTTATGTACCCTTTGAAGTGTCTTTGTAATGCCCTTATGGAACATTAACAAAGCCTTTATAGGGCCTTTGATGTATCTTTGTGATGTATTTATGAAACATTATTAAAGCTTTTCTGTACCCTTTAAAGTGCCTTTCTAATGCCCTTATGGAACATTAACAAAGCCATTATAGGGCTTTTGAAGTAGATTCATGGTGCGTTGATGGAACATTATTAACGCTTTTATGTACCCTTTGAAGTACCTTTGTAATGCCATTATAGAGCCTCTGATGTAGCTTTATGATGCGTTTATGAAACATTATTAAAGCTTTTATGTACCCTTTGAAGTGTCTTTGTAATGCCCTTATGGAACATTAACAAAGCCTTTATAGGGCCTTTGATGTATCTTTGTGATGTATTTATGAAACATTATTAAAGCTTTTCTGTACCCTTTAAAGTGCCTTTCTAATGCCCTTATGGAACATTAACAAAGCCATTATAGGGCTTTTGAAGTAGATTCATGGTGCGTTGATGGAACATTATTAACGCTTTTATGTACCCTTTGAAGTACCTTTGTAATGCCATTATAGAGCCTCTGATGTAGCTTTATGATGCGTTCATGAAACATTATTAAAGCTTTTATGTACCCTTTGAAGTGTCTTTGTAATGCCCTTATGGAACATTAACAAAGCCTTTATAGGGCCTTTGATGTATCTTTGTGATGCATTTATGTAACATTATTAAAGCTTTTCTGTACCCTTTGAAGTGCCGTTCTAATGCCCTTATGGAACAAGAACATAGCCATTATAGAGCCTTTGATGTTGCTGTATGATGCGTTCATCAAACATTAATAAAGCTTTTATGTATCCTTTAAAGTGTCTTTGAAATGCCCTTATGGAACATTAACAAAGCCATTATACAGCCTTTGAAGTAGCTTTATGATGCGTTTATGGAACATTATTAAAACTTTGATCTATCCTTTGAAGTGCCTTTGTAATGCCCTTATGGAACAAGAACATAGCCATTATAGAGCCTTTGATGTAGCTTTATGATGAGTTTATTAAACATTAATGAAGCTTTTATGTACCCTTTGAAGTGTCTTTGTAATGCCCTTATGGAACATTAACAAAGCCATTATAGAGCCTTTGAAGTAACTTCATGGTGCATTGATGTAACATTAGTAAAGCTTTTATGTAACCTTTGAAGTGTCTTTGAAATGCCCTTATTGAACATTAACAAAGCCATTATAGAGCCTTTGAAGTAGCTTTATGATGCGTTTATGGAACATTATTAAAGCTTTGATGTATCCTTTGAAGTGCCTTTGTCATGCCCTAATGAAACATTACCATAGCCATTATAGAGCCTTTGAAGTAGCTTTATGATACATTTATGGAACATTATTTAAGTTTTTATGTACCCTTTGAAGTGCCTTTCTAAGGCCCTTATGGAACAAGAACATCGCCATTATAGAGCCTTTGATGTAGCTTTATGACGCATTTATGAAACATTATTAAAGCTTTTATGTATCCTTTGAAGTGTCCTTGTAATGCCATTATGGAACATTAACAAAGCCATTATAGGGCTTTTGAAGTAGATTCATGGTGCATTGATGGAACATTATTAACGCTTTTATGTACCCTTTGAAGTACCTTTGTAATGCCATTATAGAGCCTCTGATGTAGCTTTATGATGCGTTTATGAAACATTATTAAAGCTTTTATGTACCCTTTGAAGTGTCTTTGTAATGCCCTTATGGAACATTAACAAAGCCTTTATAGGGCCTTTGATGTATCTTTGTGATGTATTTATGAAACATTATTAAAGCTTTTCTGTACCCTTTGAAGTGCCTTTGTAATGCCCTTATGGAACAAAGCCATTATAGAGCCTCTGATGTAGCTTTATGATGCGTTTATGGAACATTATTAAAGCTTTTATGTACCCTTTGAAGTGCCTTTCTAATGCCCTTATGGAACATTAACAAAGCCATTATAGGGCCTTTGAAGTAGATCCATGGTGCGTTGATGCAACATTATTAACGCTTTTATGTACCCTTTGAAGTGCCTTTGTAATGCCCTTATGGAACATTAACAAAGCCATTATAGGGCCTTTTAAAGTAGATTCATGGTGCGTTGATGGAACATTATTAACGCTTTTATGTACCCATTGAAGTGCCTTGGTAATGCCCTTATGGAAGAAGAATATAGCCATTATAGAGCCTTTGATGTAGCTTTATGATGCATTTATGAAACATTATTAAAGCTTTTATGTACCCTTTGAAGTGTTTTTGTAATGCCCTTAAGGAACATTAACACAGCCATTATAGAGCCTTTGATGTAGCTTTATGATGCGTTTATGGAACATTATTAAAGCTTTTATGTACCCTTTGAAGTGCCTTTCTAATGCCCTTATGGAACAAGAACATAGCCACTATAGAGCCTTTCGTGTAGATTTACTTTGCATTTATGAAACATTATTAAAGCCTTTATGTACCCTTTGAAGTGCCTTTGTAATGCCAATATAGATTCTCTGATGTAGCTTTATGATGCGTTTATGAAACATTATTAAAGCCTTTATGTACCCTTTGAAGTGTCTTTGTAATGCATTTATGGAAAAAGAACATAGCCATTATAGAGCCTTTGTTGTAGCTTTATGATTCGTTTATGAAACATTATTAAAGCTTTTATGTGCCCTTTGAATTGTCTTTGTAATGCCCTCATGGAACATTAACAAAGCCATTATGGAGCCTTTGAAGTAGCTTCATGGTGCGTTGATGGAACATTATTAAAGCTTTTATGTACCCTTTGAAGTGCCTTTGTAATGCCATTTTAGAATAATATAATTATAGAGCCTTTGAAGTAGCTTTATGATGCGTTAATCAAACATTATTAATTAAATCTTTTATGTACCCTTTGAAGTGCCTTTGCAATGCCCTTATGGAACATTAAGGAAGCCATTATAGAGCCTTTGAAGTAGCTTCATGATGTGTTGATGAAACATTATTAAAGCTTTTATGTATCTTTTGAAGTGCCTTTGTGATCCCCTAATGAAACATTAACATAGCCATTACAGAACCATTGAAGTAGGTTTATGATGTGTTGATGGACCATTATTAATTTTTTTGTGTAACCTTTGAAGTGCCTTTGTAATGCCCTCATGGGACATTAACAAAGCCATTATAGAGCCTTTGAAGTAGCCTCATGGTGTGTTGATGCAACATTTTTAAAGCATTTATGTACCCTTTGAAGCCCTTATGGAACAATAACATAGCCATTACAGAGTTTTTGAAGTAGCTTTATGATAGGTTTATGGAACAATATTAAATATTTTATGTAACCTTTTAAGTGTCTTTGTAATGCCCTCATGGGACATTAACAAAGCCATTATAGAGCCTTTGAAGGAGCTTTATGGTACGTTTATGGAACATTATTAAAGCTTTTATGTAACCTTTAAAGTGCCTTTGTAATGCCCTTATGGAACAATAACAAAGCCATTATAGAGCCTTTAAAGTAGCTTTATGATGGTTATGAAACATGTAGGACGCATCAACAGCCTCATTTCTGATTAATTAAATTGGAGAAGATCGTGTGTATCAGTGACTCTTTCTGTGATGAGAAAATCTTAGTTCACACTCCTGAGAGCAACAAAAGAAGCCAGGACCTCCATTTTGTGAATGGCCTTTGTCACTCTCGACACCTCTACAATGGTCCCAAAACTCAGTCAGGGGGAGCTGGTTCCATAAACTAGGGGCGCAAACTGAGAACACCCGCTCACCGCGGGCCTTATAGCGGGGCTGGACGAACCTGCAGCAAGTGCTGCTCAGAGGACCTCAGGGAACGCCTCGGGACATAGGGACAGAGAAACTGTGCCAAGTAGGGTGGCCCGAGCGCATGCAAAGATTTAAAAGCAAATAAAAGGATCTTAAATTTAATCCGATAGCGGATTGGCAGCCAGTGCAGATTAGCCAGTACAGGGGTGATATGTTGCTTCAAAGTAGTCCCAGTTAAAAATTGTGCAGCAGCATTTTGTACTAACTGGAGACAAACTATTGCGGATGAAGGAGCATCATATAACAGAGAGTTGGCATAATCAAGGCGTGATGTCACAAACGCATGGATGACTGAGTGAAGATCTTTTCTCCTCAAAATGGGTTTTAGCTTGGTCAGCCTACGGAGGTGGAAAAAACAGGATCTAACAACCTGATTAATCTGGACATCAAATCTGAGGTCAGAGTCAAAGATGTGTTTTGTGTCGAGTGAGTCATCTTCCCAGATTTAGGATCTTCGCTGGAGAGTTGTAGCAGGAAATTACGCACGGCTGGAGGACGTTATGGTTGATGAGGAGAGGTAGCGTTTTTAAACCCCGGCCTGACAATCATTCATTGCCTGGTTGTTAACCTGGTGGGGTAAATCAACAGAGCTGCTCTCTGAATTATTTCCTAGAGTTACTTAGAAGTTTTTCCAAGTTCCTAGTGTGCTTTTTGAAGAAGTGTTTTTTGCTGCGCTGATATAACTGTACCTTCTTAGGATTATCTCTCAACACTGCCACTCCCTCTGTGCTGTTTCTCTGTGCCTCATCAACCTGCGCTCCAGCACCCTCCTTCTGCCTGCCCGCTCTCTGGCACCTGCTCACTCGACGCACCTCCCTGGATCATTCAGCACCATCGCATCACTGCTCCTGTCTCCCCCTCACGCTGCTCTTCCCTGCCTCACCGTGAGTTCACCCATCCAGTTACGCACATTCTCCTGTTGCTCCTCTGGACCCCCATTAACTGTCCTCTCTCCCGCAGAACCAGATCTCCTGAGTTCCAGCACTTTTGCACATTCACCTTCCCCTGTAAATTGTAAATAAACCTATTTTCATTTTTCACCCACACCGTTGTCCGTGTGAGTCTGCTTGTGGGTCAAACACCTCTCTGAGTCCATGACAATCAAAGCTTGTATGTGCCCTTTAAAGTGCATTTGTAATTCCCTTATGGAACATTAACAAAGCCATTATAGAGCCTTTGAAGTACACTGTAAGAAAAGACTGTGAAATTTATAGTAAAACTACGTAAAAGCCCTACTGTATTGTAAACATAAAATCAATTATTTTTAGTTTAAGTCTCTGTTAACCTTGGTAAACTACTTAACACTAATATTCTGTAATGTTTATGACAACAACCTGTAATTAGAATCCAATTTATTTGTTGAAACTACAATTTCTGGTAGCAGAAATAGTGTATTGCTATTAACAAAACAATTTTGTTAAGTTGACATGCTAATGATGTAAAAGCAATAATTTTATTCTGTAGTTTCTGCTTTGGTTTAGGTAGTTTTTTTTAATCTATTTATTTATTTATTTATTTATTTATTTATTTATTTAATAACTTATTTTGCATTAAGACTTTACATTCTTATTGTTCAATGTAGTGAATGCCATCATTATCCAGAGGTTTGTTATGATATCAAAAGCATGTTTTCACACAGTCACAAAAATTGCACCAAAATGAACTCTGATAACAGCCATAAAAACTTCCTGTTCAAACCCCAATTCACTATGGAACATAGGTGTGGCTGAGATGGAGCTTAGCTATTTATACTCCACAGCAGCAGAACACTGACATCAGTATAAAGAAAATATGGTCTCAGCCAATAACAATGCATGATTCAAATTCAAGTGCAGTATAACATTTTAACCTGAAGAGGGCGCTCCACTAACAGTTTTTGGTAAAAAGTAATTTTTTATTTAATTATGACAAAATGCCAAAGTTAATACCCAGAAATGAAGGCAGCACTATTAGACACTCATTTACACAGTTTATCAGCAAAAACAAAGTTGATTTGGGAGTAAGCTGTGCTTTAAAGTAGGGTAATTTATTCTATATGTTTTTAAAATAGTTTTGTAATTAACATTATATTTTATTTATTGACCTCATACTTGCTTAGCTTTTGGAATTGTGCCACTGGTATATTTTTAAAAAATGACTTCGCAGATTAGATAAAAATGTTTTCACAAACTTAAATAGAACTTCTGAGACGAACTTGAATGCGTCATAAAATATAGCGGAAGCTGTAGACGTCATTAACGAGTAGACTGTTTCAGAGTGGTTTTTGAAGTGGACAATGCTGAAGCTAGGAGGACTGTGGGAAAACTTAAGAAAATTTTGTCCTTTTAAAAAATTTTAAGGACATGTCTTACATTCAAGAATATTGGAGGGTCTGTTGGCTGTTTGACCGGAAAATCGACACTTTGCATGGTAAGCTTCAAATTTACGTAATACTTTTTTTCTTTAATGTGAAAAGCACATGCAAACATTTAAAATCGTGAAAATGATTACTTGCGTATTTTGTAAAAAGCAATTGCACACATTAAAAGGCTATGTACGTCATTACAGAGTGCACAGGAATGAATCATGTCTGTTTAAAAGTGTCGGCGCCAACTGCAGACAAACATTTGCTACTTACTCGGCATTCAAGGGACATTTTTGTCGTCTGCACAATACACCTGCACCTCAAGTTGTTCCTAAAGCTGTTGTTGCAGATTTACATGTCCAGTCAGTGGTTGCAAGTATTTTTTCACCAAAAAGTCATCACTTACTTCTCACATGAGCAGGAAGCATTAAGCATGCTCCCTAGATGGTATTGATGACATGTACAGGGAAACTTGCCACCAGCTCCCAATTAATGTTGTCATTACAGATGATTCTGAAATCAGGAATGAAGCGATGCAAACAGCTAGCTTGGCCAGTGAAATGCCAGAGATTGAAAGTCAGTGCTATCTCAGAAACATGTGTCTCTTTTACCTTAAGCTGCAAGGACAGCTGCTTATTCCTACGTCTACTATACAGACTATTGTTGAGGAAATGCAAAATGTGCATAAGTTAGGTCAAGCCTACACAATAACTAAAGTGAGTTCTTTATTAAAAAATGATATGAACCTATCGGATGACGCTATCACTAAAATATGTGATTGCATTAAAGATTCAGATTTGTTCTCTACTTAACATCAGGGACAATTAAGAACAACTTACTCAAGGAATCAAACATTCTCAAAACTCTTAAATTACACAGAACCCCAAAAAGTGTTGTTGGGAGTGGGTGAAAACATGAGAAAAAAATATGCTTACTATGTACCAGTGGCAGAAACACTGAGGAATGTTTTACAGTCAAATTTATGGAAGAATATGCAGTCACACCAATTTGGAGACCCTGATGTAGATGTTTTTACAGATATATATGATGGACGAAATTTCAATCATCACCAGTTCTTTAATGAAAATCAGAGCAGATAAAATAAATGTGGATGGAAAAACAGTAAAAGGAGGCCTGTACTGCATTGTTGGGGATAACTTAGGTTCACATTGCATTGGTGGGTTCACCGAAAACGTCAGTTGCTCGCAATATTTTTGCAGGTTCTGTGAAATCGCAAGAAGGGAGTTTGATGCTGATCCCAATGCCCTTGGTCCTCCACGCACCCCAGAAACATATGACGCAGCTGTTGTTGATCTCCAGGCTGATGAAAATAATAATGTTAGAGGAATAAAGGTAAATTCTATATTTAATACTCTTGAGTCTTTTCATGTATCCCAGCCTGGTCTCCCACCTTGTTTAGGTCATGACCTCTTTGAAGGAGTCTTATCATATGATCTGGCAATGTACCTGAAGAACTTCATAAAAAAGAAAAAAATGGTTCACATACTCCCTTTTAAACAGGCGCATCAAACAGTTTAAGTACAAAGGATCTGAAGCACGCACAAAGCCATGTACTGTCAACACTGACGGAGCCAAGTTATCAGGACAGGCTGTTCAAAACTGAAGCCCCGCTGGGCTTTCGGTTGATGCTGCTGGCGTCCATTTTCTGTTCACAGTTCCAATAAACAGATACATCCATGGAGACCACCTGCTAAGCCCCACCCATCATTATCATTAACCAATCTACACAGTGCATTTTCGCCTGCTCCCAATCATTACCTGCAAGTCAACAAACTGACATGTAAGAGAGACAATCATGACCGTATTTTTTGTAAATAACCATTATTTTATTCTGATTGGACGATAATGAAAATTGAGGCCAAAGTCTTGCATGGGGCATTTTTACGTTGCGGCAATAAACAGTTCTGCCGGCAGAGGGCCCCTCTGTGCCCAAGGGCCCCTGGGCACGTGCCCAGATTGCCCATATGGTAGATCCGGGTCAGGTTACATCACAGACTGGGAAAAATTATCCGTCATAAAGGTTAATGGCCTATACAGTGGGGCAAAAAAGTATTTAGTCAGCCACCAATTGTGTAAGTTCTCCCACTTAAAAAGATCAGAGAGGCCTGTAATTTTCATCATAGGTATACCTCAACTATGAGAGACAAAATGAGGAAAAAAAATCCAGAAAATCACATTGTCTGATTTTTAAAGAATTTATTTGCAAATTATGGTGGAAAATAAGTATTTGGTCACCTACAAACAAGTAAGATTTCTGGCTTTCACAGACCTGTAACTTCTTTAAGAGGCTCCTCGGTCCTCCACTCGTTACCTGTATTAATGGCACCTGTGTGAACTCGTTATCAGTATAAAAGACACCTGTCCACAACCTCAAACAGTCACGCTCCAAACTCCACTATGGCCAAGACCAAAGAGCTGTCAAAGGACACCAGAAACAAAATTGTAGACCTTCACCAGGCTGGGAAGACTGAATCTGCAATAGGTAAGCAGCTTGGTGTGAAGAAATCAACTGTGGGAGCAATTATTAGAAAATGGAAGACATACAAGACCACTGATAATCTCCCTCGATCTGGGGCTCCACACAAGATCTCACCCCGTGGGGTCAAAATGATCACAAGAACGGTGAGCAAAAATCCCAGAACCACACGGAGGGACCTAGTGAATGACCTGCAGAGAGCTGGGACCAAAGTAACAAAGGCTACCATCAGTAACACACTACGCCGCCAGGGACTCAAATCCTGCAGTGCCAGACGTGTCCCCCTGCTGAAGCCAGGACACATCCAGGCCCGTCTGCGGTTTGCTAGAGAGCATTTGGATGATCCAGAAGAGGATTGGGAGAACATCATATGGTCAGATGAAACCAAAATAGAACTTTTTGGTAGAAACTCAACTTGTCGTGTTTGGAGGGGAAAGAATGCTGAGTTGGATCCAAAGAACACCATACCTACTGTAAAGCATGGGGGTGGAAACATCATGCTTTGGGGCTGTTTTTCTGCAAGGGGACCAGGACGACTGATCCGTGTAAAGGAAAGAATGAATGGGGCCATGTATCGTAAGATTTTGAGTGAAAACCTCCTTCCATCAGCAAGGGCATTGAAAATGAGACGTGGCTGGGTCTTTCAGCATGACAATGATCCCAAACACACCGCCCGGGCAACGAAGGAGTGGCTTCGTAAGAAGCATTTCAAGGTCCTGGAGTGGCCTAGCCAGTCTCCAGATCTCAACCCCATAGAAAATCTCTGGAGGGAGTTGAAAGTCCGTGTTGCCCAGCGTCAGCCCCAAAACATCACTGCTCTAGAGGAGATCTGCATGGAGGAATGGGCCAAAATACCAGCAACAGTGTGTGAAAACCTTGTGAAGACTTACAGAAAACGTTTGACCTCTGTCATTGCCAACAAAGGCTATATAACAAAGTATTGAGATTAACTTTTGTTATTGACCAAATACTTATTTTCCACCATAATTTGCAAATAAATTCTTTAAAAATCAGACAATGTGATTTTCTGGATTTTTTTTCCTCATTTTGTCTCTCATAGTTGAGGTATACCTATGATGAAAATTACAGGCCTCTCTGATCTTTTTAAGTGGGAGAACTTACACAATTGGTGGCTGACTAAATACTTTTTTGCCCCACTGTATTTGCATAGCACTTTTCGAGCCTTACACCCCACCCCCACCCCCCCCACACACACACACTCACATTGATAGGCAAATCAGGGGTCCACATGGGAAAGATGGCTGCTCTTTCTCCTGAGCCACAGCCAAATGATGAGGATAACACAAGCACAAACACTGGTACATTTATACAAAATATTATTTATTTTTTGAAAATAGATATTTTGCAGTGGTTTCAAAATGCCCCATAAAAGATTGTCTAGCTTGAATATTGTTTTGCAGTCTCTAACTTGAACTTTACAAGTAAACCACGAGCATAAATGAAAAAGATGAATCTGAACACACACACCAAAATAGATCACATTACAAAATATATTGCTCAAAAACAGTTATGGAGCTCTGATCAGATCTCGCCTTCTTACAGCTTCTGAAAATTAACATGTGAAGTTATTCTTTGTCTTGGTATTGTATATGAAAATATTTATCGGCAAATATAAACTGCAGATTTTTATGTTTTATATTTTCAGGAAGCCAATCGTAATTAATTTCTGGCTAATGGCATACTTTTAAATAAAATTTAGAAATTCAAATTTGAAACAACTCTTCACAGACTGTTTGAGATCGAGTGACTAACTTTAAAATGAGCAGCTTGTCATGCAACATGGGCCCATGAAAATATGCCATGTACTCAGTTTTTGTATTTACAAAATTAGAGGGAAACACTACATTGTACCACTATCATTGTATAAACAAACAACAATTTTCATGCATTTCTTTTTACAGTTAAAGAAATGGCTTGAAACAGCACATTTGGCAGGGAAAAGCCAAAGAAACATTTTTGGGTTTTCTGCCTTTGCTTCAACATGGGGCCAGTTGCACTGTGGGGCAGGATAAAAAATAAGCCAATGCAGACATAAGTCTTAGATTTCAGGTATTGCCTATTCTGGTAGATATACTGGCAAACAATAGTGATGACACAAGAACAATAACAAGACTAAAACTGGGGAGCCGTTACATAATAAAGCAATAAATCCCATTTTTATAAAGTGATTAAAGTCCTTTCAAGAGAAAAGTAAAATTATCGCCTGAGGTTACGGGATGTTAACATTTTGAAATTTTAATTAAAAAAACTAAGAAGCACAGACAAAACCTATATCATTAAAACAGCAACAAATCAATATGTACAGTATGACAGTAATCTTTACACAGTCTTGTGTATGTCAATTAAATTTCTACACAATTATTAATAGATTTAATTTATTTCATCAGTGATGTTCAGCAAAAAATTTAGCTACAATGACAAACAGAGGCAACAATAGAAAACAAAAGCCACAAATCAAATTGAAGAGTTGAATTTTCAATTTTGGTACAAAATTTGCTAAAGCTGTCATGATCGTGCTCTGGTTCTTCTTCGTGTCTGTTCTTGCCTTAGTTTCTGTCACTTCATTGTAATCATGGTTCCCATTGTTCATATCCAGGTGTGTGTTTGTCTATCTTCACCAGAGTTCATATGCACACACCTTGTTGCTGGTATTGTGTTTGTTTAGGGGATTTTATGTGTTGTTTATGTATTATTTAGTTTTTCTGATTTATGTCTTGATAATCCTCCCACATGTGTTCTCCTCTGACCCATGCCTGTTTCTGGGTACACAGTTTGGTTTTTGGACTTTAGATTTCTATTTTGATTTTAGGATTACTTGAGTTTGAACCTGGGCTGTTTTGTTTGATTCTTTTATATGTTTTTAAATCTTTAAATGCTCTGGCCCCCTCCTATCTTTCGGAGCTTCTCCAGCTCCATGCTCCAGCTCGCCCCCTTCGGTCGGCTGAGATGGTGCTGCTGAAGGTGCCACGGTCTCGCCGGAAGATGTGGGGGGACAGAGCATTTTCTGTGGCGGGGCCGAGATTGTGGAACCTGCTACCGCTACAGATTCGACAAGCCTCGTCTCTGGCAGTCTTTAAGTCTCAACTTAAAACCTACTTGTTTGCCTTGGCTTTCCCCCCATCTTGAGCCTTTCTATCTTTGTCATGTTATTTTATGTCTTTGTTTTTATTGTTCATATATGTTTAATGTTTCACATTCTTTTGTGGTGTTTTTATCTGTTTAACTTTGTTCAGCGCTTTGTATCAGCTGCCGCTGTTCTTAAAGCACTATATAAATAAAGTTGACTTGACTTGACTTGTTTGGACTAACTCTTCAGTGTTTCAACCCCAGGTGAGTTTTCTTCTTGTTCTGTTTTCCTGTAATGTTCTGAAGTGATATGGTGTTTCTTGGCTGGCCTTTAACTTGTTCTGTATGATGTCTATGTCCAGCAGTCAGAAGGGGGGACGGACAATGAGCTTTTCCACTATCGATGCAACTTGAATCAACGAGAACATAGAAATGTGTTCTGTGACTCTAGAATTTTCTGTTTTGTTATAATGCAGCAATGAAGTAGAATAAGGTCTATATGTAAAGTTAACAAGAGAAATGTTTCAAATGTGACATGTTAGCATGAAGGTATAGTTGCTACCTGTTAGTGTGTTAAAAATGAAGTGTATTGATTGGGGAAGAAAACACCTCCAGAGTCTTACAGCGGACGTTTGCTACAGTGTACAAGTTGAATTGTGTTTAAATGTGTTGTGCGCTTTGTATCTAATTTTATTTGATTCAAATTTTATGTTTCAATCCTTTAAAAACAAAAAAAACAAAAAGAAAAACTATACTTTTGTCGTCCCAACTTTATTTCTATTACATAATTAGTCAAATATGTTTGAGTCCAAACTTTTTGTTAGATCCATACTGGACAGAAAAATAGCAGCGATATGCAGAAAGAACGATGTGGAAATCCTCTTTTCTGAATGTCTCACTCTCAACACAGAGTTTTGAGGGAAAAAAAAGGGACTGGAGTTTGAAATGAGTTGCAGCTGCAGGTCAACTAGATCTTTCTGTGGCTCTGAAATAAGCTGCTGTTATGAGGACATGACATGAATGTTACTTTTTCCACAGTTGTCACCATACAAACACACACATGCACATTTGTGCCAACGATTCAACTCAGTCTTAATATTTACACCTTCTAAACACAGATAAGATAATCAGAGCAAGAAATACTCACAGTGCCACCAGACTCATTGAGAGTTCTTAGTGGATTTTAGTCTCTTTTTCCTCTCCCTCTTCTACTCTGATCTGGCTGTTTATCTGTAATGTTCATTTGCATCCACAATGACACTGAGACTAACTGTGTTTGATCAGCAGAACTTGAAGTCTGTGGAACTGATATCGGCTTAAACATATTTGGCTGTGCTCATCAAAACTGGTTGTCTTCACATCGTCTCCTCTCCTGAGTCAATGAGTTCTTGTTCAAAAAGAAACAAACTCTTCATTTACTGTGTTGGTTTCTGCCATAGAATCACTTTGTTTACATCTCTCCTTACATCTCTTCCTGTGTTTTGTCACTTCCGGTAAATGCGCTTTCCTCAAAATTGTGCAGCGATATTCCATAAATATGTATTTGAAACACATACTTATTCTTATTTGTGCTGAGTTTTCTTTTATTTCCCATCGTAAAACTGTTAATTTATACTTAGGATTTAGACTTTTGTACAAATAGAATCAAATGTGAAATCAGAAACGTAGTTTTGAGAGAAAGCAAAACAACTTTGCAAGGAAACAGGACCTTGTTAATTATGAAGAGCATTATTTTAAATATGAGTGACAATGAGGGATTATACTCTCAGATCAAGAATGTATGCTTTCAGTTCATGAAGGGAATTTTCTTCAGTTTTCATACCCTTTCTGTTCTTTCCTAAAAGAAATAATGCTTTGCCATTTGTTCAGTTTAAAGCAGTACTAAATAACTTTTCCACAGATGTACCTCAGACAGACATTGCTGGAACCAGTGTTCTGTTGAAATATGCTACCTCTTGAGATGTTCAACAGATTCCTTCTGCACACGAGCCGTTCTACACTCTTGACTTTAACAAACAGATTTATTGTTTATTTTTAGTTTCTATATTTTTCCATAAATACATTTTACCTATCAAATAAATTCTCCCCGGACAGGAACATTAAATATGATGTTATTTTTACTTTCTTTGCATTGTCAGAGCGACAGGCAAATATTTGGACACATCCAGAGGAGAAGGACCCAACAATGGCCGATAAGGACCCAGAGGGCTTTTATATAGAAAATATCAGGGAAGGATCATAAAAATATGTTTAAATAATTAACAGGACACACTCACCATAAACAAGAATACTGTATAAACTTCTAATGACATCTTGTTATGAAATAAGTTGTTAATTCGTACTATGGCGGCATTTTTCTTGAGGGCAGCATAAATCAAAAATATATAAAAAAAAATACTGGTTGCCTTTTGTTTACAAGTGTCCTGTCCTGCAGTCCTCTACCAACCTTTTCAATCAATGTCATTTAAATTACACGTAGACTCTTGTCTGATGCTTTTTAAAAAATATACCTGCATTGTTTTCAGTTTTGACCCTACACAAGTGGCAGAGGATTTGTTGAGAATGACTCGTGTGGTGGTTGGCTAGTGTTGGTCTGGAGAATCATATCTGTGGAGGGATGCACAGACTTTTACAGGATAAATGATAACACCTTGACTGCCATTAAATATTGGGATGAAATCCCGAGACCCATTTTTAGACCCTTCACTGGAGCAGTGGGTACTGGGTTTCTCCAGGTGCATGATAATGCCCTGCCTTCAGTACCAAGAGTTTTCAAGCAGTTTCTGGAGGGGGGAAAAAATTAATAGAACATCTCTGCAGCATCATGTTTAGGGCCATCTGATGCCACAACATTGCATCTCAGACTGTTTAGTAACTCAGTGATACCCTGATCAGGATCTGGGAGGAGAAACCCCCGGACCCTATCCATAATCTCCTAAGGAGAATGCCCTAACATTGTTAGGCATGAAGCAAGCACAGATCATGACATAGTTCAATGCATCCTGACTGTATGTTATGATCCAATGCAGTACATGCATACAATCCAATATATGCATTTATGCAATACAATGTTCAACACCTGAAAATAGACATAATTTTGGGTTTAAAAACTACCGTAAGTAGAGGCCCTATTCTATACAATATTGCCTCCAACAATAATGAGGAACCAGGAGGACTTTCAGGTGTTATCGCTTTAAATGGCCAGTCAGAAACAACGCACGGTGGCAGGTGTTGGAAATCAGGAGAAATTTGGGAGAAATGTGGCTCCGGGAGATTTTCGGGAATGGCACTGAAATTTGGGAGTCTCCTGGGAAATTGGGAGAGTTGACATGTATGCATCTGATTCAACTCCACTGGTGGTTAGCATAGCGCTTGGGGGAAGGTGTTCAGGTATGACAAAAGCACCAGATGCCCAGGCAAAGCAAAACAAACATGGCCACGCCAGTAGACGTATATGTAAAAGCAGCTATTGAATCTGTTTTAGGAGAACAAGAGACAATTTCTTTGTTGAAAAATGAGCAAAGGTAAGAACTTTGTGCATTTATTGATGAAAAAGATGTGTTGTTCATTTCTTTGTGGTAAAGATGTGTGTGCTTTTCTCCCGACTGGATTTGCAAGAGCTTGATTTACTGTGATTGGCTAAAAACAAATCATGGTAGGCGGAACCTTGCTGGCGCATCCTCCAATCAGCTGAAAATATTATGCCAGATGGCCTGCCCTTTTTCAGACGGAGCAATCCTGGATCTATGCGTGGCAATAACTGGAAACATGGGGCTATACATAGGTCTGAAAGAACCAGGTTAAGGAAATACTGGACCAGTTTAGTTTTGCTGTCATGAGCGCAGTGGAGGATGTGGTAGCTGGAGGAGCCAGACGCTGCAAGAGAAGTGGGATGTGAACCTGCTTTCTAACAACCTGGGTAACAAGCAACATGATAGAACAGCCTCAGTTTTTCAGGTTGCATCTCTGGGATGGAGAGAAGCAGAAGAGGTACTACAAAGGGGATTCCTTAAGCATCATTCCTGTTTGTACTTTATACAAACTCTTAATACAATTCAAAATGCAGCCACATGCCTAAATACTTTTTTAACACAGCCACTAGCTACGTTTACATGCGCCAAATTTCCCCAATCTGATTAAAATCTTGGTCGATCGGAATTCCCAAATCCCTGTTTACATGGACACTAACTGAAATGATCTGATCATGCCATGAGTACACATGCACCAAGCACTCAATCAGGTTAAATGAGTTGAGCATGCGCACAGCGAGTTGTCTTTCCGGTGGAAGAAAAAAAAGTAAACAAACTCCGTCCGTTCTGCACGTCTTTCCCGTCCCATCGTGTGCTCGAGCTGACTCACGTTATCCCCAATATGGACCTTCTGCAGGTGATTACCTTTATGTTTGGGTTTTTACTGGTCGCATTAACCAAGCTAGAGGCTGAATACATATTGCTACTGCTCCTCCACCACAGGAGAGGAGAGCAGGATGACAGGATGACTGCACCAGCAGACCACTTCTGTTTACCTCCCGCTATGTTTTCTACTTGGGTCTGTGAAAGCGGAAAGACGTCACGCTGAAGTTGTACGCATGCGCAGTGGGCTTTTTTCACCCTTTCATTCCGAATGGGTGTGTACATGCACGTCTATCCGAATGAAGATCGGACAAAACCACCCCTCTGGATCGGAAGTAAATTTCATTCGGATCAGGCTGCATCGGATCAAAACATTCTGATTGACATGTTTACATGATGTATTTTTGTTCTGATTGGGCGTTTATTCCGATTAAATGTGCCCATGTAAACTTAGCTAATGTGACCCCATCTGCTAGTCTCCATACAGCAGAACCTTGAAATAGTGAACCCGTACAAAAACCCGCAGGTCACTTTAAATAACTAACTGGACTGGACCCTATACACTGATGCTCACTATAAGAAGGGGCAGAACAGCCTTTTCTTTCTTCAGAGGCAGAGGACCTTTGATGTGTGCAGTGAGATGTGGCACACATTTTATCACACTGTGGTGGCCAGTGTTTTCTTTTATGCAGCTATGTGTTAGGGGTTAAAACCTTATAGACAAAAATACTAAGGAACTGACAAGCTGGTGATGTAGCTTGGTGCCTGGGTGGAAGCTGGACTGGCGTGAGAGCCATTCTGAACATTTTGGGATATATAATAGATGATAGAAGGCACCCTCTCGGCTGCCTCATGGCTGCATAAAGAAGCAAAAGTGTCAAGCTGGTTCTCTCAATGCTCTGCCGAACTGAGAGGTTTAGGAATTTGTCCCTGCTACAAAGACTACTGCTTACTGCTACTATAATCCCCTGTGCCTTGCTTTTTGTACACAATCTACCTCTTGAGACAACCTAGACAGACTTTTTAAATCAGTTTTTATTTGAGTTTCTAATTCTATTTTTACGTCTTACCCTTTTTTAAATCAAGTCCATGTATGGTTACAATATAAAGAATATTTGACTTTCCAAAAAGAGCGGTTGGACTTTTTAATTTCCTCCTGAGGTAAAAAAGGTACAATCATTCCATCCATCTCGTTTTCATGTCATCCTGTGATCCACCACAGTTTTATCTGACACAACAAATACTAGTTTTACTAGTGATATAATATTGAACCACCTAAATCCTTTTTTGGGCAGATATAGAAGGACTTAATTTTAACTTGCCAGAATTCCCTCAGGGTCAGTGACTACGAGGAACATTAGAAGAAGTCAGTTCTTTCATTAACTTCTAGCAGCCGAATCAGGGTCTAGATGTATTTCTAGGATTAGTTTGAAAGTTGTTTTCAACTTGATTTTCAACCTTGCTGGTAGTTTGTGACAGGCAGTCATCATAAACAAGAAGCAAGTGACTGACAGCAAAATCTAGATTCAGCATTTTCATAATGCCTTCAGACTATCTTGCTAGATCTTTGTGCAAACTCCCTGCAATGAACATAAAAGAGAAATAAGAATCACATACAAAACACAGACCAGATTATTTTGGAAAGTGACTTTCTGATTTAGGGACAGAACAGCACAAGTTGACTCTAAATTACAGATTTTGTGTTTGAGAGAGAACCTCAACATTTCAGCCATTAAAAGTAGGGATCATTATCTAACCAAGCCCATCACCTACTTACACCAAGAGTTCCACTACCACTAATGAAAACTTGATCTATGTTAGAAAGTAAGTGAAGGTAGGGAAATTTTTATTAAAAAACTGGTATTTTTACTGAGCAATACAATCAGATCCGGTCTCAAAAAGCAGTCCTTAGAACTGGACTGCCTTGGATTCATTACCAGTAACATCAAACCTCAATTTATCACATTAAGAGCTGTTACCTGCTGGCATAAATCTCACTATGTCATGTCCTAAAAATGTGGCTCAAAGAAGGGTCTTTAAAATAAAGAGTTTGAGGATTCCATGACAGCACAGCTCACATTAACATTGTTCACCCAAACAGTACACCAGAAAAGTAAACTTTTCAACTTAAATGAAACCCATCTTTCTATGCTTGATCAATGGATCAACATATCAAAAGTCAATAATGAGGTAGAAAAGGGGATCAGGAAAGGCAGATCAAACTGGGGGATGAAATGAGGGTACAAACGGGACTGGGGAAGCCATAGTAAGATGGGTCTGTTAACGGGAAGAGGAGCATGAAAAAAAGAAGAACCCCTAACAGGTAAGACGATAAAACTGTGAAGCGTTGTGGGTGTTCCAGTGCTGTGCTGATGGAAGGGAAACCCATGTAGTTACAGAAGGAGTGACAGAGAACCGGACCCATCAGGTGACCTGTAACACAAATGAAGAGGAATTAAAGGTACAGCATGTAAGAATTTTACAGTGAAATACTCACACAACAGTCTAATGTCCCATTGATGTTGAAAATAAAGGGTTAGGGTTAGAAAATAAAGTCACATTGTAACAGATCTGGATCTCAGTCGGCTGGGTGGTCGCTAGTTTTGGTCATTTTAAAAAAGCTAGCCATTATTTACACGTCCAGACTTCCTGGTTCCATAACGAATCACATGTGAGTCTGCAAGGCTGCCAAGTCTTCAACATCTGGAATTCAACAATGATCAGCAGCAAAAAGTAAGAAATTACCACATCCTTTCAACGGATCAGCCAAGCTGCACGTGACGGAGCGTTCAAACACACTTAGGAAAACTCAATGCTGAACAAATAGGCCTTCAGACATTCCCAAAAATTGAACAAATACAAGAGAAACAAAACGAGGATCAACATCAGAACTGGCAACTCAACAAAAAAATCAGGGAGGGGAGGGGGTGAGTGGCTGAGAACAGACTTTTTTTTTTCTACATAAACTGGACAACAAGGTCTAATTCTTACATACTGTACCTTTAATATTACTAACCAGTACAAATGAAACCATTGTTGAAAATCTGGTTGAATATATTTTTTCCTTTACAGGTCTCTGAATGAGTAGCTGATGAACAGTGTTTTCTTGTATAGAAAACACTTGAGAAGCTGGACCATGTTTCCAAATCCTTACCAATTAACTAGAATGTAATTTTACCATTGCTAAATAATAATGTAACTTATTTATTAAATGATACAGTATTATTTAATCAATTAAAACGTGGCAACATGGGTACAACTGACATATTACTCTACACTGACATAATATTCACTAATGGTAACCTCTCAAAGACTTTGTCTCAGCAGCATTATTCTGATGGGGTGAAAAAAGACCTTTCTGTATATGTTAATAACACCCTTAATATTACTTTCACTGCCTTTTATTATAAAAAAAATCACCAGGCTTATGTCAAACAGTGAATAAACATGCTTACTGCCAGACCACATACTTGCTATTGTTTTGACGTATGGTATTAGGACATGTCCCAATACCTGCACTTGTGCCTTTGCGCACTTCAAATGTGCGTTCCCGTCCCGATGAGGGGCGTGAGTGCGTAGGGTGTCCCGATTCTCCAGAGTGGAGAGTCGTAAATGGTAAATGTCCTGTATTTGTATAGCGCTTTTCTAGTCATTCAGACCACTCAAAGCGCTTTCACACTACAAGGTTTTACATTCACCCATTCACACAACCCGATATGTAAACCAGGGGGAGAGGGTAGGGGCTAACACTCACACAACCCGATACGCAGATCGGGGGGCAACATGGGGTTCAGTGTCTTGCCCAAGGACACTTCGACATGTGGCGGTGGAAGCCGGGATCGATCCACCAACCTTCAAATTGGAGGACGACCGCTCTAACCACTGAGCCACAGCCGCCCCCTCGGCCCCGTCCCTTTTGCACCCGTGATCCACATTTCGCCAAAGCCTGCATCGGTGCAGACTTCAGCGAAGGGTATTACCCACATTGCAGTGCTGCGTGTGAATTTTGACGGAAGAAGAAGGAGAAGGTGGAGAAATATCTGAACCATCCGGACCAAAAAACGTTTTTTCAAGTGTAGAATCCAAATAATCAACATTTAATTTTATTGTCTTGATGTGTAATTAAAATCGATTGATTCTCTGTTGGAAAGATGCGTCACATATCTGATAAATAATATAATTAATTAATAATGATACTGATGTGTACTTTCAGACATGATGTACTAACAGTTTAATCCTGTCTTATGCACCTCCTTTGGTTCCTGCGCTTCATTATCCTCAAAATAAATGTTTGTTGGAGTTTTAAAATCATTTCTAGTAAAAAACACAAAGTAATTTTTCAAATTATAATTATAATATGTATCAGTTTACTGGTCAACTGGTCATTGTACTGACATTGTACTGACTAGAATATAATAGAAATAATAAGTGCAGAAAATAATAAACAACATTGACAACACTTGTAATTTCCCATTTCATTCACCTGACCCTAAACGTGTCTGTTATGAATTAGTGGTACACAAGTGTGAATATATTTTAATCATGAAAATGGATCAAGGAAAATTAACCCCAACCCCAAACTCTCTGGGGTGTCTTTCAGAGATGGAGAAAAGGTGAAGAGGAAAAAAAGTCACGGGTAGGGGTTGCAAAATATAACCTTGCTTAGGGCACCAACAGCTCCAGAGCTGGCTGTGGACGAGGGATAGGTGATATCTTATCGTTTGTAATATACCATTGAAAATTCGGAGTCGCATGACTATGTACAGTCATGTGACTTCACCCCAGTCTGTAATATGCAGGGAGCAGCACTGCTAACGTAGCGACTTTGTTGCTATATTTAGCGAGTTTTTAGACTCTCCTAGGGACTCTTTCAAAAAAGGTGACTAGCGACAAATCTAGTGACTTTTTATGGTGTTATTGGTTAGTTCTGTAGACTAATGTGGAACACGTATCACTGTTACAGTTTTCCCTTAGCGCTCACAGCATACTGCAGCTCTGCAGTATGCCAAGTTATTGGTCCGCAATTAGCCTCCGTACCTTTCCATATTTATCGGTATCTTGAAACTTTTAATCTGATTTAAATAGTAATTAAAGGGACATAAGGCAAGATTTGTGAAAAACTACACATGCATTTCCAGTTTATTCAATGCTAATGGGTCATGAAGCATTAAAAACCCAAAATAACGAGGCCATCCGCATATATGTCTGTTGCCTTGGACACGCTGTGTGCTACATAATGCGCTGCAGTTCGACGTCCGAATTTCCCGCGCAGTTGTAGGGATGTGACGTAAATTGACGCTGCATGCGCGTTGCCGACAGCTCTTGAACAGGAAGTACATGGCCGCCGTGGACTTGGATTCAAACACTGAAGGTATACTTATGGATGTTTCTGCAGCCAGCAAACGACCTGCATCCACTCTCACCCCCCAAAAAGTGGCACCACGAAGAAAAAAAAGACTTTATCAGCGGCATCTCGTGAGTCTAAAAAAAAACATGACCGAAGCCGGGCAGGCACCCGCATAAATATTGGATATGCGTTCGGTTCATGGAGGGAACTTCAGCTGCATTTGGGAGTGAAAACGGATGCTGACATGGCTCATTTCCTTGTGACCAGGTGAGAAAACATTATAGGTCGTGTTTAGAGCCTGATACAGTATGAAAATGATGAGATCAAATCAAATAACAGAGTGGAGAGACCTGACGTGAAGTATGTTAGCCTCCCCGGTGCAGTGCTGTGAAGACGAACAGTCTTGGAACATATTGGAACATACTGTTCGAGTTGTAAACTCAAATAAAGAAAAGGTGTCAAGTTTAAATATTTGAACATCTATTTGTATTTTGTATTTATATTTATTTTGTATTTTCTGTTGTAGCTTCCGTGGATGCAGCGGAAATCATCACGGTGAAGTTAGTTTTAGGTTGAATATTCGACAGATATTCAGCAGCATCTTCGACCGTGACTACCTCGGTGCTAGCAGCTAGCTCACTGGACACAGTGAAACTGAGCAATAAACCGTGTCTCAAGACGTTGCTGAATATCTATTGAATATCCAACCTAAAACTAACTTCTCGCAGCAATGAATCTAGAATCTCTTTTGTATATCTGGACAAATTTCCTATGCTGATATTCTTGGACAGCCTGCTGCACACTATCAAAACTCTCAAACTCTGCTCCCTTTGTCAGAAAACAATCCGCAGCCATTTTCAAATCCGATACACATGCTTATTCTGTTTGTTGTTGACAAACGATGTTAAGATATTGCATTTAAAGCCAACTCATTATGTAATACTCCAGTTTAGATTCAGATTTATAATTCAGCAGTTATTTACAAGCTTCACAGTACAGTTATCCAAGTTTTTTTCACATTATTTTTCAATCAAGAACAAGCAGTATGCTTTCAGGAATTAGAAAAAAGTATAAATCCATAATTTCTACAAACATGGTTTACCAGTGTTTTTGGGAGGAAAAAAAACAATAAAGGAAAGCTACTCACCTGTTCTGATAAATATGAAGGCAGTGTAGGCTCCAAATACTGCTGTGTAGAAGAACTGAAACACTGTACCAAGACAAAAAAAATAGATTTGTAATAATCTTATGCCGCTTTTCCACCGACAGAACACGGTACGGCTCGGTTCACTTTAGCCCCCTGCGGACCCTTTTCCACCGCCTTTCTCGGGTCTTAACCGCGTCATTACGCGCCAACCCGACCTCTTTTTTCAGATCACCTCCTCGGTGGTCCGAAGCGGCCCAAAGCGGTCCCACACGCCCACCTGTCTACTGATTGGTCCAGTAAACTGCTACCAGAGACACGACTACCTATGTAGTGGTAGCCCCTGATTGGCCCGGCTGTGTCTGGTGTTCACGTGGTGTGATATAGAAGCGCTCCCGCAAAAGGCTTTTAAAAAAACTCCCAGCAACCATACAAATATTTTATTTTAAAATACAATTAACTTTGGACAATGGTGACTTCCTCCACAAGAACCAAAAATCAAACCAACCAAAATGAACCAAAGACAGATTGCAAAGTACAAAAACACACGTATATCCGCCATTGTTGTTGTTGTTTCACGCACTGTGACGTTGCGGACAAAGACTTGCGCGCCACTTTTCATAGCCAGATGGGCACGCCCATATCCCCACTTACGTCCGCTTTATGTTTCAACCGCCTCAAGCGAGTTGATCCGCGCTATACTGTACCGCTCTCAAGCGCGCCGTGACGATTTGTCGGTGGAAAAGGGGTATTATAGTATTATGCAGAGCAATACATTAAAGTATAATTTATATTTTGTCTGTATCTTTGTCTGGTCATCTGCAAGGCCTGAGTTAAATAAATGTTGTTACCTTTTTCAGTTTGCAAAGTTCAGCTAGGTCCATCAGTGGTGGACCTAGCAAGTCACCTCTAGCAGTCCAGGATTTTAAAGACTGCACAGACGTTACATATTGAAAACCCAAAGTATACACTGGTAAAACTTGATAGAAACTTGCCAGTTTGTTGGTTTACCATTTGTAAACTTTTGTCAAGTGTGTTTGGCAATCATTTTAGTTGTTGCACCAAAGACACATAGATGAAGTCCATGAGTTAAACAATAAGACAACAAAGTGAAAATGCTTGTTTTAAGAAGATATTGGGGAAGGGGATTCATTGTTATCAACATCTGGACAGATGATCTTTTTAAAAACTACAAGGAAACTATTTTGACTGTAGCTCCTGTAAGAAATCATGCAAACTTCGTTTTGTTTTTGTCCCCTTCTCTCCTGAACTTTGACCTCCTTGCAACGAACACACTCCCCCCTAGTTACTTCACTAGAAGTCAACCTAGATGTCTACCACTTAGGGACTGAACCAAATACATAATAAAAGGACATGAAAGTCATCACAATCCTAATGGCTTTGCTCAAGTGAACACAGAAACCATATGGAACTATTTAACAGTGATAAACTCTGACCTGCTGAGAGGAAGATCCCTGACAACGTCCCCTGTCTGAACCTCAGCAGCTCTATGACATGGTGGAAATGAGCTGGAAAGAAACCACAGTAAAAAATTTTAACATACAGAAACATACAAAATTTAATTTATGCAACAATCAATTGAAATTGTGCCTCTGATGAAGATTTATAATGATTATGGCATGGTTCTGCTTCAAAAGTTATATATAAATTTAACTTGAATAAACATTAATTAATTGAGAATCACATTATTCAAATTAAAGAAGTAAGTAAAACTTTATTTATATAGCACCTTTCAAGATAAAAATCACAAAGTGCTTTACAACAAAGGATAAAAGCATAACACATGACAATAAAACCACTAAAACAAATTAAAAGCAGATTTAAAAAGATGATAGAGTGATAAAGGCAATAAGTTCCAAAGTGTCGGGGCCACCACGGAGAAGGCCTTTTGTTTTCAGTCTAGACTCTAGAGTGAGGAACAGACAAGAGGTCCTTTGCGCATGACCTCAAACAAATCATTTCCATACAAGGGTTATAATTAGTGCTGTCAGTTAAACGCGTTATTAATGACGTTAACTGAAACCCATTTTAACGGCGTGCATTTTTTTATCGCGAGATTAACGCTCGTTCTATTTGGGCCAGCCCTTTGTAGTTTTTCTCCACGATTTTGCAAAAAACTCGTTACGTTAGAAAACTACAACATCACACCGGCTCTAGTAAGACCGGTCTTGTGCGAAAATGTGTTCCCCTGAAATATTCTGTTTCCCCTGTCTCGGGAGCGCGCACCGCAGCCAGAGGGGCGGAGCCGACAAGCTTCACAGCCCTTCAGATCAGTTTCTCGCTAGACTGAAACTAGACTGATAAAAGGACAAGTTTCCCTGTCGACGTTCTTGCTTTATTAAGCTTCCGTTAAATCAATGAACGAAAACGAAAATTGTTTTGAGTGTTTTTTTTACTCGCCGTGAGAATCAAGTCTCTCGGTATTCACGTACACTAAACCTGGCGGTTAGACTTGATTAGTCTGAGCTACAACAATGATTAATTTTACTCTGGGATTAAAAATACATTTTTGAATTTCAATTGAAATGATTATCATCCACCAAACACTATTTTCTATAACTTCTTGTTTGTTTAGGCTGCCATGTTTTTATATGACTTTATATATGTAGATGGATGAACGGACAGTCAAAGTTACAGGGGGAAACGAGATATTTCAGCACCCTGAAATATTCCGTTCCGTGAGAGAGCTGTGGCTTTATTGTTACATTCAAAACAAACTTGAAAGAATATGTTAAACCATAATTTAATTGCACTACAGGCTATTTTGCCTGATTTACTTTAACATGTGCACTTTATTTTATTTCGTATCCCCCTGTTTTGATCCCTGTTGAAGAGATGGCTTATGTGACACTTTTTTCTTCAGCCTTCTGTTGAACAGTGTTATATTGTGTGTGAGATCATTTTCTCCAACTGTGAATGACTGTTGAATTTAGGTATATGCCAGTGTTTTTTTTCAAAAAAACATTTGCACAAAGCAAGCCGATCCACTCTTCCATAAGAGCATTAAAATGAGAAAAAAAATAACTGGGACAAAAAAGAAATCAAGGGACACTTGAACTAGATAATGTGCGATAAATCAAGCTTAATTGCGAATTAACTTGGACATAAATTTGATTAATCGCGATTAAATATTTTAATTGTTTGACAGCACTAGTTATAATTAAATTTACTCTAAAAACTACAAAGATAAACACTATGGCGCATATATACATTTAGTTTTACCTACAAAAAACTGGAAACTTAAACCTTTTGGTGGCAGCGTGAGACCATGTATCCATATAATAAAACCTGTGTTTTTACTAAATACACAAACTTTGGGGGACCCCTTAGATTTGCGTGGGAGCCTGGGATAGCTCAAGTTAATCTGTGTCAAGTTAAAGAAAATTAAGTCTCTTCAAATGTAGGCCTGAATAATTAAACTATTCATACTTACTACTCAGTACACGCTCAAAATATGGGTTTAAGATTGTAATCTTCAATCGTAAGTTTGGACAAAAATGTCCAAGTTGATGTTTTATTTTGATGGAAACTTAGATGTTAAGGTCAATGTTTAGCTAGACATCCCAGGGAAAGGGGATGTGAACATCTACAGAAGGTCATATAACATTCTTGAAGAGTTTCTTCAGCTTCCTGTGGCCTCCTCACAGTTCTTTTGATCACAGGTTGCCTCTGAACAATGGGTTTATATACAGATCAGAGAAAAACAAGGTCATGCAAAGAACCTCTATGCATCCCTGATATTTGCATAAAACAAATCCAGTGTTTTATTTTCTCTGGTGCAGCAATGGACAAACTGTTTAAATGTTGGAAGTGTAGAAGAGAGAGAGGCGTGATTAAAACCTTTAGATACATCCACAAATGCATTTGGGTGTTGTGTTTTTAGTATAACAACAGTTGAATGAATGAGGTCCAGACCTGCCAACCTTGTCAAAAAAATTTGAGTACCACTTGGGTTGCGCAACTTTTTCTTGCAGAATTTTGCAATACACACACACACACACACACACCCAAGTGTGTTTTGGTATCCTTATGGGGACCGTCCATTGACTTCCATTGATTTTAGTAACTAGATTTATACCTAACCCAAACCCTTTTCCTAACCTTAACCATTACTGATCTATAACTAACCCTAAGACTAACTAAAACTCTATTCACACCATACCTATAAACCTAACCACTAACCCTAAAAAGGGGAGTCCCCCTCATGGGGACCAGGCTTCGGTCCCCACAAGAACCCTCGGACCCCAGAAAGATAGTAAAAGTCAGGAAACGGGTCCCCAGGAGGTCAGAAATACAAACCCACACACACACACACACACACACACACACACACACACACACCCACAAGTGTGTTTTGGTATCCTTATGGGGACCGTCCATTGACTTCCATTGATTTTAGTAACTAGATTTATACCTAACCCAAACCCTTTTACTAACCTTAACCATTACTGATCTATAACTAACCCTAAGACTAACTAAAACTCTATTCACACCATACCTATAAACCTAACCCCTAACCCTAAAAAGGGGAGTCCCCCTCATGGGGACCAGGCTTCAGTCCCCACAAGAACCCTCCGACCCCAGAAAGATAGTAAAAGTGAGGAAACGGGTCCCCAGGAGGTCAGAAATACAAACCCACACACACACACACACACACACACACACACACACACACATATATATACTGTTGCCTCTTTCTCTTTTTTCTGTAGGCTATATACTGGACTTAATATTTACTCTATATAACAAATAATTTCTACACATTTCACATCAAATGACCACTTTGGTTGTAAGATTCAGATAATTTATTAAATATTTGATTTTTGTCAATGAGATTAAGAAAGAAGACTTTATTTTTGCCCTCCTTTCTCTGTTAATACATGTGATGATCACTGATAAAGCAACACGCAAATTTTGTGCGTGCGCTCGTGCATGTATGGTTCACAGGCAGGCTACCAATGCCAGCCCAGTCCAGGACCAATCAGCAGAGGTTTCATTGACGGACCGCTCGTTGTGTCCCGCGTAAGGTCATCAAAGCGATAGCGATGGGTTATGGAGGTTGTTTGTCACCTCCTGTGTGTTGAGCCCATAAGTTTACACATAAAGGTTCACATTCACCGAAGGCTGGCAGCTCTGTGTGCAGCTCTGTGCTGCTCTCCATAGCAGCACAAACAATAATTTTACCTGCACAAATAAGCACAAATGAAGCACTAAAAAAGTAGACTGTTACGGTCTGCGGTGAACTTTGAATGACCTATAAAATAAAGTTTAATATCCCAGAAACTGTAGCAGCACAAACGTCAATTTTACCTCCACAAATCAGCACAAACGAAGCACTAACCGAGCAGCCTATTTGCCTGCACTTTTCAAGTAGGCGGGGGGTCAGTTTTACAGAGGCTGGCCGGTCCGCCAAACCCACACACGCGCGTCCTCACGGACACCGAGAGAATTTACCTTTTTAAACGCCAGAACAGCAGCGAGTAGGGAACCGGAGGATGGAGAGATACTTATATTTAGAAGGAGCGGGCAGCAGGACACAGGACTAAGCGGGGAGGCGGGGGTGTTACGCTGTAGGTTAGGCAGACTTTGTTTTCTCTGCTTTTCTGCGATGATTGGCTGAAATTTCTTCACCACGCTCCATCATTTATTTTTACAGAACTCACATGTGCGCAGCTTTTAGCGTAGTTTAGAGGGGTGAGTCGTACCTGTGTATTTAGATACCAAATTGCGTACTTGCTATGCAAAATGCGTACAGGTTGGCAGGTCTGGAGGTCACATGCAGAGTTGGCATTATATGATGGTGGATTGTAAAATGCTACTAAAATAATGAAGACCAAAAGCACACTTTCTTGTGTAGAAAATGTAATCTGAAGGAGATTAGTGACTACAAAGTAGTAGTAGGTGAGAGTAAAGCCAGACAGCATAGGATGAGGGTGTGTAGGATGATCCTTGTGATGAAGAAGATGAAGAGTACAAAGGGGTGGAAGCTGAGAAAGGAAAAGTGTTTTGGGGTATTCAGGGAGGAGTTGAGAGTAGTGTGATCAGAGAGATGGCAGGAGAGTCCCTGATGTGTTATCTGTGAGGAAGGTAGACAAGGAGATTTGGTGGTGGAATGAGGAAGTGTAGGATTCTATACAGAGAAAGAGGCTAGCTAAGAAGTGGAACACTGAGGAGACAGAAGAGCGGAGACAGGAGTACAGGGAAACGCAGTGTAAGGTGAAGGTAGAGGTTGAAGGCAAGATATTGAACCCCAAAACTGCCCCCTGGGTGCCATACAGATTGCAGCCCTCTGCCACTCAGGGATGGGTTAAATGCAGTAATCAATTTCCTTGTGTGTTTCCTTGGACAGTAAATAAATAAACCTTTATGCTGTCAAACTGGTTGCTTACATAACAATGGCAGTGAGTTTCTGAAATACAACAAAGGAGAATGGTTTGGGAAAAAAAATGCACAAATTAGAGTTAAGATACTAGAGGCCCTACTCACCCACTCCAAAAAAAAGGGGGCAGGTGAATATGGCAGTGGAAGGACCAGCACAGGGCACCAACATAGGCAGCATACAAGCCCTGAAAACCAGCTCTTCTGTTAATGGTGCCACCACCTGATTCCTTAACCAGCGCATGTCACTTAGGCACAACATCCAGAAGCATGGGTCTTCACAAAAGCAAAGGAGCAAAATAAGTAATTTTGTTAGTTCATATGTTTACTGCAAAAATTCATTGGTATTAAAATACATCTACAATTTCTGTTGGTGAGCAAATGTAATGGACAAAGAGTTGCTACAACATCTGATTTCCCTTCAGAGATTGATCAATTAGGATTGAACTGAAATGAATCGTGGGGATAGTTTACAATGTGGCAAACATATATCACAATTTTTCTCAGTGAAATCCCAAACCCATTTTCTCTCAATTTTATCTTTAAACTGACTTTTAACTATTGATTTATTACTATTTTGCAAGTTATTGGAAAGTGCAATCTATTGAAGGCAAAGTACTTCTGTATGTTAAAAATGAAATATATGAACAGATTTTAATAACTTAATGCCGAATAGAACTTAATGATGGATAGAACATGCCCATTATACAATATTAGTATCTCTCTGCTTTGGCAGATTATCAATGCATTCTAATTCTTGATGATCTAATATTGTCAAGTTATTGACTCCTAGTTAGAATGTATTGTATGTTAGGTATAAATAATTTAATACCTAGATTTAGAAAATATTATAAAAAGCTTAAAATCCTCCAGTGCACAGAAATATTAAAGCAAAATCCAGCTTTGGACTCACCAAAGGCCACCCGGATCCCATCAGTGAAACTCCAAGGACAATCTATGGCCAGCTGCATGAGTGGACCCAGAAAAAGGACCTACAGCACAGAACCAAACAAATACCATTTTGAAGTATAAACAGAAGGTCTGATGGAATTAGGTCCATTTTTGTTTGTAAATCTGATATACATATGATTTAGATATTTTATATATATTATATTAAAGCTAAAAAGAAAAACTTTTATGCTTTAGGAATACTTACGAACTGCAATATTTCCCAAATAAGAGAGTTTCAAATTTCCCGCCCCCTGGCTAATTATGCCATTTTACCCTATGTAATATCATCAAATGAATTGCACTAATGTCCTTCTTTTGTTTTGCCTAAGCACAGAAGGTGCGGCCATCTTGCCACAGTCAGCTCACCCACTCATTATATGGTGTTTGCGGTATGTATATATATATATACATCCATACATATATATCTATTTTTTATGTGTGTGTGTGTATTTAATATATAGATATATAGATATAGATAGGGCTGGGTGGTATGATCAAAATTTTATATCCCAATAATGATATACAATGAACCCCTCCCTACCCCTAGCAAGATTGTCTACCTGGGAGGCTGAGAAGAGTGGTCCCCATTTTTTGAAAACTGCGACCACCTGTTATGTTCTGACAGAGGAATGAACCCAAGAATGTACCACAATCAGATATTTGGCAGAGGAAAAACAATGTTTATTGTTTAGAATGTGCATGAGCAGGAACTCCCTCCGGCCAGGCACATTCAGGATAAGTATGGGTTAAGTGACTAGACAGGAGGAAATCAGGTTAGTGCTGAGACCATCAAACCTTCACAGGCAGGTTTTATTGGGACAGGAAACAATAGTTGCTACTTCCAGTTAGCAGGGCTAGGTGGCTGGTAACCACAAAAGCTTGTTCTTTCTGAGAGCTCGAAAGCATATAGTCCAATCCACAATCCAGAAACATACTGATAAACAGGAACAGATCAACTTACAAAAAGTTGAGGTGGCGAAGGTACAGGCAGGGGTGGAGATAGAGCGCGAGGACTGATAATCTGTGTCCAAGTCCGATATCGGAGGTTTCAGAGGTTGCAGGAAATCCACAGGAGTTACAGGCAATAGGCAGCGTCAGGTACATTCCAAAGTTGTTCACACAGGTTCAGGATACAAACATGTAAGTATTGCTGGTAAGTGAGACAGAGAAAGCTAACTGAACTGGCATTTTTTTTCTTGCTCAGCTATCGAGGAGGACAGACACATTTTTCAGCTGCTCCCTTACCTGAACCCACCCCGCCTTCTGCCCTGCTTTGCTGTCTCAGAGAATCTTCTTTGCGCAATCTTCAAATGCCAAATTATGGATCTTGTATCTTGGTCAATCAGTGCACTGGACAAAATCTTTTTTCACCCCTGAGGCTCGTTAAGGGGGACCCCTCATGCCCAGATTCGACCCACCCAGCCGGGTACACCATAGATGGGAGTGAGTGGAAGATGGCGTGCCTATTTGCGCTGGATGTTGTAGAAATGTGGAAAATTACATATTTGGATTACTGATATCAGGATTTCTGCTGACTGGAGCTGGAGGTTACCTGTCATATTGACAAATTCTAAAAATATGAAATGGATGGGTCTTATCTGGTAACACCATGTGGTCAGGAGAGATTCGCTGCAAACTGGATGTGATTCTGGAGCAGAACCGCAGATGGGGCATGGTGCTGGATCTCACTCCAAAGATCGATGCGAACATGGAGAAGTTTCAAATTTGGCTTGATGAGAAGTGACAGATTGATCAGCTTCTTTAAAGAGATTTGGTCGAATTTGACTTTTCTTTCGGATTCGCCAACAAGGGACCAAAGAAAGACTTCAAGGCTGTTGGAATTCTGCAGTCTGCCCCTAATCTTATTTTGGCTCAGACTGGAGGTCACACAATCAAATTCCCCTGCAAGTTTGTGTAAACAAGACACACCCCCCTCCCTCTTCCCTTCATGCACCTGGTTATACTTGCAGCTTGTCAAATCAAGGACAGTTGATGTTTTATCCTGGCACTATGAGATCTTGCAGACTGAGTTTGATTTGCCCATGGCTAATTGTTGGCTGCACATCCATGATGTGAATCTCCCGTTCCACCACATCCCAAAGATGCTCTATTGGATTGAGATCTGGTGACTGTGGAGGCCATTTGAGTACAGTGAACTCATTGTCATGTTCAAGAAACCAGTTTGAACTTTGTTTCAAATATCACTGATAAAACTCACTTGTGTTTTCACCCATTGACTCTGGCCTTTTCCCCACCGCAGAACAGCACGAGTTCCAGTTACAAAGATCCTGTTTTCCTGCAGACAGCTCACTCTGCACCTACTCAATAAATCTTTTTAACTTCCAGAACTGTCTCTGCTCCTTGTTCCATGCACACTTGAGTGTTTTCCACGCCTGAAACATTACAAGATCATTCCCTTTTCAACATTGCAGATAAGATGATAAAAGTATATTTCAATCACATGGAAAACGGAATAATATATAAGGAGTTGTATGGTAAGAACCTAATAACACCATGGAAACAAACCAGACTTCCTTTTACAGTCCAGTTTCATCTTACTTACTGAGTAGATATTAAATAGGCCATTTAATATGAAACATTTTATATCTAAAAAATGTCAGGAAACACTGATTAACAGACCTTTCAATCTGTCTGCATCAAAATCCGTCTGGTTCCGGCTCGTTCCGTCAGGCTTTGGCGGCAGTTCGTTCATATTTATTGTTCGAATTTGCTGGACTCAGATTGGCTAACAAACTAGCCTATGAGAGCAAAGTATACTGTTTCCTGCCCCACTGCACATGGCAACATCAGACGTACTCTCTTCCTGTTTGCTACATCTTATGCTAACAGCTTTTAGCTAGCAGCATGCTAGCCGTGGTTTCAACTGCGGGAGCTGATGAATACTAACAAACAAAGGAGTTGTGACGAAACAGATACAGGCTGTTCGAACTCGGGTGTTATCGCCACCTGCGTAGTTTGAGAGATAAAAACTGAAAGAGAAGTTGTTGACCTGTTTTCACCCACTATGAAGGTAAGAACACCTGTGGAGCTAAAATATTCAACAGACACCTCAGAAACACCGTTTTTAATGGAAGGGCCTCTTTAAAAACACCTGCAAGATGCAAGAACACACCCAGTATTTAAGATGTACCAGGATCCTAGAGGAAAACTTGCTACAGGGGCAGGTAATCCTGCTGTTAGATGCGCAAAATCCTTTTGGCACTTTTGCCCTTGATTAATATGCAATGTGGGCGTTTCTGTCAGAAGACACAAAATATTGGGAGGTGAATATGTAAATAAGTGGTTGTTCCAGGCGCAGTGTGATTTATCAAACCTGAAACTGTTTGCTGCTTCTAATTTTGTGCCTATATTTGCCGCCTTTGAAAAGCAGGTCTTAACTTTGTGCAAAAGTGGATGCAGTTATTTTTGCGAGGAGAAGGCTCAGACCAATGTCATAAAATCATTCCAGCACACTGTGGCAGTTAGTGCTGGGATCACAGGCAATTTCTCTAGTGTGTTGTTGCAGGTTTTGAATGCAATGTTACGCAGGCAGATAACATTCATTTTCCAAACACTT